>CM042187.1:20415637-20441428 GCA_023539305.1 Ilex asprella
TGAAGAATTGATATTTCTAGTAAGGATGTATTTCTGAACTTGATCTCCCAATCCTCTCCTCCTGCAAAACAGACAAACTGCCCAAGATCGAAGTGCTTCGATCGAAGGCACTCCGATGCTTAAGTCAGTAACAGTATCGATTCGATTGGAAGAAGACAAGGAGAGTTCAACGTACCTTTCACCTTGGCTCCGTATGCTTTTTATAGATCTCTATTCAATTAGGGTTTCCATAATTTTCGATTCAAGGTGGCACACCTTTCTTTAATTAAGCGATTCCGTTTTAGAAGCTGTTGAAATCTCTCTGACAGTTTCATTGGCCTATAATTCAGCTCATTAGCTTATCCTGGATGCCTAAGTTATAGGCGAATCTTTCTCCATTTACTGGTTTGAACAGCTCGGTCGTAACAGTTCGGTTGTGACGAGCACGAAGCTCATTCCTTCCTTTCTGAGCTTTTTGATCAGCTCGGTTGCTATTTGATGACAGCTCGGTCGGATCTTATCCTCTGCTCGGCCGGACAACCTAGCTGTCTGTTCGGTCGAGTTTTATTCTCTGTTAGGTCGGACCAACTTTAGCTCGGTCCGGATAGCCTAACTACTTGATCTGCTCGACTAGATTAACTTTAGCTCGGCCCGAATAGCCTAGCTATTTGTTCGGTCATAGTAGAGTCATTGCGAATAACTCTTTTCAGCACGCGTTATCTCTCACGTGCCCAAGTCCAATTATCAGACGATGATAAGAATTTATCGATCCCTTCAAACAATATCATCGTGAAATAGGAGAACCATGTTTTTTTGAAACAAAGGAGCAACTCAAATCACTACATGTCATTAAAGTACCCGTGCAAAAGAATAATTATGCAGTGCATCAGTGGACTTCGAGCAATATGAAGGCATTGCCTAACACACAAAAAAAAGGTTTTGAACACTAATCTTGGAAGTTAAATAGCTCAAGAATGATTTTATTTTTTATGTCTTTTAATTAATCACACAATTTGAGAGTGTTTGTGCATAGTATCCACATCTAATCCAAGCATGAAATTATATTAACCCCATCAAAACTCACAACAGCAAACAATATAGATGATTAACAACAAAAATTATTGTTATTTAGGTAGTTACATAATTAAGTGATTCCACACCCTATTGGACATTCAAAAGAAAACATTACAGATGATCTTCAATCACGTGCAATAATAAAATAGTAATGAATGATAACAATCTCAAATAGAAATAATAGCAGTAAGAACCTCAAAAATAAACGGAGCTTGGAAATGAGAAAAAGTAACTCATACGTATAGCTTCTCCTCTATTCGGACAAAGTCTCAAAATTTCAACTCTAGCTCCTCTTCATGTTTTCTTGGGGAAGATTTCATATCACAATGTGATTGATTGATTGGTAATAGTGTCGTTCCCTACCTCTCAACATCTCCCTCAAATGTGTATGGCTTATGTGTGAAGGGAGTGTCACTCTCCCTCGGGATGATACAAGAGATAGGAAGCAACGGATATGAATGGTGGAAAATGGATGAACAAAATATGTGTGAAATGAAAAGTGAACAAAAGTGCTCCCCAATCGCAAGGAGTCTTTCATTGTTGGTGTTTTACTTGGAAAGTATTCCAAGGTCGTCTCTTCAGGGAAGGAAAGGGAGTTTTGTGAAAGTGATTTTGCAAAAAAAGTAAAGAAAATGTAAAATATTTTGTTTATGTTTTGGGGTTGTGTTTGTAAATGAAAATGCAAGAAAACAAGTGTTGGCTAATCCAAAGGATTCATTCCAATGGGAATACCAAATCAACTCAAAGCCTTCCTCCGATTAAGCATGAATGAACGATTGATTCGGGGGAAGCTAGAGACGAGATTGGTGAGTATCTAAGCATAACCCATGACTAGGCCTACGGGATATCAAAGGCTCACCAACTCATCCACTCTCAACCCCGTCAAACCGAACCATTTGACTCAATCAGGGAGGAATGAAGAAGAGTTGAAATGGAATCCCCAAGAGGAGGTCTTCCCTTGGATTAACCAACTTAACATCTAGCTACTCATGATAAAATGAAATACAAGCATAATATAAATGGACATAATGAAGAAATGAAGCATGAAACTTAACTAAATGCAAGAAAACATAAACTAAGAAGAAAAATATTCAATACCCATTTTAAACTAAGAATTGAAGAAAACTTGAAAACATAAATGGTGAAAGCTAAGAAACTAAACTAAACTTGCAAAGCAATGGAATTAAATGACATTGAAAGTAAATAAGGAAGCTTACACAAGTCTTACAGCAATGAAAATGGTGAAGAATAAGCAAAAACGAAATTTACATTACACTATTCATTGTCTTCCTCCTTGGAGCTTTGCATATCTCCTCCTAAGCTTAGGTAGCCACACCCCTCCAAATGCTGAATATTGTTGAGATATATGGAGTGTATGCCTTGCAAAAAACGTCCATGAAAATCCCTAGGGTCTGTGTGAAAGGTCATCCATCAATAGGGGGCTCAATAGATGGGTTGCACAGGCTAGGACAGAGCTAGCCTGCAACTCACATTGCTGCCCACTTCTCTCACATCCCCATTAAATGCTAAGCCTTCAAAGTATTCCAAATGTGTAAGGGAGGCATGCTCTTGTGTCAGGAAATGTTGGGGGCAAGTGGGAGAAGTGTAGGTGGGACCCCTAAGCCTCAAAGTTGAGTTACAGGCTATTTTTCGGCCAGAAGGTTCGTGGTACCGGTACTAGGTACCGATTTTTCTGCACTGGATCACCTTCGGTAGAAATAATATAACTTTTGATCTAACCGTTGGATTGAGCTGAAATTTTGACACGATATATAAGACATCTAGATCTACAACTTTCATATTTTGAACTTTTTCAGATTCAGAGTAGATCATGGTAAAAATGGAGGAGAACCGAGGCAGTGTTTCCCATTGATGTGGCAGCTGGTGCCTTTATTCCAAAACATCAATACCTTCTTGATTTCGTCACTTTTAAGCCTCCAATTCTTCATGTATTGTGTCCATGCCATTACCACACATCCAACATAGTTGCAAGGTCCTAAAATCCAACATTTAAGCTATCAAAACATGCAACATCGAGAATTCAACATTATTCATAAAATAGGCTAACACTAAGTAATTAAATGCAAAAGTTGAGTTATAATGAATGTAATGAGACCATGAAATGTGCAAGATTATGTGCTCATCAGTGATGAACAATATACGCCCATAACACTTAAGACCGAATTTAACCCAAAACTTTCAAGTATTCTCTAAATCCCATCTCCATCTTAAACTTTGTATACCAATCATATCCCATCATTAATTTGGAAAAAGAAAAGGACAGTTGATGTACATAATCAATTAAATTTTAATCACCATTCCCAGTAACAAACTTATCATAACACTACAGAAACAGTAAAACCCAAATATAGTTACAAAATAGAAACACAGCTTGGAAATACAAACGCAGAGGCCTCCATGGTTTCTTTAAATTGTGACATTTCTAAAGTTAAAAATGAGTCAAGTGAATTTTTTGGATGCAGGAAAACCCAACTTTGTCACCAATGCTCTAGTCAAGAGGTGCATCTATTGTCAACACCGATCCACAAAAATTAACCGTCAAAACCATATATTAAAAAATGACATCCAATTTGTAATGAAGTCAACATCCAATTTCAAACAACTAACAAACACTATCCAATTTCATAAAAAATACAAAAAGTGAAATCAAAACCCAATCACAATAAAATAAAAAAAAACTGACACTCAATATCAAAACCATAACATTCAATCAAAATACCACTAACAACTACAACATTCAATAGAAACCCTACAATCATATGAAAATTTCCAATTTAGAAAGTCACAATAGTGTGTGTGGGAGAGGATGGTGTGCGTATTTTTATGAACTGTGTGTGTATTCGACTGTGTGCGAGAGAGAGAGAGTAGAGGATATATTGATAGATTTTTTCCTATGGCAACATTTTGTCAAACACCTCATGCCTGTGCCTAAAATTTTGTCGAATCTCTAGCAATTTCTTTGCTTTATCAGTTCTTCAAATTTTTTCTCATAGATATGGTGTTTCACTCAAATCAATTTTTTTCTCATAGATATGGTTTTCCAATCCCAACTCGTTTCGAGTGTGTGTGATGTTGTGTCTGTGGTTTCAGTCATCTATGTATATAGGTTCGAATGTGTGTGGGGGGTCGTGAGAGAGACTTACCTAGGTAAGTGGTCCTCGCCAATGGTGAGGTGTGCCAGACTGTTGTAGGAGAGAGCGAGATAGACTGTGGTTGTGTGTTGGGGGGGTTTGGCGAGAATGTTTGTCGTAGGGGAGGGACAAAGAGAGAGGGGGATGAGACAAATTAACTTTTTCGAGGTTTTTATTATTTGGGTGGGATTACATTAGATGAATTTAGATGATATCTATTTCGTATATTTAAATTTCAAATAAATCTTAGTTGTTCTTCTCCTTCTTTTTTTAAAATTGAGAGTGTTAATTTCAATTTTGGAAATTTGAAATTGCCTTTATCTTGTTATTATGTGTGTGTGTATATAAAATAAATTAGCTAGGCATTTCAATTTTTATCCTACACACATTTTCCCCTAAAAACATCACATCACTCATTTCTATCACATGTTTAATTATTTATATATTTCTCCCTAAAAATATTAGATCACTCATTTTTATCGTATCTTTAATTGTAGTAATGTACTTGTTTAATAACTCTTATATATGTAATGAAGTAAGAATAAACCATATAGATTATAACTGCATGAATAGATACTAGGGAAGCAAATTTATTGTGAAGTTTAGGTGTTTACACTTGGGAAGGGTTATTACATAAGTTTCTAAATATTTTTAAGTTAAAATAAGGTCTCCATTGGATTCAGAAAGTCGAAAAACATTGGGAGAGGTAATATGAGGTGTATTAAAAGTTAGGAAGAATTCCGGAGTGAAAGCACACTTTAGAGAGAATTTGGGTAAAAAAGAATCTTGGACACTTCTTGGTATTTTGGTCATAACTTTTTATTTTGATGTTCATTTGATCTGAAATTTGGACAATAGATAGGAGACATCTAGAGCTACAAAAGTGTATTTTATGACTATTTTTCAATTCGACCTCTAAATGGGTCAAAACCGTACTGGAAGTTGAAGCAAAAATCTGTCAGTCAAACCGTACTGGTAAGTGTACCGGTACGCCGAACTCCAGTAGATAAACCGTACCGGTACGTGTACCAGTACGATTTGTCTGAGATTTGCCGAACAGTAAAAAAAGACGGTATTTTGGTGTTTTAAAATGCCATTGCAAGCCCTATTTGACCCATTCTTCCATTCCACTCTCACCCCACACCTCTTAAAACCCTAGGAGAAGATTAAGGGCGAAAGAAAGGGGAGGAAGGAAATCTCTAGAGCTTGGGATTTACTTGGAGATCTTGATTCAAGTTAGGGGTTTTCTTCAATTCTCTTACTTGAGGTTAGGGTTATTATATTTGTATTCCTTTGACTCTAAATCATATCTATTGGCTTTGAAATCATCATTCCTTGCCATTCTTGAAATTATTACCTTGTCTTAAACTATAATATGGTTGGTAACCGCTGAATCTCTTGTATGTCTTTGAAACCCTAGTTTTCAAGGGGAATGTATTTTCTCTTGATTTTCCCTTTGCTCTTGTTTGCCAACCTTAAATATTACTTGTTTCACACTATGTTATGTTTGGGTAACCAATAAATCTTTTTGAATGCCTTCGAAACCCCAGTTTTCAAGGAAATTGATTTTATCTTGATTTCTTCTTTGTTCTTGATTCCAAACCTTGATATTCGTTTGTGAATGGCTTCAAGACTTGATTGTTCCTTTGTTCTTAATTTCTGAGCTTGATCATTTATTTGTTATTGATTTCAAAACTTTAGTGTTTTATATTGAACAACAAAATGGTATTTTGTTGATCTCATGTATTTTTCTTAAATTGCTCCATTGAAAAAATATATGCGGATTGGGATGTGAAATTGGGGATATTTTCTTTATTGTGGAACTTGCGTGTTAATTGAGAAAATGGTAGCTATTGTATCCCTTGTGTGGTTGCACGACATGAACATGAGCTACTATTGACTGGGTATCTTGGAGTAGGTAGACGCATTCTTACCCCGTGCGGGGCAGAACTTTTTTTACTACTCGTAGTGGGGTTAGTGCTTTGGTAAGACTAAACCACCATCGCTCACGAGATAGCATTGCGTATGTGCTTGCGTGAGACATGATATTTTTTATGGTGACCATGCGGGGTCATGCTTCATACCTGAGCTACGAATACTGTTGTGTATCGTTCATTCTACCAAAAACGGTTTCTACAAGAGTTTTGAGAAGTATGAGATTACACAAGAACTTGTTGGAAATGGTTTATGGTGAAATGGATTATGTTAGGAAATGATTTGTTAATTGTATATTGATTTAACTTATTCATTAAATTATTGTTGTTCCTTTAAATGTCCCAGTTTTTATTTCAAAAGCTCTATATGTTATTTCTGAAATGAGACTGACCTGTTTTATATAATTTTTAAACCTTGTTTGAGTCTGAGAGGATTTTCCTATAGAGCTTAGTGCTCACCCCCTACATACAAACATTTTTCAGATGATGGTCTAGGAAAGGAGCTTAGAGTAGAGGAACCGGCATATTGGGAGACTCCCATAGATGGACATGTGGATTTTGAGATGGATACTTAAAGCGAAATTATCTTTTGTTCTAGACTAGGAATTTCATTTTGGTGATATTGTGAAGTCTAGTTTTCTTTTGTTTTCCGCTGCATTATAATAGGTAAATTTTTGGGATGTAAATGTCATGATTTGGCATACTCTTTTGGATAATGTTGTAAATATTTTATGGATGATGAATGACGTCTCTTTTATTTATGGATTTTATTAGTGCTTTTATGGTACGAAAGGTTATAGATAATAATGCCTTCCAGGGTGGATTTGGGCCGTTACAAATTTTTAGTTAATATAATTTTTATTTCAAACATTATTCATATACGATAGTATACACATGTTGAAAAATTTTAATATAGTGGGATCGATTTTTTGAGCCCTCGAATTTTATATTTTGTCATGCCTTTAAGCATGGGTTATGACTAACATATATATACTAGGGATAACTGTAACACCCCGTATTTTCTTTTTTATATATATAGTAAATAATAGTAAATAATTGTTGTAAAGATGTGGATATGTGTAGTGATGGTAGGAATAAAAAACTAGAGATGCAAAATTAATTTGGAAGTTGAAGTTTTGAAGATGTGTAAGCTTGAGAAGAAGGATTAAGTAAGTTTCTAAATGAATTTAGGTCAAAATAATGCTTCCATTGAATCCGTAAGGTCGAAAAATATTGGGAGAGGTAATATGGTGTCTATTAGGAGTTAGAAAGTATTCCAGAGTTAAAACCCACTTTAGAATGAATTTGGGTAAGGAGGAGTTTGGATACTGCTTGGTATTTTGGTCATAACTTTTTATTCTTAACTCCAATTGATTTGAAATTTGGACAGTAAATAGTAGACATCCAGGGCTACAAAAGTGTATTTCACAAAAATTTTCCAATTCGACCTCTAAATGGGTCAAAATCGCACTGGAAGTTGCAGAAACAAATTCGCCAATCGGATTGCTCCGGAGCAGTGCTCCGGAACTATTTGGTCCAGTGAGTTTATTGCTTCAAAGCTGTGCTCCGGAGCTGCCGAAAGTCGACTGTGTATTTTTAAGCCGCGAACTTCGGCCTTCCTTCCCTTTATAAATACTTAATCCCGACTTTTTACCTTCATTTCACCACTCCCAAACCCTAGATAGCTTGAGATAGGAAGAGAGAAAGATCAACACACACAAATAGAGAGATTTACACCAAAATTAGAAGATCAAACCCTAGATTTCAAGAACACCATTCTCCTAACCTTTCATTACACTCTTCCATACACTCTCACCCATATCTTTTGGAACCCAAGGAGGTGTCTAAAAGGAAAAGAAGGGAGAGGAAATAGTCTTGGAAGTTTGGGTATTTGGCTAAAACTCTTGAGCATTGAGGTAGGAAATTTTCTCTTATTCTCTCACATTGAGACTAGGGCTTGTATATATATATATATATGTATGTCTTTCACTCTCTTTCACCTATATATGATATGTAATACATGAATCTTATTCTAGTTGTAATAAATCCTATGTTTGGAATAATATGAAAGGTGGGTAACCACCAAAGTTCTATTTTTACCTTCAAAAACCCTAGTTTTCAAGAAAAAGGGGTTTCCTCCTAATTCATTCTTTGTCTTTGATTTCAAAACTTTAGTGTTGAATATTGTACAACAAAATAATATAGATTATGATCTCTTGCATATTTTCTTGCATTATTCGATTATATGACACATGTGAGAAAAATTGGGGATTTTACTATATTTGTGAAATTGTTGTGAATTGAGCATATTCTTGGTTTCCTCATTGTATGGTTGTTGTGATGGACTTGGATTACCTTCGAGAGATGCCATAGAGTGTTAGAGGTTAGTCTATCCCAGTGGGGGGTGAGATGGTTTCCTAGCACTTGTAGTGTGTTGTCATTTGGTAATGAGACCACTATCGTTCACTGGAGTTCGAACATGGGATAGTATATTTTCCTAGGGAGAGACTCGTCACTGCCATTGGTATGGTAGACGCCTTTTCCTAAAGTGCTTGTGCTTGTGATTGTGATCTGTGGACTAAGTATAAATCGAGGGGTAGATTCATGGGAAGCAATCATCATACATGGTACGGGGATGAACCGAAAATACACGGAATTATGAGTTGGGTCGTTCTTGCCGATGCATTGGTATGGGACAATGCATGGGGGAGAAGCATTTTTTCTAAATAGCCTAAATTGGAATATTGGTTATTGTTGCTAAACTCCTTTTATTCGTTTATTTGATTATTGCTACTGTTTAAACTTGAGATCTCTTTTAAAATGCCCCTGTTTTATTTCGAAGGTTATATATGTTACTTGTGAAATGAGACCGACTGTTTTCTATGTTTTAAAACATTGTTTGAGTTTGGGAGAAATGTGGCTACAAAACTTCGTGCTCGCCCCCTACAAATTACATGTTTCAGATTTGGTGCTAGAGGAGGATCTCGGCATCGACGATCCGGGACATTGAGAGGCTCCACTCGAGGGGAACCTAGATCCCAAGGTGGATATGTAGAGCCGTAGCTTCTTTTGTACGAGACTAGGACATTCTTTTGGAACATTGTGTAGTCTAGTTTCTTTTGTTTATTCCGCTGCGTTTCTTTAATTAAAATTTTTTTTTGGAGATGTAATTGCCATTGCATGGTCTATTCTTTTGGGATGATAGTGTGGATATAATATATGGTGACTGGAAGTTTATCTTATGATGGATTAATGGACCCGGTGAGGTCAATTGTAGTATAATTGTACATATTGTGTTTTTGGTAGAGCTCCCTGTACAAGGGAGACTTTGCCCGAATTTTGTTAAAATATCGATGGGTGATGAATGAAACTTCCTTATTTATGGATTTATTTAGTGCTCTCATGAGGTGAATGGTGATTAGATAGTAAAACTGTCAAGGTGTATTTTGGGATGTTACAATAACACATGCTTGAAGGCATAGTACAGCTAAAAAAAATGCCACAAATATATCAACCTATCTACAAAACTTATATATTTCATAATCATAATCAAATCATGTCATATGCATACTTAAATCCAACTATGTACCAATTATCACAACACCATTCTTCCTACACAAACAACTATATCAATAGTTATAAAAGTGACAGACAAAACATAAGATTCTTAAAAAATATTGTCATAACTTAAAATTTTTCAATCACAGACTACTTTAATTACACAACAAAATGATATAAACTACTTATAAATCAATCGCTATCTCAATGAATGAACAAAAACCAAGCAAGAGGTATTAAACTTTTATAAATCCATAAAATTTTACAGAATTGAAACAAAATAGATCAAGGTCAAAGCTGAATGACACTAATTATTCACGGTTCAGATGCATGTTATAAAATTAACAAATGGAATTAAGTATTGAAGAACAACAATAGTTCAAATGGTATTGAACCAAAAGGAGCTTACAATAATGGACAGTGTGTGTGTGTGTTTGTTCTGTGTGTGTATTTTTTTAGGGGGTCTTTGGCAGGCAAAGAAAGGGGGTATTAAGTGAATTATGTGATAAAGCTTTGAATTCCCATGAGATGCTAATGAAACCGCAAGCATGAAAAACTCCAATCAAAAGGCTTAGCCAAGAAAGAGGAGGTAAAAACTATAAAGATCTAATTGCAAAACAGCATGACAGAAAAGTCAAGAATAAGGAAGTGTTGTCTTCTACTGAGTTGAAAGTTTCTACTCTGGTGAGTTCCAAATTTCAGAAGAAGGAACCGAATGAGAAAAAAAATCGTTAAAATCCCAAAAGTCGCACCTGGTGGAAAGAAACCTTTAGAACTGGAGAATATGGACTCTAAAGGTGTTTCTAAACATCTTGATCAAGGCAAAGTGACCTCTATGAAAGTTAGGAGGACTGAGAATAAATCCAACATTTCAAAGAATGAGACTCCACGGCAAAAAAAAAATGCTACTCCAAATTCCACTGCAAACGCAAAACAACAATTGTATCTCGTAACTTCTGCATTCAGAAAAAGAATGCGAAAAATGAGAAGCCAGCCAGCGAGCTTCAAAGCTAATGTGAGTCTTCCTTATTGTCCATCTTTTAGTCTTAATGACTTTCCTTCAGAAACTCTTCTTTCTGATTTGTACATCTAGTTATTGCTATATAGGGAATGAAATGAACAAAATTGGATTTTGTTCATGAAAAAAGACCTTTTTGCTTGCATATGTTAATTCAATATGCCATTGCAGGTTGAAAATATAGGATGCCATACTGATGAAATGCGGATTGACCTTAATTGTGAAAATGAGTCTGATATGGTAGCTACCAACAAAACACTCGCAGTACAGCTCCTTAATGACGAAAGAGCAGATGCTTCTGAAACTCTTAACAGGAGATGTTTTGAATTCCAATGAGATGAGAAAACCATCACCACCGAGCATCACTGCAACAAATGCCCAGTAGATCACAACAAAATTCAACACAAAAGATTAAAATCAAAGCAAAACATTAGAATTTTCAACAGAAAAAACACAATAGGAACACATTAATAACCCAATTTCAGCTAACACTTCAATTCACAAAATACATAAAATTTACTGTCCATAAATTAACAACCTAAAAAATGGTAGAAAAAATAAACTCTAGGCAATGAATCATATAAAAACAAACTGTATCTCAGGACTATCCAATACAAAATATCCAAGCTTTCAGCTATCCACCAAAGATAAACGGCAAAATACCATCCTTAGTTCCCAAAGGAAACATTTAGAAAGAAACAAAACCCAAATCAACATACCTTTGACTTATAGACAAAAATTCCAACCCAGAAATCTGATGGGGCAACAAGTAATAAATGTGAAAGCAAAAGATGGGTTGGAGTTTTCAGATTTCAGATTTTAGAACAGAACATAAACGAATCTTTTTTTAAAAAAAAAAAAAGTCATTCTGACAAAGACTCTTTACTGTGGAAGCAGCCATGTTTACTGTGGCCATCTCAAAAATGGCAGAACAGTGGCAAAGTGAAGAATGAGAAACATTAGAAAAATTCCTAAACATTAGCAATAAAGAAGTTCAAAAGAGTGTGAAGGCATAATGCATGAGCATATGAATTGGTTTTTTCCATCTGGGGTTTCATCATTATAACATTTGGGTTTCCTCCAACCTAGATTTATTACACTCAAATGCTCACCACCACCACCCAATTGAAGGACTAAGTCCAGAAACATAAATACAAAAGAATTGCCTCACCGGAAACCTCACTGGAGGTGCGAAACCGAAAAAAAGAAGGAAAATAAAAACAAAAGAATTGTACGGTTCAGAAATATAGAGCTCTAAATATTTGAAAAAGGCAACTTACCATGCACCAAGAACTAAGAAAACAGTCGAAATTGCCTCTGGAGGAACAGTCGTTGCCTGAAATTGAAATAAATTCAGTGTGTGAAATAAAAAGAGAAAAACCACCTATGTTCAGTGCATGTGAGATAACTAAAACCTCAGTGCGTGTGTGTGTGTGAGAGAGAGAGAGAGAGAGAGAAAGAGAGAGGGGGGGAGAGAGACTCAGTGCGTGTAGATCTATGTTGAGTGTGAGCCTCTTTGCGTTAAGGCTTCCAAATCAAACCACCATGAGCAAAAGAGGGATCTGATGTGCTGGTTTGCAGGCTTCCAAATCAAACCACCAAGATAGAGAAAGAGAGAGAGAGAGAGAGAGGAGGTGTTTCGCAAAAGAGGGATGGTGGGGGGAGGGGGAGGGTGTTTGCGCAGAGGGTGGATGTGCCTGTCCAGGGATTTGGGGAAGTGATCACCTGAGAGAAGTGACCGCATGTGTGTTGCCATGGAGCCGTTGCTTGTCCGAGAATTTGGGGAAGTGACCGTAGGTTGCTCTGTTTTTTTGCAGGGAGCCATTGGGTTGGGTTAATTTTGGGGGGAAAATATAGTGGGGATAAAATTCAAGCTCCATCCTATTTTATTATTATTATATATATAAAAAAAACTGTCTAAGTCAAACTTTTCAATAGTTTAAATGGGGATGATGAGAGATAAAATGAATGTAGTACAATCTATCCAATGGTTTGAATTGGGATGAGGAGAGGTAAAAAGAATGTAGTAGAGTCTTGTTGGAATGTAGATTAATTAGGATCATCAGATCAATAATACTGAATGAATCTGAGCTGCGAAAAGCTCAAGAAAAACTAAACTAACTATTTTATTATATAGATATATAGGAGAAATAGTCTCAATCTATAAATGTATATCTATATAATAAAGTAGAACTGAGTTTGAATTTTAGAGACAAAGAGAGGTTAAAATCGTTTTGAGACAAAATATAAACACTTCCAATGGACAACGTAATCCCAACATAAAAAATGGGTTAAATCATCTCATAAATACTGATTCAACGATCTACAGTGAGTAATGAATTTTATTTTTCTGCCCAATTTTTTTTTTTTTTATCTCTTCCATTTTTAAAAAGCAACCCAACACTCTCCCTCCTCTATTCCATTTTTAATCTCTATCCCCACCTGGCACCTCTCTCTCCTCATCTCTCAACTACCAACCAACTCTCTCTCTCTCCCTCCTTTCTTCCATTTTTAATCTCTATCCTCACCTGACACCTCTCTCTCTCTTCCTTATCTCTCATCTAAGTCTCCCTCCTTATCTCACCCAGCAATTCTCTCTCTCTTTCCCTCTTCCTTATCTCTTATCTCACACTCTCTCTCATTTTGAAAAACAAGATGCCTTCCCTTACCTTTAATTTTTTCCCCACTGCAACACATACCACACTGGAGTAACACCCTCTCCCTTCCTCTCTTTGTGCCTGCAACACACACCAAACCATCCACTAAAAAGGAGTCTAGGTATCTCCCTCTGGATCTTCTCTCTCTCTAACTGTGCGAGTGTTTGTTTTCCTCTGTGTGTGTGTGTGCTTCTGTTCATGTATGCCTGTGTTCATGTGTGTGCGTGCCTATGTTTGTGTGACTGTGGTGCCAGTGTGTTCATGTGTGTGCCTATGTTTTGTGTTCGTGTGTGTGTGTTCATGTGTGTGTCTATGTTTTCTAACTCTTTGTTTGTGTTCATTTGTGTGCTTCTGTGTGTGTTCATGTGTGAGCATGTGCCTGTGTGTGCGTGTTCATGTGTGTGTCTGTGTGTTCATGTTTGTTCCATGTTTGGGATGTTGGACTAATTTCATATATTATTGTTAGGATTTATTTATTGTGTGTGTCTGTGTGTTCATGTTTGGGATGTTGGACTAATTTCATAAATTATTGTTAGGATTTATTTATTTTGATTAGAATTGTGTATTGTCTTGGTGATTGAGTTTTGGAGTGGTGATTTCATGCTTGAGCATTGGAGAAACAGTGCCCACTTTGTTGGTTGGTGTGAATTCAAAAAAATATTGGGTTTTGAGTTTGCTTATGTTGGTGTAATATTGTGTTCTAATTTTGAGTTTGAAGGCTAAAATATATTTTTCAACTATTGTAAGTTACCAGGGTTCAAAGAAAAGTACAAAGCGTTCTCTGTTAAATTCAACGGACAAGTTCCATGACTACTGTTGGTGGTCACCACCACCCTAGCAATCTCAGGTGGTTAAACCACCACGCCTTCTCTCACCTTGCCCCCATGACCATGTTAATTTGGGGGTAATTTGCTTGCTTTGTTTTCTTTTGTCTTACATTTATTGGGTTGACAGTGTTTCTTGTATTGAGTAATTAGATAATGGCTATTAGTTTTTAGTAGGAGTGCCAACTTTGATTGCTCAGAATTTGATAACAGCATCGGTTTTTCATGCTCCATTAAATTGGCTTTGATTGACATAAATGTCGAACCTTAAGAGAATTATTCATTGACCAATCTTCTTTATTTTTTGATCTTGGATTATATTTTTGTTTAATTTTTTGGGTTTTTTTTATCTACTTTGAGTTTTTGTGTAACAGCAGTCTCTAGATGAGCTCCAATCCTTCATCCATTATTTTCTGAATTTGTATATATTTTTTATATTCTATATGATTTTTGGTTATTGGTTCTATTCATATTTTTATGCTTTTTTATTTATATATTTTTTATTTCTAATTATTTTATTATTTATTATTTGTTGAGTCAGATTCCAACAGAACTCGTGTGTTTGAAAATTTTCTCAAAACACTATGGAAATCAGGGAGGCACTCCATTTACTTTTTTATTGAACGTGTAAGTTCCTTGCTTTCTAATGTATCATTCGGCGGGGGCCCATATCGGATTGGATCATGAAATTAATAACCCAAAAACAAACTTGCTGCTTTTAGGGTATCTCTTACTTCTTGACCCATAAGTTCCTTATCTTGCCAATATTATATTACACTTCTTGACCGGTAAGTTCCTTATATTGCCAATATTATATTACAACAGTCACTTTGTATATTTTGTTATGAGCCTTTGTTGTTTAATATTTCTATTTTTTTAAGCTTTGGATGGTTGATTCACCAAGCATATTCATATATTTTTTAAGCTTTTGACGTTTGGTCAACAAAACTTTACTATTCATATTCATGATTTTTGGTGGTTGTAATATCAGCTCCTATAAAAAAAAAGTCAAGGAAATTTGTGGTGGCTAAAAGAGTGACTATACCTGTAGATTATAAATCATGAAATTTGCATTGGCTAAATGCATTGCAGATTTCTTGCTTTTATCTTTGGTTTTCAATTTTTCTTTGATTTCTATCTCGTTTCTCCACATCTCGTAAGTTTTTTTCTTTAGTTGCATGATTTTTCGATTCCACTGATTTTGGATGAATGTGTAGAGCAATTGGGTATTCTACCATACAAGTTTTCATAGGAAATGGTAGCCAAATATATTGTTTGTTTGGTGAAAAATATCTCATTTATAGTGATACAGAGGAAATGATACAATTACAGTTTTTCTCATAGTGTGGCATAATATATTATTGAATTTGGGGTGCAATAGTTAGCTCTGATTGTGGAAATGAATTCTTAAGTGTCAAATTTTGTTTACTTTTACCGATTTGCAATTGTTTCCTTTGTTAGTAACTAGAATGGGGCCTTTCATTAGCCTTTCGCCCCCCTCCTTCCAGAAAAGTTTTCTTATTAGCTTGCTGCAAGAGATTTGTGCTATTTTTTTCAATTTTTTTCAAGGAAAATGATAATATTGCTTTTGTTCACCAGTATGCATTGTTTGAATCATTAATGCTTGAAAAGGAAAAAGGGCTCCAGATTTGTTTATTTCTATTATATTATGTTGTTCGTGGTAGTTGATAAACAATTGTATTAAAGTCAGAATGTAGCATGAGAGTGAGTTCAGTAATTGATTTAGGTTGTGTTTTTAAAATATAGTATATTTTTAAGAATAATTAGGTACAGACCAATTACTAGCATTTTAAGATATAATGATTGAATATATAAATTATGTACAAGTTTATATTTATTAAAGGTCATATTTTTAGAGGAAATTGTCATATTTTTTTGGAAAATATAATTTTTAAATTGATTTTGAATACAGAAAATAATGAAAAATATAAAGTGTTTTTTGAAATATTCATATTGAATTACCTGCTCTAGGTTTTTTGAGTTACTTAGTGTCTTCTGACACGGGTTGTTACTAGTAGATAGATATGAGAGAGAGAGAGAAGGGAGAAAAGAGAGAGAAAATTTTAATATTAGTAAAATTCTTAAATTTTAGCAGTTTTTAGTTTTTAAATTTGTTTTAATTAAATATAATTACTGAGGTATTTTGGACAATGGAAGTCTAAATGGGACTTAAGTCCAAATAAGTTTAAAAAAGTGGTTGGCCCCCCAAATTAAAAATAGAGATGAGCGAGGTATAGGAGATGTGAAGAAAAAAGAGAAAAATTGATAGTAATGTAAGATAGTTAGTAATGTAAGGTATCCCACATTGGAAAAGTTGAAAGCAGTGTAAGAGTTTAAAAGGAGAAACACGTCAAATTCTATAAATTTGGAGGGAAGCTCCAAATATTTCAAATCAATGGGTCTTGATTAGATTTTAAATAAAATAATATTTAAAGTCAAAAGATGGGCACTTGGGGCATCTTGGGCTTGAAGCCCATAAACAATTAATTATTTTTGTATTAATTAAGTAGTTCTTGGCGCAAGAGTTGTGTCTCCTCTATATATCTCTTTAGCCCAAGAGTTGTGTCTTCTCTATACATCTCTTTAGCCCAAGAGTTGTGTCTATTTTTTACATCTTTAAGGTATTATAATACCTGTACAGAACTTTCAATGTATATACACAAAAAAATGTTTTTGTATTCTGTTATTGGGGAGAATTTTAGAGTTTGATATCTAAAATTCTGTTTGGTTTTGTTAATCCTAGAGGAATGTGGCATAACTCAGCAGCAACATAGTGGGGGCATAATTTTCTTAAGGGGAGTGAATACACAATCAAAGCCTTCTGTTCTAATCTGTTGTAATTATTTTGCTAACAATCTTAACAAAATTACACAACAATGGAGGCTACTGGTTTGATCGAGGAGGTGAATATTTTTCAATTGAATTTACTATTTTTTGTGAAGAAAATGGTTTGATTCATCAAACAAGTGCACCTTACACTCCACAATAAAATGGTTTAACTGAAAGAAAGAATAGAACATTGGTGGATATGATTAATTCTATGCTTATGCATGCTAAACTACCAACAAATCTATGGGGAGAAGCTCTATTAACAGCTTGTCATGTGCATAATAGAATACCCTCAATGAAAACAAAAACCTCTCCATATGAAATATGGAAAGGAAGAAGGTCAAACTTAAGCTATTTGAGAGTATGGGGTGTATATCCTATTATAGAGTTTCATATCCTAAAAGAACCAAATTAGGACCTAGAGCTCTTAAGATTATTTTTGTGGGTTATGCTGAAAATTCAAAAGCCTATAGATTGTTGAATATAGACTCGAATGCTATCATAGAGTCTAGAGACGTTGAATTTTTAGAAACAAGTTTTCTAGGAAATTCAAATGTCAATCAACAATCGAATAGAGAAAATGTTGAACCTCTAATTACACAACACATTAATATGGATCAGAGTTCTTCTTTAAATAATAAACGGAAACGAGTTGAACCTTTTAGTGAACCCAAGAAAATTCAAAGGGAAAGAAAAGAAAAGAACTTGGATTCTAATTTTGTTTCTTCACAAGCAATAGTCTTCTTAGTTGAAGGAAGTAAAGATGATATTTTAAATAAGATACCCATTGTTATGCATTTGGAAGAAGATCTTAAAACTTATAATGATGCAATGGCATCAAGAGATTCCAGTTTTTTTAAGGAAGCAATAAATGATGAAACGGATTCACTTCTATCAAATGGAACATGGGTATTGGTTGACTTACCACCTAGTTGCAAACCAATCGAATGTAAATGGGTGTTTATGAAAAAATATAATACTGATGGTTTTTTACAAACCTTCAAAGCAAGACTAGTGGCTAAAAGTTTTAGACAAAAAGGAGTTGATTATTTTGACACATATGCTCTGTTGGCAAGAATTACTTCAATAAGAGTATTGTTTGCTTTAGCATCAATATATGATTTATACATCTATCAAATGAACGTAAAAACAACATTCTTAAATGGTAATCTTGATGAGGAAGTATATCTGGAACAACTTGAAGGATTTGTACTTCCTGGTAATAAAAAGGTAGTTTGCAAATTGGTGAAATCCTTGTATGGATTAAAACAAGCTCCTAAACAGTGGCATGAGAAATTTGATAATATCATATTATCTCATGATTTTAATCATAATGGAGCACATAGATGAGTTTACTCCAACTTTACTCAAGATTATAGTGTAATAGTTTGTCTCTATGTTGATGACATGTTAATCATAGAAACCAATTTGCAAGGAGTAAATGATACTAAGAGATGCTTGACTTCTCAATTTAAAATAAAATATTTTGGAGGCGTCAATACTATCTTAGGGATTAAAGTTAAGAAACATAGTGGGGGTTTTGATTTGTGTCAATCTCATTACATTGATAAGATTCTCTCCAAGTTTAACCACTTGGGAATTAAAGAAGCTAATACCCCATTTGATGTTTCCAACAAATTGACAGAAAATTCGGGTAGATCCGTTAGTTAATTAGAATATGCAAGTGCAGTTGGTAGTTTAATGTATGCTATGCATTGCACTAGACCTGATATTTCTTTTTCTGTATGCAAACTTTCAAGATATACAAGTAATGCTAGTACCGATCATTGGAGGGCTATTGGAAGAGTTCTTGGTTATCTTAAAAGGACAAAGTCATTTGCTTTATTTTATAACAAATTCCCTTCGGTACTAGAAGACTATACTGATGTTAGTTGGATAACTAGTATCAATGATAACAAATCAACATTTGGTTGGATTTTCACTTTAGGTGGAGGAGCTGTATCATGGGCTTCTAAGAAACAGACATGTATTACTCATTCTACATTGGAATCTGAATTTATTGCCTTGGCAGCAGCAGGTAAAGAGGCTGAATGGCAGAGAAATTTATTGTTAGATATAAAGTTGTGGCCACAACCGATGCCAGCAGTCTCTTTGCACTGTGATAGTCAAGCAACTATGTCTAGGACTTTTAGCAAAATTTATAATGGTAAATCTAGGCATATTGCTTTAAGACATGAATATATTAGACAACTACTTTCTGATGGTATAATCACAGTTGTCTATGTCAAATTTGGTAAAAACCTGGTTGATCCATTAACTAAAGGACTCTCGAGAGATATGATTAAAAGTACTACGAGTACAATGGGTCTTAAACAGTTCTAAATTTTTCACTAATAATGGAAACCCTACCTTTCTTGTTGCTTAGCAATTTTAAAAGTTTAAGTGGTACTAACAAGTTATTAGTGATTGTTAGCAAGCACAAGGTTTTATACATAGTACTTATGGAAAAGAAGGTTGAATATTAATTATTCTTAATAAAGAATTTGTGTTCGGTTTTATGAACAAGAAAGTTCAAATTTTGAAACTTTAACACCTCTTCACCTATGTGAACACAAGAAGTGGTGTCGCTTCTATCAAGAGTTTGGAAATAAAACTTTTGTAAGTGTTCATGAAACTAGGAGATAGCACAAGGCTATAATATGGTGCTAAAGCTCACGGTGAACATATTTAGAGAAACTTATAAGTTTACATGTATGACATTTTCGATCTTGTTATATAAAATCAAGGTTTAATAAATTAAAATAACTATTGATTTTGACATGGTTTTGAAATGTTTATACTAATAGCAGGTTTAACTCGAAAGACACTTTCTATATACATAAACTTTAGTTGATTTTGATCATTTACATTAATATCTAAGTGGGGGATTCTTAGTAATGTAAGGTATCCCACATTGAAAAAGTTGAAAGGGAGTATAAGAGTTTAAAATGAGAAACACACCAAATTTTATAAATTTGGATGGTGGGAAGATTTGGAATGAAGCTCCAAATATTTCAAATCAATGAGCCTTGATTAGAGTTTAAATAAAATAATATTTTAAGTCAAAAGATGGGCACTTGGGGCATCTTGGGTTTGAAGCTCATAAATACTTAATTATTTTTGTATTAATTAAGTAGTTCTTGGCCCAAAAGTTGTGTCTTTTCTGTACATCTCTTTAGCCCAAGAGTTGTGTCTGTTCTTTACATCTTTAAGGTATTATAATACTTGTACAGAACTTTCAATGTATATACACAAAAAATGTTTATCTATTTTGTTATTGTGGAAAATTTTAGAGTTTGTTATCTAAAATTTTGTTTGACTTTGTTAATCCTAGAATAATCTGTCATAAACCCATCAGCAACATAGTGAGGACATAATTTTCTTAAGGTGAGTGAATACACGATCAAAACCTTCTGTTCTAATCTGTTGTAATTATTTTGTTAACAAAAACTATATCTTGCATATAAAGATAGAAGATAAAGAAGAGAGAGAGAGAGAAATGAAGAGAATAATTTTAGGAAAAGTGAAAAGGAAGACTGAGAGGAATTTCAGAAAAAGTGAGAGAGAGAAGAGAGACAGAAAGAGATGAAATAAATAGAAGAAAGAAATTTAAGGACGAGAGTTGAGAGGGATAAATAGATGGATGAGAGAGTAGAGAAATAGAATGAGACAAATAAATAAGAGAGAGTAATTTGAGGAATTGAGAAGAGAGAGGTAATACATTTCAAATAGGAAAGTAAATCTTCTAGAATAATAGTACAATTTTAAATTATTGGCACATTTTGTGAAGGCTAGAGTCTTTCATTAAGAGTATTATTGTCTTTGTGGCTGCAATTGTACTTTGCACTAAAAAGTTACGTGAATGGACCTACGATTCCTATCTACTACACTCTGTCGCCCCCTCCCCCTCTGTCTTTCCCTCATATTGTGCACATATTTTTTTTTTTTTCATTTTTTTCCCTCATATGTGCACATATTATTTTATTCTCAATAGTCATTGAAAATGTATTTTTTTTAATTAATTTAATTTCTTATTCTTATTAATATTATTTGATCCAACCAAATATTTTTTTCTTGTGAAGGTTATCCTAATATCCGATTTGAAAGTTGAAAAAATCTAGCATATAATATCTTAATCAGGTTCTACTATTCTATTATTATTGATCTTTGCAATATACTAGCTTTTTATTTTGAGTATTTTTTATTTTTTTTTAGAATTTATTTTGTTAAAAAATACTATTTAATCTTGAATATGTCAACTTGTAACACCCCACCCTCCACATGGCATAATATTGTCCGCTTTGGGTCCATTGGCCCTCACGGTTTTGTTCCTTCCAGTACTCCTGTGAAAAAGCTTTATGTCATGTATGGTGAGGGGCTTACTTATGAACCCAATAACTTTCCTCTCCCTAACCGATGTGGGATACCAGGATCTCACAATCCACCCCCCTCAGGGTTGCACGTCCCCGTGTAGCACAGACATACTTACCAGTAACCTCCCGTCCACACGCGAGCACGGCAGGGCCCCACACTTGATTCAGGTCAAAGTCGGCTCTGATACCACTTTGTAACACCCCACCCTCCACATCACATAATATTGTCCGCTTTGTCATGTAATGTGAGGTGCTTACTTATAAACTCATGAACTTTCCTCTCTGTAACCGATGTGGGATACCAAGATCTCACACAACTAACAGATATGACTCAAGAGGTGAGAAACGAAAAAAAAAAGAAAAAAAAGATGAATTCATTCAATCCTAAAAGGTGTCATTATTAAAAATATGTGACAACTTCAAGTCGAAGAAAATTTTGACGAATAAAGAAGATGAGACTCAGAAGACAATTGGGGATTTTTTTTGCTCCTAAATATTTATGATCAGGAGCAATGGAATGAAATTGATACAAAATTAAAAGATTTATTAGTAGAAAAATGGCCAATTAGGGATAATAGTTTTCTTTTCCAATCGATGAATATAATATGCATTTTTCAACAACACACTACATTCAAAAATTACCATATGAAGAAAAATATGATAAAAAATGTAACACCCCACCCTCCACATGAAATAATATTATCCGCTTTGGGCCCACTGACCCTCACAGTTTTGTTCCTCCCAGTACCCATGGGAAAATGTCTTATGTCATGTAAGGTAAGGGGCTTACTTATAAACCCAGCAACTTTCCTCTCCCTAACCGATGTGAGATACCAGGATCTCACAGAAAAATGTTAGTATATTTGAAAAAGTTAGATAAACTGTATTATTTTTGTTAAAAGTAGCTTAGTTCTAAATCTAAAATAAATCAACTATTTAATGAGAGAACTAAAGATTGGAGAAATTTCAGTACTAAACTTAAAACTCATGAAAATATTACCAATATGAAAAGTTGGGCTGATTTAGAACTAAGGTTGTTAACAAATAAAACAATAGATAAAAATGTTCAAGAACAAATTAACAAAGAAAAAGTACAGTAGAAAAATGTGTTAGCTAGACTTATCACTCTTGTTAAGAATCTTGCTAAAAATAACCTAGCATTTTGTGGAATAAATAAAAAGATTTAGCAAAAAAAAAATAATTAAAACAATAGTAGAATTTGATCCAATAATAAAAGAACATATTTGACGCATGGAGAAATTTATAGTCGTTATCTTGGTCATAATATACAAAATAAACTAATACAGATGTTATCATTTGAAATTAAAAGTATAATTATTAAAAATTTAAAATGTTTTTTTATTATACTTGATTGTACTCCTGATGTGAGTCAATAAGAATAAATGACGTATTTATTACAATGTGTGAATGTTTCAATGACCTTAATAAAGATAGAAGAATACTTTTTAAGATTTGTAGTGGTAGAAAATACTTTATAAATTTTTTATTTTTTTAATGAATTTAGAAATGTAATATATAGTCTTGTTTTTAATGAACTTAGAAATGTAATATATAGTCTTGAACTTGATATTTAAATATAATATGACAAGGATATGATAATGGATATAATGTGCAAGAAAAACAAAAAAGTGTACAAAGAAGGCTATTAAATAAAAACTCTAAAGCATTTTATACACCATGCATCTGTCACAATCTTAACTTAGTAGTTTGTGATATGGTTAACTCTTGTTCTAAAGTTTTGTCTTTTTTTTGAAATTGTACAACGTATATATATTTTATTTTCTTTATCAATAAAATGATGAAAATTTTAACTTGATCACGATTAATATAACTATCAAATCATTGATTGCCACAACACACGCCGGAAAAGTCAAATTGACAGTGTTAAGGCCATTAGCTTCTAAGCCCCACAAAACTTAATGATGTCTTACTGCAATTAGCAAAACTTAATGATGATCTCAAAGCATATAGTGAAGCTAAATGCTCAGCAACATATGAGATTGATATTTTTTAGTTTTTATTGGGTATGATTATTTAATATGATATATTATTTGCGATCAACTTTATTAGTAAAAATTTACAATACGAAGGTATGCATATTGATGTTGCCAACTCATGTACTGAAGGAATAATAGGGGGAGAGAATTATCTTGAGTTCTTGCTATTTACTCTCCAATCTAATGTTGCAATAGAATTATCCTTTTTTAAGGTAGTAGAGTGGTTTTGGGCTTCTTGGCTTTTCTAACTTCCTATGATACTGATAACGTTTTGACAACAGTTTTATGTTTTCTCTTGTGTTTGTATAGAAAAAAACAAGTATTACTTTTGTTGATTTCTCATTGTAATTTAATATTTTAATAAATAAATTTGCTTTATCGAGAAAAAAATGAATAATACAAAAGGGTTAATAGCACTTTTGATATCTAAAATATGTAGTTTTATCAGTTTAGTCTTCATTATATAAATTTGATCCTTAAAATATTCAATTCGTGTCATTTTGGTCCCTAATCAGACAATCCGTCAAGTTTTTTTACGGAAGTAACCACATGTCATTTTTAAGACGGTATGAGGTGCTAACCACAAGATCCTTCTTCAAAAAACTTCATTGTCCATAAATGCAGGGACCAAATGACATAAATTAGATATTTTAATAACCAAATTGACAAAAATGATATAATGAAGACTAAATTGACAAAAAATATATATTTTAAGAACCAAAAGTGCAATCCCTACAATAAAACTCAATGCAGTCAAAGGCCACACACAGTAAATCTTATGCGATAGCCTCTAAAAAACTTTGTCAACAAAACTAAAAATGACATCACATGAGGTAAACATTCAAACATATCCATGATTGCCCGTGTGAAGTATACCATCACATTCAAAAGTTACCTAAGGTAACTTCATTAATATTGAGGCTAGTTTATTGGAACGATAGTTTTCATTACATAATTATTTGATGAGGCAAGTTTATTGGAATGACAAACGTAGTAGCAGACTTGGAGCATAATGATTTCTCGTCCATTATTTGTGACTATTTCTTGAGGAAAACTTTGACCCATTCTGCTGAGTGTTTTGGATATCTCTTCTGCCCATTTTTGTAATCAACATAGGTTAATCCAAAACGAACAGTGTAACCAGCGGCCCATTCGAAATTGTCCAATACTGCCCAGGCAAAGTATGCCATCACATTGACACCTTCCCTGAATAACAGGGAAAAAAAAAAGAGAGAATAGAACGGCCAATTAGAGCTGTTAATCACAAACTTATAGGAGAAGGAATTGTCAAATTCGATAACATTTTACTTGGCCTTAACTTATAGACAATTTACTAACCAATCAACTATTGTCATTGAATTGGCAGTAGACGTCATCTATTAGTATTGGAATCCACTATTAATCCAACTACAACAAGGGATTTGGCTAACACTTTTTATCGATAAATATGGTTAAATAGCATTACCAAAACAAACTTGACTTAATGTGACATCATCTCAAATCAATATAAAATAGATAGCTGGCAATCAAGAACTTACTCGATAGCTTTTCGAACATAAGCTAGATGTTGATAATAGTATCGTATCCTGAAGTTATCCGTGAGGGATTCCTCAAGTGATAATGTTGCATTGTTTAGCTCGTCAATCCCTACGAAATAGCAATGGAGTTTAGGGAAAACAATGTATATAATTATTCGATGTCCTAATCAGATGAAATTTGAAGCTTTTGTATGAAATATAGTCTTAGTTTAAAAAATGTCTTAGCAAATGATTGTTTTCATAGGAGTGATTAAGTAATAGAACACTTGCCTAAATAAAAGGAGACAAAAGGTTGTAAAAAGACAATCTCTTGCAAACAAAGCAAACTATTAAAAGGAATCTTCGTTTCAAAATTATTTTAGAAAGTAATTTTTTTACAAGAGAGGACTTAGTAGTAGAAGACTCGTCTAAAAGAAAGGAAATAGAGATTATATATTGATGACCCATAATATACGAAGCAAACATTTAGTTATAAAAAAAATTACCATTCTCCGTGATGTAGATAAGCGGACTATTATATTTTCTCTTTACATACACGAGAAGATCCCTTATGCCTCTTGGATAAACATGGAGCCATATTGAACCAGCCTGAGACATCAATAAAGTACAGTAGGCTAACTAAGAATATGATCATTCTAAATTCTAAGATTGGTTGTCAAGAAATAAGCATAAGAAAATTTTATATTTGTTCATAGTATACCTGAGCACCAATAAGTTGTCCATTTCTCTCAACTGCCATAAGAAAATAATGTCTTTTAGCATAAAATTTGTTTTGTTTTTTATATTTATTTTTGTACATCACAGTAAATTTGGGGG
>CM042187.1:20441528-20453137 GCA_023539305.1 Ilex asprella
GGGGGGGGGGGTTTAATGGTAGACTTACATGTAAGAATTGCATGACTATCTGTGCTGTAACTTAAGTTGACAGTATTTGGGGTAGGGTTATTGGCTACATAAGTAGAAGTATAGTAGTTCAAGCCAATAAAATCGCATGACCCCTTTAGCATTTTTGATTCTATTGTTGAGAACTTTGGCAGGCGTTTTCCAACAATTGATCGCATGTTATGTGGATAGTCACCACTTGTTAATGGTTCCATATACCTACATTTCACATGTAATTAGAGTTAAACTAAGACAAACTCATTTTTCTATATATCTGTACAAGTCTTATTCAATATATGCGTGCATAAAATTTCTACGTAACTTTCTTTAAATAAAACTGCCCACAATGGCTAAGTTTTTTTTTTTTTTTTGAAAAGTAAACGTATTGAAAACCAGAAAAAGGGAAAACCCCATAATTGAACAATGAAGTCACTTGGACTCAGAGACAAACAACAAACAAAAGAGCCAAAACTGCAAAACACAATTCTGAGAGTGATGCTCAAGTGGGAGTATCACCCACAGAAATTATTGACAATAGTATACAATGGAAGACGAAAATGCAAGGAAAAAACCCAAGGATCTATGTGGAGAGCACATGTAGACAAAAATGGAGTAAAAGATAGCACCCATGAGAACAGAAGAAGAAGCAACAAGCAGTGCAATCCACAAACAAGACCTCCCAACAGCAGAATAAGAGAGAAGTAGAGAGGCACCAACATCACTACCAACGCAAACCATCTAGATCAACAAAACAAACAGAGGCTAAAGCGTTAAAGTAACGGGGAACAAAGCAGCAATAAATGTAGGGCCATCCCCCCCCCCCCCCCAACCAAAGCATCCCTCTAGCAGAAACCAAACATTGAACCAAGAAGCAGATGGGTCAGCCACCCATTATAAAAACAGTCTTGCACAAGCATGGAGACCATAAGTAGTGAACCACCATGAAGCACAAAAGGGAGGAGATAGAAATACGAAGAAGTGAGCAGCGAAAGCCAAAGGCCACCAAGAGAGATGCAGAAGATAGCCTAGGGAAATTAGACCCAAGCCTACCCATGAGACTGCAGTTCCTGATTCACCAGCTTTGCCTAGAAGGACCATCACAGAAGCTAGAGGATACGCAACAAGAGGCAGGGCCGTAGTCCACAGAGAAAACCCAGAACACCACAAGAGCCAACTCTATGTAGGGATGAGGAGATGAATGTAAGAAACAACGATGAATGAAAGGAACTTAATCTGAAGTGACTGATCCAGGCCCAACATCCCAACCCAACGTAAGCAATGAGCCACTATATAAGCAGCACATAAATCCCAAAAAATGCATCAGTTAGATGAGACAACTAGAAGATAAACTCCATTTCTGAATAATTTGGAGGTTAATATATGAGGACTTCAATTTAAAGGAGGCTAATCTGTACCACACAGAATGTCTAATAAGATGGGTAATAAAATTAGAATCCATAAATTGATTTCTAAATCTTCTATTATTCCTCTCCCTCCATATATGGTAAACAGTAGCAGTCAAGCATAATCTGCATATCAATTTATTCATTGATTTGCCCCTCCAATTAATAGAAGCCCAATCAACAAAATCATACCAAAGCATAAGCTGCCATAACTCCCCCGCAAATGAGAGCGTATCAGACCAAACAGTAGAGGAGAAAGTGCATGCAAAAAATAGATGAGCAAGAGATTTAAGGGAATTTCTGCACAAAAATACAACCAACACCCAAGTGAGCAGCAAAGGATTGCAAATGGTCAAGTGTGCTAAGCCTACTTCTAACAGCAAGTCAGAGGGTGAAACATATTTTAGGGATAGATTTTCCAGACCAAACAAGTTTAAACCAACACACAGTAGGGTCCCTAGATCTGATATTATACCAAGCAGAGTTGGAGCTAAATCCCAAGCTGCTATTAGGAATCCATTTGATAGAATCCACAAGAGTAGGATTGGGAGAATAGCAAGGCATGGAAATAATCACATGGGTAATATTGGGGTAAAGAGGTCATTGCCATTGATCATTGATAATGATGTTACTAACCGGATCATCCAAGTTGATCAGATTGTCCACAAACTCATCCATTCAAATCAACACAAAGATTAAGAGGGAATAAATGATGCCAGTTGTCGAACCATAGCTTTGTGGATTGACCATTTCCAATCACATGCTTGATGAGAGGCCTAGTTAAGGATCTCAATTTAAGTAGGCACAGCCAGTTCCAAGAGCAAGACTGGGAGGCTTTGATTCTCCAGAAACTTCTACCCCTTAAGTAATATATATGAACCCATTTCACCCAAAGATTTTGCTTGTCAGTGAAGAGCAACCAAATGTACCTCATCATCAAAGCATTATTATAATCACTGATCCTTTTAATACCCAACCCACTTTCCTCTTTAGGTTTGCAAACATCAACCCATGAAACTTTAGCACCAGTGTTTCTCAAATTTGGCCCATTCCATAGAAATCTCCTCATAAGCTATTCAATTCTATCAATGATCTGAGAAGGCAGGAATAAGTGGGCAGACCAATAAGTATGCATGTTATGGATTACACTCTGAATCAAAGTCAATCTACCAACAAAGGATAGAAATCTATTCGTCCAAGAGTTAATTCTCTTCTCAATCTTGATGATGAGGTCATTATAATGCAGAGATTTCAGTCTAGTGGAGATCAGGGGAATGCCCAAGTACTTGACAAGTAGCTAGTCCAAATTGAAGCCAAAGAGCTGAGCAATCTGAACAGTAATCTCATTACAGGTAGCACTCATGAAAAGACTCTTTTTATCCCGGTTGATTTGCAGCCCAGATATGGCTTGGAAATGGTCCAAGGAATCTTTAAACACCTTGGAAGATGCAAGATCACCATGGAAGAAAAGCATAATATCGTCAGCAAACATCAAGTGGGTGAGTTTAACATTCTTGCATCTCCAATGGTATTTGAAATTATCATTAGAAGAGACCTGATGCTTAATAGAAAGGGATAAAACCTCCATTGCAATCACAAAAGGTAGGGGAATATAGGTTCACCCTGTCTTAACCCTCTCATACTAGGGAAGAAACCAGCAAGTTCCCCATTGACATTCATAGAGAATTTGGGGGTGGAGATACATTGCCACAACCATTTCTTGATCAGGAAGGGAAACCCCACACATCAAGAGTATCCATTAAGAAGTCCCAGCTAATGGTGTCAAAGGCTTTCCTTAAGTCCACCTTTACTGTTCACCTAGCAGCACCATGATTCCTGTGATAGTTTCTGAACAATTCTTGAGAGATTAAAATATTATCACCAATCCTTCTACCATGAATAAAGGTAGCTTGACTATGATCAACAATATTATGGATATTGTTATACAATAAATATTGAACATGACAGTGAATAGCTTGATCAGATTCAAAGCGCTTAGTGACATTAATAGCATTAGGGTTCCATCTAATCCAAATCCTCCCTAATGTGTGGCATTGGTAGTTTGCACAGTAACTCCCAAAAACCTGTTGCATAATAGTAGAGCAGTTAACACTTCTAACTTTGGTTTCGATAACACCCATTATGTCCAAATGAGAATCACGGATTAACTTCCTGACTTTCGCCTTAGAAGGATCATTAAGCCCTCTAATGTTCCAACAAGCAAGATTAATCATGGAGGAGGGCAGTGCTGAGTTTAAAGTGCTCAACTCCTTTTACTTTAGCCCCAGACTTAGGCTTCTTTTTTGCCTTTTTCTTTTCCTGAGTGATCCACATATTTGTAGAATCCACAAGATCTTGTTTCGCTGCCTCACTAGCTTTAATATGAGCAGGACTGATGTCAACAACACTGGAACCACCATCTAATCTTAAAGTGCCATCCAAGTTGGATACATGGGTACCATTATCTTTATCCGACGAACTTGGGGAAATGGCATGATCTATAGATACCACCAATTTGTTATCTTTATTCAAAACCTCAGTGCTATAGACCAAATGCGGAGAGGGAGCAATGTTCCCAGATAGAGAAGGTTCCACCACCACCACAATAGTACTAGCACTGCATTTACCTTTGTCAATGCTAGTTGCCTCAAGAGATTGGGAAACAGGGACAATCGGCCTAATTTCAGAATGCTTGATGCAATTAGACAGATTATTGCCAAAAGTTTGGCAGCTGAGACAGACCTTTGGTTTCCATTGATACTCAACCACAATCATTACCATAATAGGATTACCACTATCATCACACCTCTCCAACTGTAAGTCGAACGACTCAGTCAAATCGCATTGAGCATTGATCTCCACACAAACGCGAGCGAAGCTAATCCTCCTCCTTGTAGCTATAACAGAATCAGCGTATAGAGGGTTACCAACTGCACTAGCAATGTAGATAATCCCTTCATCAGTCCAACACAGCAAGGGGATATTATGCAGCTTCACCCAGACAGAGATGACAGAGTGGTCCTCCTTAGAGACAACGACATCAGACTGCCAATTTTTAAGGAATAGTGGCCTACCTTGGAAGAACCATGGACCCACTTCCAACACCTTGGTTCTAGATTCCTCATCCTTAAATTTGAAGAAGAAGAAACCATGCGCATTAGCCAGAACCTCAACAGACCCAATTTGTCCCAAATCTTATGGGCAATGAAAAGAACTGTTGAGAATGACAATTTTTTCTTAATGAAATAACCCACAAGGCAATTTCTTCATAAGGCACAGCCTTTTGAAGCAATCTCAGCTGGGGGATGAACAATAACCTAGTTATTAACTCTTTTTGGTTCAAAATATTTCAACTTCATAGCGTCCAGCTCAATCCTGCTTGTTTTTGGGTTAGGTTGATACCTGCCATATTTTAGAACTTGGTTCCACGGGATATTGGTAGCAAATTTGTCCTTAGAAGAGGGGATATCCCCTATTTTAGTAGGGATCTTCGTCTTTTGGAGCTTTCTGGAAGATGCTGTGTGACCCACCACAGGCTCGGTGTTGGTAGGAGCAATAAAGGGAGCATTACCTTCCTTAATAGTGGGATCCTTTTGTTGATTGGCTAGTGACGCCATCTAGGACCTACCAATTTGGCTTGTGGCTGCAGGATCTACTGAAGGAGGAACAAAGACACACACCGTAACAACTCTAGGAATAGAAATGGGGTTTGAGTCCATTCCGACAGGAACTACACTGATGGAGGGAGGTTAGAATGCTGAGGAAATGAAGGAGAAGAAGCAAAGGAAGAGAGCGTGAGAGGTGTTGAGAGCTTCCATCGATTGAGAAAGACAGTAGCTAAGTTAAGAATTGTAAATGATTTGGTTTTTGTATGTTTTATGATGTTGTGCGACCCTTCAATTAGTGAAGCAACAAAAAATACTAACCATCCAAGTGCGAAGTCCAGTGACCGACGAGCAGCACGGTAGTCGGCTTTCGAATTGGAGTATGGCACGTACCAATAAGTCCATAGCGTAATTCCAATATTCCCCTTTTGAAATTTCTGCACAAATTATATGTTCAATAATGGAAAGCATACCATCATTCTTAATAGTTATAGTTATGTTGGATTTTAAACCTGGTATTTCTCCTTATACAATTTCACGGCTAAAGCGTGCGCAAGAAGTTGGTTGTGTGCACCAATATATGGTTCTGTGCTTGAGTCCCCACCTGTGCAATTTGGGTTCCTCCAAGGGGAACATCGACCTGGTGCAAAAGTACCATCATCGTACGCAAATGTGTTGAAAGCCGATGGTTCGTTGAATGTTATCCAATGTTTCACCCGATCGCCAAATCTCTTGTAGCAAAGCTCCGCGTAATCGCGGAAATCATACCTGTGATTGGATCATCAGGAATTAAGGGAAAGATGAGATTTAGCTAACATTCTAACACATGATTTCATTATATAATAACTTCTTGGTGGATAGAAATAAAGTCTCTCTGCCCTAGTGGAATTCATATAAGAGTTTTAAATATGACTTCTCAAAGTTTCAGGCACTAGTTTAACCAACTAGATCTTTCAAATTTTGATCAATCTTGACTATCCTGTTTTACCCTACTTTAATAACTTTTAAAGAAGACTTGCATCAATCGGATCCACTCTGGTACGCATTCCCTTAATTACTCTAGATAGCTCTTTGTATATTTGATGAGAAATAAACTTATTTATAATTGGGTTCACTTAAATTTATTATTGTTGATTCACCATTGATGGTAAATTTAGAAAAAATAGACATCTTGATACATGTTGATATGTCTTAAATATGACAGCATTGGGTTTATAAAGACACTGTGTACATAGGAGCCTACAATATGAGGACTATGTGAAAGTCGCTTACACAATCCGCCGACTTAGGAAACCACCATACTCATCTTCTAAGGCTTGGGGAACATCAAAATGGAAGAGAGTCACAAAGGGCTTCAAGCCTAAATATATACCATAAGAAACCCAAATTCAGACCACACTTCCCATGAAAACCAATGCCAAGATTTAAGTATCGGAAAATAACCTTTGGAAAGGAGCTCATTTATAAGGTTGTTGTAGTACTTAATTCCTTCCTCATTCACACCTCTGTTTACTTTTCCACCTATCAAACATACAAGTAAAAGGAAAAGGATGTGCACTAATCAAAGGCCCATAATATACAAATGCTTGTCAATTCCACTTAAATTCTTTACAGAGTTCTACCGAAATATGAAACTTCATTATTTCACTAATAGGGTTACCCCTTTTTAAATATTGGAATGCAAGTCATGTAGTGGACAATCTTACGTGGTAAGACTCTCGCCCATGAAATAGAGAATCTGTATCCATCCATATTCATGTTCTTTATGAGGGCAACATCTTCCTACGATGTTATAGAGAACCATACCGTAAGAACCAATTCCTAAAACGCAACAGATATAATCTGACAAAAGACATTCAAATTCAAATAGTTCAACATTGGTTCTACCTTGTATTTATGGTAGGAATCACATGCCACATCTCCGTTGCTGCGATCGGCTATCTTCTCTGCAATTCCACTATAGACTTGTTTCAAAAAATTTCCAAATAAAGGACTTGCATGTACCACAGATATTGGACTCGGTTATTATTAGAAGTAAAATTTATTTATTTTCAACACTGAAACATTGTTCGCAAGAGAAGTGTTACACGTTGTTGAAGATATAATTATGATTATAGATAAATAAATTAATATATATATATATATATATGTATTGATGTATATATTTTTTGAACATTAGGACTTCTAGGTGCTACGCATACACTTGATTACTCTTTTGTTATGTACAATGGACATACTCTTTATTTTTCTCACAGCAAATTAGTATACTTATTTCTTCTATGATCATACGCAGACTAGTGAAATAGGTTAGTATATAGTCATATACTCAATATGACTTTGGCCTAATTTTATGTAGTTTTAGTTATAATAGTCCATCATGAGATAATCCTTATTTTTACAACGAAAATAATGTAACCATCTGAATTTTTTTTATCATATACTTATTCTTCTACTGCTTAATCATTTATGGGTATCAAAATATTTTTAATTATTGAAAACTCAATTGTATATATATTCTAGGAGAAAGAAAATGCACATACTGGAAGTTTTTGCTTGCTATGATTGATTGATGCGGGAGACTTGTCCTTATATAGAAAAAGTGAGTGGGTTGAACTAATGGCTGTTTATCAAAAAAAAAAAAAAGGGTTTAGAGAGAGGGAGAGAGAATTAAATGTAGTATGCATGGTTGTAGATAAAATTGAATTCCAGTAATATTGTAATTCCAAATGAGTAATGCTATTGACATAAAAAATTCAATCTAATTTATTGATCTAATAATGTTTCAATTGATATAGTCTAATGGCATTATGACAAAGTTAACGAATTGATAACTATAGACATATAGTCCATAATTTTAATGTGCTTAGATTTCCTTCTCATATTTTGGTCTCGAAATCTTGCAAGGATTGGAAAACAGTTTGCTTCAAACAATGGGTAAAGGACATGGAAGGGTAGAATCCAAACAAAATATCTGATAGTTGGCGGGGCAATGGGTATAAGAGATTTCAAATTTTATATTCTAAATAAATAGGAATGGTTTGATGAATGGGTTCCATTAGAAATGACATAAGTGTAGCAATAACAATATAGGGAGGTATGCTTCCGCAAACAAGAAAGCACAAAAAGATATCCAAATTGCTTATAATATTTTTTGGTTAATTTTCTTCGATAGTAGATTAACTCTTATTAATTCACTATTTATTAGGTCCTGTGACAGTATTCGTGGGTGATTTATCTTTGAGAAAAATTAAAATAAAAAATATTGGATGCCATCTTGGAAGCAGCAATTGGAATTGATATAGCTACAACGCAAAATTGGAGAGAAGGTTCTTGCCAATGCAACAATGTTGGAGATTCAATCAAGGTAGTGAAGAATACTTGCACCTTATCCACTGGTAATCATAGTAGAGGATGCAATAACAAAAGCAATGGGAAACAAAGGGAACTAAATCCTCAAAGAAACCATAAATTAGAGAAATTTCACTCACAAGGGAACTAAACGTTGAACCCATTTCCATTATTTTGGGTATATTTACATACATACATACACACACACATATATATACATATAGCCAGAGAGAGAGAAAGAGTGAGACCAGGATACTTGTGAGTGAAAGTATCCCATATACTTGGCCCTTTACCATCTTCGTTCCATCCACCTTCAATCTGAAAAGGAAGAAACCAATAAGACAAGTAAACAAGCACATCAACTTGGAGGACATTGTATGTTCAACACATCATTAAAACTCATGGCAAACCTGATAAGCAGATGAAGCTGTCCCAAAGACAAAGCCCTTCGGAAAACTCGTACGATTGAGCGTAGCAATGCCATAACTAGGTGTTAAAGGTTTAGTACTAGGGTGTACTGAAACCCTAGCATAACTCCTAGCAGGATGAGCCTCACTACTGCTGAGTGAGAAAGTGAGGACTATAAGGCCAAGGAAGAGAAAATAGACTTGAAACCCCATTACTTCACTGATTTGTGAGATACAAACTCGAGCTCTCTTTCATGGTTTTATATAGATCAATACAAGCGGATATGTTTTGGGTGAGCACATTTTTGTATTGAGCACATTTTTGTACATTGCCACTAGATAACTTTTGCCCTTTATTTTTAGTCCTTTAACACCTAAAATGACTATAAAATATTTTTAATGTAATAAAACAGGTTGTTGATAAAACGTTATACTAATAAAATAATACCCATTTTTTTATCATTAACTATATTCCAATAAAATAATCAAAGAATTTTAGAATTTTCTTTTTGACAATATTATCGCAAGAACTCTTCGTAATCCGTAATAAGAATAATTAATTTAATTTTGGCGGTATGTGCTAGTGTGAAGTGCAACCGTGTGTTATGCAGCTCATGAAGTGCAGTTGGTGTGTAACACGGGAAGAATGAACTTGATGATATGTTTTGGGTGAGTGTTATTGATGCAATTATGGGAGTTTATCTCATGATAATCTCATTTCATCACTCGGACGTTTACCCAAGAAAGAGATCAGATTGATGTATCATTAGTTTAACTATTAGGTCATTGATCAGATCGATTAATATAATAAAAAATAAAAAAATAATTAATAATAATATGTATAAGGCTAAAAATTATAATACTTATGGGGAGAGTATAGTACTTATTAAATTTTGTAGTACATTTTTGGACATAAACTATAATATACGTTTAAATTGTGGAGTGCATTTTATCTTTTGTACCGAGTAAGTAAGGAAGGACTATGAGGCCAAAAAAGAAAAAATTACCTTGATTGAATTCCCATTACTTCACTGATTTGTGCGATACAAACTCGTGCTCTCTTTTTTAGGGTTTTATATAGAGCAACACAAGGGCTAGAGATTTATATTTTGCCACAAGTTTTTTGCCCCACATAGAAGCCACATCAAGATTCATGAGAATACAACCTATGAATGTGAATGGATATGCAAATAGAAAATTTAAGATCGACCCGTAGTCAAGGAGGTGACTTGAAGTGCTTTGAACATATTCAACCCATTTTTCATTTTCTCTCTTTTAGCTATTTTAGTTACTTAAACATAAAAAACACTCTTAAGTCCATTCTTTTATTTTCTATTTCACTTAAATGATTCTTCAAATGTGAAAAATTATTTAGTCTTTCGAAACTCTCTCTCTATCTCTTTCTCTCTCTATTTCTCTATATATGTTGTATTTCTTTTAAATTTTTGGAAGTTAATAAAGGTGAAATAGTAAGTTAAAATAAAGAACATGGTCGAAATAAATTTATAAAAAATAATTAATTAAAATAAAAAATATAATATTTAAATATATTTTAGTTAACTATTTATAAAAGCGACTCCACAGCTGTAATGGTCCTCTACGAAAAGAGTTTTTTATATGAATTCAACACAGTACATAACACTGTCAGAAAAAGGAAAAGTAGCATTGAATTGGTCTCTTTCCCACTTTTAGAGTTTTCGGTATAAATTTAACAGCAATCCTTTTGAGATATAATTTATTAATTTAATTTATTGATTTAATTTATTATAATTTTTAAATTAGTTGTGTGGGCTATTAAATATTGGAACCTGGTATTGATCCAATGGTTCTACTGCAGTCACATTATTATCTCATTAAATTAAATTAATATTTTAAGTTTAAGATAATAAATAAATAAATAAATCCCACATGTGATAATTTAATAATTATTTCATGAATTAATTATTAACAAAAGTTGGAGGAAAAATAATAAAATCTAGTTCACTCGTTGAATCTTTTTGTATCAATGATTGAATGGTTAAAACTCTCAACTCAACGACCTGATTCAAACGTTACGGTCAATATTTTCTCCAAACTTGTACTGTCAAGAACTATTTTTGCCTAGAAAATTGCATTGCTGTAATGTCCCTGTCCGTCACATTTAAGGAGTTGGGAAATTCCAAATGATGAATTGACCAGACAACTTTCCGTATGTGGCCAAAAAACCTTGATCTCAACGAATCAAGGGCCTTGATCAAAAAAAAAAAAACGGATCAGAGGCAATGACACGATTGGCCCATAACGTTATTCTATCTCTTACTAGGGTCAGGCTATAATATCGAATTCTTCTTTCGGTACGTTATCGACATTCTATTTGGGCCGTTGATATAATTTTGGTGTTTCTGTAACCGTTGATCAGATTAAAAAATGGGATACTGATTACCTGCTGAACCGGTAATGAAAAAAGTAAGATTTGACAAATAACAAAAAAGTGGTTGAAATTAATCTTACCAAAAAAGTTAGAACCTTGACCCAAAAAAGTTAGAACCCCTCCCCCAAAAAAGTTGGAACCCCAACTCAAAAAAGTTGAAATTCTTACCCAAAGAGTTGGAACTTCTAACCACAAAAGATGGACTCATACCTGAAAAAGTTGGAACCACTCTCCCAAGAGTTGGAACTCTTATCCAAAAACATGGAACATCTATCCAAAAAGTTGAAACCCCTACCCACAAAGATTGGAACCCCTACCCAATAAAGTGGGAATCCTTCCCCCCAAGAGTTAGAACCTCTACCCAAAAAAGTTGGAACCCCTCCCCCAAAAAGTTGGAACCCCTCCCCCA
>CM042187.1:20463137-20477835 GCA_023539305.1 Ilex asprella
AACACACACATGATTTGAACAAAATAATTGTTGGAAATTCATCAAACCCTAGTTTTTAGGGGAATTATGGATTTCTCTCTATATTTTCACTTCATCTTGATTTCTAAAATTCTAGAACTTTGTGTTGGGTAGTAAAATTATTGTATTGATGATCTCATGTTTATTTTTTTTAAACTTGTCTCTTGTAACATGAATTGCGAAACGAGCATGTATTCTTAAATTGTTCTACTATGTATCTTGCTAGTGAAAATTGGGGAAAATCATGGAATTTGCTTGTATATGAGGTTGAGTATGTAGTTGGTATGTCACTCTTGTTTATGGTGTTTTGAGGGACTTGGATTACCTTCGAAAACTGCCGTAGAGCGTTAGAGGTTAGTCTATCCCAATGGGGGATGAGATGGTTGTCTAATGCTCGTAGTGGATCATTGTTGTGACAATGACCACTATTGTTCACGGATACCGGAGAAAAGGGTTAGTATACTAGACACCTTGGAAAGATTTCATCAATGCCGTATGAGACGGTACACGCCCTTCCTAAATTGGCCTGTGATTGTGATTATATATGGGTGAACGAGGTAAAATTCGTTGGGTAGATTCATGAGAAGCGACAGCCTACTTGAGTGGTACCAAATAGAAATTATTGTTCATTGTACCACATATTATTTCCCCAAGAGTTTCAGGTAGTATGGGATGCCGCGATAACTTGTGGAAATGGTATATGGTGGATTGGATTATATTGGAAATTATTTGTCAATTAAAGTCGATTTTATTCTCTTTTAATTCTTTATTATTGTACAAACTTGAGATCTCTTTTAAAATGTCCTTATTTTCTTTCAAATTTCATCAATATGTATGTTCAAAATGTGACCTACCTGTTTTGCTTGATTTCAAAACCTTGAATGGGTTTGGAAGCATTTTCCTACAGAGTCTTGTACTCACCCCCCTTCCTACAAACATTTCAGATTTTTCTCATGAGGAGGAGTTAGGACTCGAGGAGCCCGTACCCTGGGAGATTCAGCAAGACGGGAGTGTGGATCCCGGGGAGGACTCTTAGCTGGACCCCATATTTTGTTCTAGACTAGGGTATTATTTTGAAACATTGTGTAGTCTAGTTTAGTTTGTATTTCCGCTGCACGACTTACTTTGATATTCTTTTGGAGATGTAAATGCCATTGTTGGGCATATTCGTTTGGATATTATTGTATATGCCTGAATGATGAAGTAAATTCTTTTTGGATATGAAGTTATGTAGTTGCTCTCATGATTGTAAATGGTTATTGAATGTAATGCCGTCCAAGGTGTATTTTGGGGTGTTACACATCCGCATCAACAACAAGCTCGCCCCAGTCCACCACATGAGTCGGATTTGGAGTATATTTTCGCAGCATGGAGACATGGAATACCGCATGAACACCCGATAGGTTTGGTGGTAACGTCAGCCGGTAAGCAACTGTACCAACCCTTTCGAGTAACTCGAAGGGCCAAATATACCTCGACGACAGTTTTCTCCTCTTACCGAACCTGACCACTCCTCTTTTAGGCATCACCTTCAAGAAGACATGATCTCCCACCTCAAACTCTAGAGGTCGCCGCGGTCTATCGGCGTAGCTCTTCTGCCGGCTCTGAGCCGTGAGAAGACGCTTCCGTATCAAGTCCACCTTCTTTGAGGTGTCTCTCACCAAGTCCGGACCAGTAAAAGGTCTTTCTTTAACCTCCATCCAATAAACCGGAGATTGACATGGCCTCCCATATAGTGCCTCATAGGGTGTCATCTGTATGCTCGCCTGATAACTATTGTTATAGGAGAACTCCACCAAGGGTAAATGATCTTCTCAACTACCCTTGAGATCTAGGACACATGCCCATAGCAAATCCTCTAATGTCTGAATGGTCCTCTCAGACTAATCGTCCGTCTGGGGATGAAAAGTAGTGCTCATCATCAGTTGTGTCCCCATGGCTCGTTGAAAACTCTCCCAAAAACGAGCCGTAAACCTGAGATCCCGATCCGATACTATAGATGCGGGTATCCCATGAAACCGGATAATCTCTCGTATATATTACTTGTAGAATTCCTCTAGTGTGTAGGTCATCCGTATAACCAAAAAGTGTGCCGACTTTGTAAGCCGATCCACTATCACCTACACCGCGTCATGTCCTCGCGATGTCTGTGGCAAGTGAGTTACAAAATCTATCGTGACATATTCTTACTTCCATTCAGCTACCTCCAATGGCTGAAGTAATCCTGCTGGTCTCTGGTGTTCAGCCTTCACTTGCTGACACGTGAGACATCTACTAACAAAATTCTCAACATGTTTCTTCATTCCACTCCAATAATACTAGTGACGAAGATCATGGTACATCTTCGTGCCACCTGGATGCACAGCAAAACAAGAGCAATGGAACTCCCTAAGGATCTCCTCTCTCAGATCTGCCCACTGAGGAACCACAACCCTTTCTCGATACCGAAGACTACCATCTGAGTGAATGACCCAGCCCTCGTCACCTGTACCTGTCTGTACACGGTCTCGGATGGACAATAGCTCTGTGTCCTGACTCTGGGACTCAATCACCCTGCTCAGTAGAGAAGGCGTAACCACCAAACTCCCCAAAGTACCCTAAGCCTGACCCATATAACATAGCCCGAACTGTCCCACTGTCTCGAGCATCGGCCACTCTCGGGAAGCCACACTAGCCAAGACTCCCCGTAACTTCCGACTGAGTGCGTCAGCCACCACATTTGCCTTACCGGAATGGTAATGCAAGATGAAGTCATAGTCCTCCAGAAACTCCATCCACCTGCGTTGCCTCATGTTAAGGTCCCGCTGTGTAAAGATGTACTTCAGACTTTTGTGGTCCGAAAACACCTTGAACTACTCGCCATACAGGTAGTGACGCCAAGCCTTCAAGGCAAAAACAATGGCCGCCAGTTTCATGTCATGTGTGAGGTAATTCTACTCATGGTTCTTTAACTGCCGAGAACTATAAGCCACCACTCTCCCGGACTGCATCAAGACACATCCAAGTCCGTCCTAAGAGGCATCATAATACACTGTGTACCTCTGTCCCCTTTCTGTGACTATCAGAACAAGAGATGAAGTAAGCCTCCTCTTCAACTCCTGGAATGCCTTCTCACACAAGTCATTCCACTCAAACTTGACCTCCTTCCGAGTCAATCTCGTCATAGGCGCAGCTAATCGAGAAAAGTCCTCAATGAACCTCCGATAGTACCCTGCCAATCCTAAGAAACTGCGTATCCCGAATACTGATTTCGGCCTCTCCCAATTTATGACTGCTTCAACCTTCTCCGGGTCTACGAATTCACTTGAAGCCGACACTACATGTCCCAAGAATTTCACCTCAGTCAGCCAAAATTCACACTTGCTGAACTTAGCATACAACTGATGGTCTCTCAATGCCTAGAGGACAATCCTCAAGTGACCCTCATGCTCTTCCTCAGACTTTGAGTAGATCAAGATGTCGTCCACAAAGACTACAACAAATTGATCAAGGTAGAGTTAGAACACCCTATGCATGAGATCCATGAATGCCGCTGGGGCGTTCGTCAATCCGAATGGCATCACTGTGAACTCGAAATGCCCATACCGCGTCTAAAACACAGTTTTAGGGATTTTTACCTCCCTAACTCTCAACTGATGATAACCGGTGCAGAGATCTATCTTGGAGTAGACTCATGCCCCTCTTAGCTGATCAAACAAGTTATCAATCCTCGGCAAAAGTTACCTATTCTTGATAGTAATCCTATTCAACTGCCGGTAGTCTATGCATAGTAGAAGAGTTTTGTCCTTCTTCTTTGCAAATAACACCGGAGCGCCCCAAGGTGAGGTACTCAGTCTAATAAACCCCCTGTCCAATAATTCTTGTAATTGGACCTTGAGTTCTTACAACTCAACAAGCGCCATTCTAAGTGGAGTCATAGAAATGAGTGATCTACCAGGATGCAACTCTATAGTGAAGTCTACATCCCTATGTGGAGGTAATCCCGGTAGTTCATCCGAAAAAATATCCTCATAATCACTCACAACCCGAGATAGACCCAACTCCTGTCTCACATCGTCCTCCAGGGTAAGGCTTGCTAGCCAACCCATCAACTGTCCGTGCTATCTAGAGTCGTACACGGCTTGGGGAAAAGCATCGTGCTTATCCCCCTGAAACATGAAACAAACTCCATCTGGTGTGTGAGCATTGACCCGCTTCCGATCACAATCAATGACGACTCAGTGTGCCGCCAACCAATCCATTTCTAGGATTACATCGAACTCCGACATGTCCATGACCCGAAGGTCCATAGTGAGTAGAATCCCTGAGACGTCTAGCTCACAACCCCGACATATCTGATCAACTCTCACCCTAGCTCCCAGGGGAGAACTCACATGCAATGGCTCCTTTACGATCTCGACCACTAAGCCCAAATCTTTCACATAAGATGCAGAAATGAATGAATGCGATGCACTAGAGTCAAATAATACTCTTGCCCATAAACGAGAGACTAGAAATGTACCCTGTATCACCGACTGTTCTGTCGGCTCAGTCTGTGGCATAATGGCGTAGGCACGCCCCTGGGTCCCTGAAGTCCCGACATGTAAGCCCTGGCCTCAACCTCTACCCATACCCTGGCCGACCGGCCTGCTTGCGGAGTTCCTACTCTGAAAATAGTAGGCGCTGGTGCAGCACCTTAAGACTAGTACTGGCTCCTTTGACCCATGGTGGGGTAAGGAGGAACAAATTGTGTCTGCGACTGTCCCATAGAAGACTGGGATTGGGATGTCCCATAGCTCTGGGATCCCTGCCGTTGAGGACACTCTTTCCTCATGTGACCCAACTGGTGACAAAAATAGCAAGTCTTTTGACCCGTCTGGAAGGTGGTCCCAAAGTTTCCCCCGCCTTGGGAGAATCGACCTTGGCCTTGGCCTTGATAGTCGCGGTCCTGCCCCTGAGATCCTTGCGGAACAGAAGTCCTTTGCCGCTTTCCCGCACTTGAAGAAGAGGATTGACCCTCTTTCTTTTTGTCCTTAACACCTGCTTCCCGGATGTTGCCCGTGTCCTCCACCTATCTCTCGATAGTCATTGCAGTCTTGACCATCAAATCAAGGTCTTGCAGGAGAAGTCCCACAATCTTGCCTCGAATGGACAACATCAATCCATCCTCAAACTTTTGTACTTTGGTCATGTCTGAGGCCACGTAATCATCAGAAAGACGGGTCAACTCAGTGAATTTGGCCACGTATTCTAGCACACTCATAGTTCCCTGTTTCAATTCTAGGAACTCCTTGGCCTTAGCACGTCGAGCGGTTGCTGGAAAATACTTTCCCATAAAGAGCTCCTGGAATTCTTCCCACGTCATGGCCTCCAAATTTCTGGAGTCCTTCACCCAATCCCACCATAGCTAGGACTCTCTCTCCAGCTGAAAGTCGCCAGTGTTATCTTGGTGGCATCGGAAGTGATCTTCATAGCCCTCAAGATCTTCTCCACTTGCCGAATCCAACGGTCGGCTACCATTGGATCTGCCCCTCTCAAAAAAACCGGAGAATTATGGGATCTGAACCTCTGGAGGTCACTCGAGCCTCCGTGTCCCATATTTGCACTAGTCTGTGCAATGGTAGCAGTTATAGCACTAGCCTGTGCAATAGTCGTCGTCGCCTCACCAATAGTCTCCACAAAGGCTTGGTGATCAAAGGCCAGTGGTGGTTGGTTGTTCTACCCACCGCCTCGACGTCCTCGACCACGTCCTCTTCCCCTTCCTCTATTTTTCATCTACACACATGTAAAATAACAATAGAGTTTCACATTATGTCCCAAGATAGGGATCAAGTATAAACATTGAGAATTTTCTCATTGTCCCCCTACTAGAACGTGTGTAACATACTAGGAGACATTTACACCATGAACTATCATGTTCATTCTTTTTCCGAACCCCCCAGGTTATATTTTCTAACCCTAGTGTTCCTCTTTTCTATATACATTTCTATCATGTATATAATTTACACAACAAGTAACACATAGCATGTAGCAAGTTGAGCACATAACATGAAATGCGTAAGGAATGCAATGGTCTAGAATCATGTCCATCAAGCCCTAGGTTTATCGTAGACCTAAGCTCTAATACCAAGCTGTGACACCCCAAAATCTGGTGTCCGTTGATAGCCCATCAACCTGCGGAATATCTGTGGACATCGTATAACTCGACATCACGCCATTGTATCCAATTACTGGGGTCCATAATTCAATAAAAATTTGGGCTGAGTTTCTTTTGTATGGGAAACTCTACCTCAAAACTCATCATGTACAATAAATTTCACATGACCCATCCGAGGCCCAATATAAAACATTAACCACACCGGGTCTATTTATAAGTAAACATTGGCCACACCAGATCCAACTATCCATACTTATATCAAAACATGCAATGTTGTATCAAAAATAGTCCATAACAGTTTGATTACAATTATTTTACATATACTTGTCCAAAAACATAGTTAGCTCAAAATTTTTTACAAAAAGAGTTATAAAGCCACGAACTGGCTTTCTTCACCCTTGCCGCCCCGAATGAGAGCTATCCACCGGAGTGAATCCCGCACCTAAAATGTTTTCCCGTATAGGGTGAGCCATGCCTAGTAGAGTATTTCCTACAGAGGCTACTCCCCCCTCCCTAGATGCTCATGCTCATGCAACATTCATTTACAATATATAAACAATCATTCTTTATAAGGATGTGCATTCTAAGTTGGAATGCAACAATACCATGCCATGAAATGAGATGACACTCACTCATGCACTTTAACCCGAGTCCTCACCGACTCCCATTACACGATGCAATGCCAAAGTATTTTATTCCATAATTTATGTACATATCAAATGATATTTTCAAAACTAGGGTATTTCTTGGGGATGAATGTTCATGGACTTACACCAAGGGTCATCCAAACCCACACACTTTATAGACTCTTACACCAATGAAGTGCATTTCCCAAATCACCAGGTCTTGCACCCGAGAGGTCGTCATGCCTCTTCTTGCTAACCCCAACCCAATTTATTATGCAACCAAATGGCTTAGCTAGGTCTTCGACCCAACTTTCCCCAAGCCATCCCATCAATCACCAAGTGTGGTGTTCACATCAACCATTCACACACCCATGTGATGAGATGCTTCCATTCATATGCAATGCTATGTCCCATTGCACACAACATAATGTTCAATATGCCAAGAACAACACATGAACAATTTTAACATATCCATGGTAAATTTATATCCTAAGCATATAATTATCATATTCATCTCAATGTTAATATATCAACACATGTATATATCAACAAGCACATTCAATCATAAATTATATCATAAGCATATGATTCAACGAGTTAAACTTAAAAATGTTATTTTAATTCAATCAAAACAACAATTTCCAAACACTCAAGGCATTTCACCAAACACTTTCAAGGCAAAATTTGTATAACACATAGCATGCTTTCAATTATCATTAAGTTACATAATAAATTACATGCAACTTCTACATACCAAAATCAAGCTAGCAAATTAGCTTAAGTCATTTCTATGCTCACTTTTCCATTTCCATTACATAAACATACATATATATCAATACATAAGTTACCTATGTCAATCATATGTAACTTCTACATACATATAAAAGTCTATTCATGTGCATAAATATATCAAACCCTTAAACTATCAACATTTAAGGAAACATTAATCTAAGGTAGGAGGAACCCAACCTCTTGAAGCTTGAAATGAAGACTAGGCTTCAAGAACACACCAAGAACACACCAAGATCCTTGATTTATCTAAAATTCACTCTTTGGATCTTTGGTGAAATCCTTTGTTCTTGGTACGTACGCGTAGTCCTCGTCGAGGAGATGAACTTTGCCTTTTGGTTCGACGAATTGCGACCGACGGAACTCCCGGAATCGGAGCGGAAAACTTGAAGATGAAATTTTTTTCTCTCTTCTCTTAGACGGATGCTTACAGATAATTGGGAGATATTTTTCTCCCCAAAAATCTGATTTAAGAGGGTATTTATAGGCACAAATGTGTGGTCCACATCGCACCGCATATTTTTGACTTTTGGGTTCGTTTTTCGTCCTGAAATGATACCTCAGATTAAGTTCAAATTAATTTTTTTTGAAATGTAATTTAATTTTAAGGAAATTTGAAAAAAATTAGTTTTGGGGACCTTTAAAATGTCATTCACCACGCAGTCCCCCCGGACGACGTGCAAAAATTCGACTATCTCAGAATTCGACGAAATTTGACAGGGTGACTAGATTTTGCGATACGAATCTAACGGCGAAGTCCGTTTCCTTATCCGAGGTCTAGAGAATGAGTATCTCAAATAAGTATTAGGATGGTAAATGACCATTTTGCCCTTTTACACAAAAAGTTCAAATTTGCCCAGGTTTTACAAATTTAGTATTAATTTGATTAATTGAATATTAATTGGTCGAAATTGAATCTTAACATTAAATTCATCTCATACATATTTATCAAATTAACACCAAATTTATGTTCATTTTTTTTGTAAATTAATACCAAATATATATATTCAATTCATACAATTTATATTAATTTGGTGCTAGTTTGATGAATTGAATGTTAATTTGGTATTTATTTGCAGAATTGAATGTTAATTTGATGAATTGAGTATTAATTTGATAAAATTGCATGTTAGTTTGATGTTGATTTGTTAAATTGAATATTTATCGGAGGAATTTCGATGTTAATGTTATGAATTGAATGAATTTGAATTTAAATTGGATGAGATTGAATGTTAATTTAGTGTAAATTTGATAAATTAAAATTTTATTGGAAGGAATTGAATGTTAGGTTAATTTGATGAATTAAATATTTATTCGATAGAATTGAATGCGAATTGAATGAATTGAATATTAATTTTGTGTTAATTTGATGAATTGAATGTTAGTTTATTGTTGATTTGAAGAATTGAATGTTAATTTGGTGTTAATTTGATGAATTAAATGTTAAATAGTTAATTTAAATGCTAATTCAATGAATTGAATGTTTATTATTCGAAATAAAATGTTAATTTTTTAATTTGAATGTTAATTTGGTGTTGATTTGATGAATTAAATTTTTATTAGTTGATTTGAAGAATTAAATGTTAATTTATTTTTTATTTGAAAAAATAAATCTTTATTGGATGAAATTGCATGTTAATTTGTTAAATTGAATCGTTATTAGAGGAATTTTATGAATTGAATGTTAATTGAATGAATTTGTATATAAATTGAATTAAATGTTGATTTGATGAATTGAATGTTAATTTGATGTAAATTTAATGAATTGAGTATTAATTTGATGAAATTGTTTGTTAGTTTGTTGATTTGATAAATTGAATATTTATTGAATGATTTTGGATCTTAATTTTATAAATTAAGTGTTAATTGAATGAATTTGAACATAAATTGAATGAATTGAAATTTAATTTGGTGTTAATATGATGAATTAAATGTTTATTATTCGAAATGAAATGTAAATTCGTTAATTTGAATGTTAATTTGGTGTTGCTTTGATGAATTAAATCTTTATTAGATAATTTTTTATTTTAATTTGATGAATTCGGTGTTAATTTTGTGTTAATTTTATAAATTGAATATTAATTGGATGTGATTGAATGTTAAGTTGAATAATTGAATGTCAATTTGATATAAATTTAATGAATTGAGTATTAATTTGATGAAATTGCATGTTACTTTGATGTTGATTTGATAAATTGAATATTTATTGAATGATTTTGGATGTTAATTTAATAAATTAAGTATTAATTTGTTGAATTGAATATTAATTTGATTAAATTGAATGTTAATTTAATAAATTGAATGTTACTTTGATAGTATTTTGTGTTGGGTTATTGGAGTTGAGACGGATGTGGATGATGGATCCAATAAAAGTGGGAACTGAATTTTTTCAAGAAATTCAACTGTTTCCCGTCTAAATACTGTTACTCCTCTTGCCTTCCCTCCATCAATTGATTAAATTAACATTCAATTTCATCAAATTAATATTTAATTTCATCAAATTAATACCCAATTAATATTTAATTCATCCAAATAAATATTCAATTCATCAAATTAACACTAAATTGACATTCAATTCATCTAATTAACACTCAATTTATCAAAATTAATATCCAAAATAATCCAATAAAAATTTAATTTATCAAATCAACCAAAATAATATGAAAATTAATCAATTATAATTAAAATTAAATTTCATCTAATAAACATTCAATTAATAAAATTAACATATAAATTCAACTATTAACATTTAATTGATCCCATACATATTTATTTGTCAAATTAACACCAAATTTATGTTCAATTTTTTTTGTAAATTAGTACCAAATATATATATTCACGTCATACAATTTATATTAATTTGGTTTTAGTTTAATGAATTGAATATTAATTTGTTGTTACTTTAATGAATTAAATGTTTATTATACGAAACGAAATATTAATTTAGTGTTGATTTGATGAATTCAATGTTGATTCAATAAATTTCTAGATTACATTGGTGTTAGTTTGATAAATTGAATTTTAGTAGATAATTTTGGATGTTAATTTGATGAATTGAATGTTAATTGGATGAATTGAATGTTAGTTTAGTATTAATTTGATGAATTGAATATTTATTTGATGAAATTGAATGTTAAGTTAATTTAATGAATTAATTATTTATTAGATGGAATTGAACGTGAATTTGATGAATTGAATATTAATGTTGTGTTAATTTGATGAATTGAAAGTTAATTTAGCGTTGATTTGAAGAATTGAATGTTAATTTAGTGTTACTTTGATTAATTGAATATTAATTGGATGAAATTGAATATTAACACTAAATTCATCCCATACATATTTGTCAAATTAACACTAAATTTATGTTCAATTTTTTTGTAAATCAATACCAAATATATATATTCAATTCATACAATTTATATTAATTTGATGTTAGTTTGATGAATTGAATGTTAATTTGGTATTGATTTGTAGAATTGAATGTTAATTTGATGAATTGAGTATTAATTTGATGAATTTGCATGTTAGTTTGATGTTGATTTGATAAATTGAATATTTATTCGAGGAATTTTGATGTTAATTTGGTGTTAATTTGATGAATTAAATATTTATTCAATGAATTTGTATATTACATTGGATGAGTTGAATCTTAATTTGATAAATTGAATGTTTATTATACAAAATGAGATGATAATTTGTTGAATTGAATGTTAATTAGGTGTTGATTTGATGAATTAAATTTTTATTGGATAAATTTCTATATTACATTGGTGTTGGTTTGATAAATTGAATTTTATTAGATGATTTTGGATGTTAATTTAATGAATTGAGTGTTAATTTTATGATTTTGAATATAAATTGGATGAATTTAATGTTAGTTTAGTTTTAATTTGATGAAGTGAATATTTATTTGATGGAATTGAATTTTAAGTTAATTTGATGAATTAATTATTCATTAGATGGAATTGAATGTGAATTTGATGAAGTGAATATTAATGTTATGTTAATTTAATGAATTCAAAGTTAATTTAGTGTTAATTTGAAGAATTGAGTATTAATTTGGTGTTAATTTGATGAATTGAATATTAATCAAATAAAATTGAATCTTAAATTGATGAATTTAATTTTAAATTGTTAATTTTAATGTTAATTTAATGAATTGAATGTTAATTTGATGAATTAAATATTTATTCAATGAATTTTTATATTACTTTTTTTTAAAAGTGTCAAAGTGTAATATAAAAGGGATAAAAGTGTAATATGATAAGATAAGTAAGTGTAATTATACATTGGATCGGTCCACCATTTCTACGACCGGTCTTAATTTAAATTATCCTTACACCCCTAAACTATAACAATATTTTCATTTGTTTCCCGAAAGTTACCGATAACATTCAATTTCATCGAATTAATATTTAATTTATCAAATTAATACCAAATTAACATTTAATTCATCAAAATAAATATTCAATTCATCAAATTAACACTAAATCAACATTTAATTCATCCAATTAACACTCAATTTATCAAAATTAACATCCAAAATAATCCAATCAAAATTTATTTTATCAAATCAACCAAAGTATTACAAAAATTAATCAAACATAATTCAATAAAAATTTAATTTATCAGATCAACAAAAGTAATATGAAAATTAGTCAAATAAACATTTAATTCATTAACTCAACGCTAAATTAACATTACATTTTATCTAATAAACATTCAATTAATAATATTAACATTATTATTCAACTATTAACATTAAATTCATCTAATACATATTCATTTGTCAAATTAACACCAAATTTATGTTCAATTGATGAAATTAATACCAAATATTTTTATATTCAATTCATACAATTTTTATTAATTTGGTGTGTGTTTGAAGAATTGAATGTTAATTTGGTATTGATTTGATGAATTAAATGTTAATTAGGTGTTAATTTAACGAATTGAATGTTTATTATACGAAACGAAATGTTAATTTGTTGAATTGAATGTTAATTTGGTGTTGATTTGATGAATTAAATATTTATTTAATAAATTTTTATTAGATAATTTTGGATGTTAATTTAATGAATTGAATGTAAATTGGATGAATTTGAATATGTATTGGAAGAATTGAATGTTAACTTAGTGTTAATTTGATGAATTAAATGTTTATTAGATAGAATTGAATGCGAATTTAATGAATTGAATATTAATTTGATAAATTTAATGTTAATTTAATGAATTAAATATTAATTGGCTGAATTGAATTTTAATTTGTTGTTAATATGATGAATTAAATGTTTATTTAGTATAAATTTGATGAATTGAATATTAAATGTGTAACGCCCCAAATACCACCCTGTACGGCATTACATTCTAGTAACCATTTAAGCATGAGAGCACTAAGTAAATCCATCGACAAGAAATTTTCGTACATCAATAATTGGTTTTGTAACAAAATTCGGGCAGAGTCTCCTTTGTACGAAGAGCTTTACCCCAACTCCCCACCTGTGCAATTCTACTGTAATGACCACACCGGGTCCATTCAACTACCATAAAATCAATCCATCAAGTTTACATGTTAATCCAAAAGAATAGGCCAAGCTATGGCCTTTACATCCAACAAAAGTACTAAAATACATAACGGAATTTACAAAATAAGACTAGGCTATATAATTCTCTCAAAAGATTATCCCAGTCTATAACAAAAGAAATGGGGGGGTCGCTCTAAGCGTCCACCTTGGGATCCACGCTCCCTTTTGTCGGAGTCTCTCAATGTATCGACTCTTCGACTCCCAGCTCCTCTTCAAAGGCAAAATCTGAAAGGGGGGGAAGTAGTGGGGGTGAGCATAAAGCTCTGTAGGAGGATCCTTCCAAACCCATTCAAGCTTTTGAAATCAAGTCAAACAGGTAGGTCTCATTTCGCATATACATATCAATGAACTTTGAAATAAAATAAGGACATTTTAAAAGAGATCTCAAGTTTGTACAATAATAAGGAATTGAAAGAGAATAAAATCAACTTTAATTGGCAAATAATTTTCAACACAATCTAATCCACCATACACCATTTCTACAAGTTATCGCGGTATCCCATACTACCCGAAACTCTTGGAGAAATAATATTTGGTACAATGAACAATAACTTCTATTTGGTACCACTCAAGTAGGTTGTCGCTTCTCATGAATCTACCCGGTGATTCTACATTGTTCACCCATTTATGATAACAATCACAGGCTAATTTAGGAAGGGCGTGTACCGTCTCATACGGCATTGACGAAATTCTTCCAAGGTGTCTAGTATACTAACCCTTTCCCCGGTATCCGTGAACAATAGTGGTCACTGTCACAACAATGATCCGCTATGAGCATTAAGCAACCATCTCACCCCCATTGGGATAGATTGACATCTAATACTCTACGGTAGCTCTCGAAGGTAATTCAAGTCTCTCACAACACCATGCACAAGAGTGACATACAAACAATATGCTCAAACCTCATATACAAGCAAATTCCATGATTGTCCTCAATTTTCACAAGCAATATATATAATAGAATAATTTAAGAAACATACCAATTTCGTAAATCATGTTACAAGAGACAAGTTTAAAGGAAATAAGCATGAGATCTTCAATACAATCATTTTACTACCCAACACAAAGCTCTAAAATTTTTGAAATCAAGATGATGTGAAAATATAGAGAAAAACCCATATTTTTCCAAAAACTAGGATTTGATGGATTTTCAACTATCATTTTGTTTAAATCATGTGAATGATTGTAAAAATATCAAGAAACTAGGAACCCATAACAAAAAATACTATTAAGAGTCAAAATCTACATGTATAATAACCCTAACATCAATGGACAAGAAATGGAAGAAAACCCTAATTTGAATCAAGATTGAAAGTGAAACCCAAGCTCTATGGACCTCCCCCTTCCCTTTTCTTCCTTCCTTAGTCTTCCTCTAGGGTTCTAAGGGCTGGGGTGTGAGAGTGGAATGAGAGAAATGAGAGTAAAGGGGCTGAATATGGGGTTTTAAACCAGCAGAATCCCGAATGTTACTGTTCATGGACTGTTTTGGTTTTCTCCAAAATTACGGTTTTGCCATTAAAATCTTCAATTTGATCCATATGACT
>CM042187.1:20493133-20504806 GCA_023539305.1 Ilex asprella
TTTTTTTTTTTGAAAAGGTAATTTTGTTTGATTTTAAAAGGAGTGTGATCTAAAAAATATTATGATAGATCATAAATTTAAATGATCGATCGATTTTTGTGAAATGAGTTAAAACAAGATGGATTAACGTGGTGGTTGTAGGGGAACAATCAGTATATTTCTAATCGATCAGTGATTCACTCATTTTTCTTTGAAGATCAACTTCGGAGTTCCTCTACTTGGAGGGATGAGTACCATTCACTTTTCTAGCTTTACCCAAGCCATGAAGAGTGAGTAGTCCTCATTCACTCTTTAGGGAGAGGTGATGAATACGTAATGACCATCCGGATATTATACTTGTGCATTTCTTTCACACTTCAATGTTTTATTTACTTGCTTAGTGGGAGATGGGACGAGTTAAGCAAAGTTAGGGTAACTTGCACAACCAAAGGATATTTCTATGATCCGGATAACTCCTACATAGAAAGATCCGTTGGTTTAAGGCAAGAACCCTATTTAGTTCTTTGTGTAATCAATGAGTATTTCTATGGTAAATGGATGACTCCTTCTAGAAAGATTCATTGATTCAAAGCAAAGAATCTCGGCTAGTATTTGATATAACCAAGGGATCTTTTCTATGGTAAATGGATGACTCCTTCTAGAAAGATCCGTTGTGTGAGACAAATACTCCGGGATAGAACTTCACGACTAACTCTTCAATCTCCGCCACCATTGCACTTCATAAAAAGGATGGAGCTTTAATCCAGTCCACCCTTATCTTCTGATTAACTTGCTGTTACCATGGGAGTTAGTTGAGTTATAAAGCACAAGTGTAATACGCCGGATAATTCATTACATATTCTGATCCTCGAACTAAAAAGTGACTTTAATTTTATTTGAATCTTATATTTTGTCTAGAAAAACTCTCTTGAAAAGAATTTAATATTCTGTTCAAGAAACCATCTACTTCTCACAAAGCTAAAAAAAAAAGAGTTACAATTGATCGGTCTTCATTACTGTTCACTTTGAAACACTAAACACCATATTCCCTGTGGATTCGACTTCGGACTCAAATCGGATTATTACTACAGCTTGATCGCCTGCACTTGGGTGTACACATTTCGGATCAAGCCAGGTATGATAAATGAGGGTACTATGAAAAAAAGTGCTGGTCATGCTGGGCCTAGAAATTGTGCCAAGACTGTGTCACATGTGTCTTACTCCCAAACTGAGGGCATTACTGTGACAGAGGGCGAGGGTTCAAGTGCTAGTCCATTCAACATGAATACTATTGAAGAAAAGCTGGAGCAAATAGTAATTAGGCAAAATTGTTTGGCCACACAGTTGCATGCCGTTCAGAAATGCATGAAGGGATCTTTGGCAAAGTTGGAGAGTTAGATTGATGGACTTTAAAAGGAATTTAAAGAGTATGGAAAGAAATGTTGATGGTTTTTGTGTGGAAGAAATTCCCATGAATGGAAATGTGTATATGCTTGTAAATCTTTTGGGCCATATTAGATTTGGCGACCTTGTAACTTTAAAATAAAATCAATTTTTTTGAACATAATCTTTTGGCAATGGTATGAAATATTTTGTTGTATGGTGTTGTTAATAGTAGTATTTACAAATTCATTATTTCTAGCAACATTACAGTAGTATCTTAACATCAAAATGTAGTAATCTTACATTAATATGTAGTAACTTGAGATCAAAATATTGTAACCTTTCATCAAAATGTTATAACCTCACCCCTAAAGATTATAACTTGTATAAGGTTACCTCGTTCCATTGACAGGAGTAATACAACAAAACAATGGCCGTTGTATAGAGCAGTAGTTCCTTCCTCTCAATCATCTCTGTTTACCCCCCAAAATTTCGTATACTTCCCAAAACCAAACAACCAACTGCACATAAGTGAAATAGTGCATGATATTTGTTAGTTCAACAACAAAGCAGCATACATTGAAGGAGAAAACAGCAACATACTGATCAGTTGGATAGACAAGCGTGTAGAGGAAAAACATGTAAATGAGATTAGTAATATAATTGTGAGTGAATCCCACCTGGATCGTGTTGGTGATATAGCAATTATAGAAGTTTATGGAAAATGAGTTGCATACTTGAAACTTGTCACTCCTGATTTGTGAACATGAAAGTTGTCCATAAATGAGTTTCGGACATTAAACTTGTCCCAAAGTGGGGGTTTTACCTTGTGTAATTTTTTTTTAAAATTTTTTTAGTCAATTTAAATAACGTTTATTATGCAACTTTCACAGCAATATGAAAATGCACACCTTGACAACCCTTAAAGTGGAGTGAAGAATTGTCCATGACCTCTTGAGTGAAAATCATGAAAGCCATCCTGAATAATCAATGTATCGATAAAGAATGGTCAGTTAAATGGTGAATTGCTTGATAACTTATAAAGCAGCAAATACAAGGGGAACTTTGTGCTGTAAAGATGTTATTGAACTCCACCCGTGTTTATGTACATGTGCGAAAGGGTCAAAAGGTTTCTGAGTTGGCAATGGTTGCTGGGATCCACCTGCTTGTGAAAAGGGCATGTCCTCATATGGATCAGTAGTCTGGGTAGTCAACAAAGGACATTTACGAATATTATGCACTGTTGCCCTGCACTTGCTACATCTTCGAGACGTAAGTGGATTATTATTTTGTGTACAGGCTGGATGTCCCTTTGTTGTAACCATTTATGGATTAGCTGCCCCAAACTTATTTAACACAATAGTCCTACTTTTGTGTTGTGAAGAGGTCTTCTCTGCTCTACCGAGGGATTCACGATTGGTCTTCATCATAGAGGTTAATCCATGCAATGTACTTCTTAGGTCTTGAGTTTCTTTGTAATCATGTGAAGCATAGTAACACATACGACTACACATGGCCATTAGTCCAGCATACGGTGTCGAAATGGTTAGAGTGTCACTTGTTGGAAGCACATCCTCATTTCCTAAATCTCCCTTTGCGAAAATAGTCCAACGCTTTATAATGAGACTGGGAGGGAACCATTTAATGTGCTCATATTTTAGTACTGTTATGATGTGACAGCATGGAATACCAATAGATTTCATTTTCAAGTAGTTGCACTTCATACTATAATTTTGAGGAGAACATATACCATTCCATGTTGATTCTGGTTGCGTGTAGTGAGACAAGTAGTAACTACAATGGATCCCGTTGTCAATTTTTTGGACTACAAAGAACATGGATTCGGACTTCAACTTATTATGCACTTTGAAGAACAATTTCCTTGTATATATGGATATTGCATGCTCTTCAAGACACCGTAATTGTGTGGTTATCACCGGGGATGTGTGTTGGTCATCATGGTCATGATTTACTTCATTCTCCCAGATCCTTGCCAAAGCCCAGTCGTATTGCCTCACAAACTCAAAGATTCGGAGATGGGTCTTTAGAAAACGATTGAAGTATGAGTTCATACCCTCACATTGTTGTGCACTTTTTATGCCCGCAAAGAATTTACCTCTTAAATATGCTTTAGCCCACTTTGACCTTTTGGAATAAAATTTTGATATCCAATTATTATTCTCCAATCCAAATGAATCCACCAGTGCTTTCCATCGATCCTCAAATTCTTCCGGACTACAGTGACCACACATACAATGTTTAAATTGTTGAACAAAATTTTCAGCACTAATATTTGACAACACATTTCTTGTCAAATGCCACCTGCATAATATGTGTGTTGCATTGGGGAAAACTTGCTCTATTGCTCCTGCCATGGCCTTATCACCATTAGTGACAATTGAAATAGGCGCCTTACCCTCCATTGCATGAAGAAAAGTACGCAATACCCACATGTATGTCACAACAGTCTCATCTAAGAGCAAGGCACACCCAAAAATTGATGTTGCGTTATGGTTGTTGACACCTGCAAGTATAACAAAAGGTTTCTTATAGGCATTAGTTCGGTATGTGGTATCAAATACCGAGACATCGTTGAAGCATACATAGTCAATCCCTGAGGATGAGTCTTCCCAGAACAAACTGTAACGCCCCAAAATACACCCTGGACGGCATTACATTCAATAACCATTCATACCATGAGAGCACTATGATAAACCATTACTAAATAAGTCTTCATCACAATAATTCATAACAATTACATAAATATCCCAAAAGAATATGCCATCATTGGCCCTTACATTTCCAATGAAAATTTACTATTGTAGCGTATCGAAAATGACAAAAGAAATCTAGACTATACAGTGTGTCCAGAGTAGTATTCTAGTCTAGAACAAAAATAGACGACATCTCTAGATGTCCCACTCGGGATCCAGGTATCCCTCAAGTGAAGCCTCCCCAGGGTACGGCTCGTTAGCATCGGGTACGTCCTCTGGCCCAACATCTGAAAATGTTCAACGGTAGGGGGTGAGCACTAAGCTCTGTAGAAAAATTCTCCCAAACCCATACAAGGTTTAGAAAAGCCTGTAAAATGGTCGGTCTAATTTCACAAGTAACATATTTATAACCTTTGAAATAAAACAGGGACATTTAAAGAAAAGATCTCAAGTTTATTTCAAAACATTACTTGAAGGAATAAACAAGCAATCACCCTCTAATAATAATCATTAATGGTTGTAGACAATTTCCAATAATTCTTTAGGTAGGTGACATACTTTGTGGTAACCTCCACCTCCTTTTTAGGTCACCTCGGATTCTCAAGCATCTTTACCGGGAACCTCTTGAGAATGGGGTGAGCATCCTTACATGGAACCTCTCACCAATCATTACGTTGTTTCCCAAGCATCCTTACCGGGAACCTCTTGGGAATGGGGTGAGCATCCTTACAAGGAACCTCTCACTAATCATTACATTACTTCCCAAACATCCTTACCAGGAACCTCTTGGGAAGGGGTGAGCATCCTTACAAGGAACCTCTCACTAATCATTACATTACTTCCCCAAGCATCCTTACCAGGAACCTCTTGGGAAGGGGTGAGCATCCTTACATGGAACCTCTCACTAATCATTACATTACTTCCCAAGCATCCTTACAAGGAACCTCTTGAAAAGGGGTGAGCATCCTTACAAGGAACCTCTCACTAATTAGCATTGCAAATAGCCCAACCAAGCATAACAAAGCCACAATTATTCCAATTTACAAGCATTTGTCCAAAATCTCAAAGTAGATCATGCGCCAATTCCACCACCAACCAACAAAAGTACATGAGATCTCCATAGCGTTATTTTAGGGTTGAATATGAAATACTATAGTTTGAAATCAAGAATTAAGACAAGTTTAGAGAAAAATTCACCCCTTTTGAAATTTAGGGTTTTTAGCCAAGAATAAGGATTTAATAGTTAACCCACCATTAATATGGTTTAAAACATGTTAATATTCACAAGGATATCAAGAATCAATGATCTATATCATACATGTAAGATCTAGAAGGTAAAGAATACATATAAGTAAACCCTAGCCTCAATGTAAGTGAGTGGGAGAAAACCCCTACCTTGAGTCTTGCAGATCTAGGGTTTGGATTCTTGAATCTACCTTCACTCTCTTGTTTTTCCCTTCCTTTCTTCCTCTTTTCTCTTCCTTTCTTTCTCTCTTAGGGTTTCTAAGGTTGGAGTGGCTGAAATGGGGCCAAAATGGACGACCTTAGGTATTTATAAGGCTAGCCTTGGACCACGGTCGCGACTTGAAACATTCAGATTTTTATCGGGTGTACCGGTACCCGGTACCATTTGGTACCGGTACCCGGTACCGGTACTACAAACCTTCTGGAATAGGGGTACCGGTACCAAAAACCTTCTGTAAACGGGGTACCGGTACCATTTGGTACCAGTACCCAGTACCGGTACCAAAAACCTTCTGTAATCGAGGTACCGGTACCCGGTACCGGTACCACTCAGCAGACAGAGTCTTCCTGTCTTCCAAGTTTCCAGATGCACTTCCTATTACCTTTCCCAAGGTTTTTCGACCTTCCGGATTCAGTGGAAGCATTATTTTGACCTAGACACGTTTAGAAATTTATCTAATAACTAATTCCAATCCCCAACGTCTTTGAACTTAACTCCCCAAATCCATTTGTCTCCCCATCCTTCTTTTCTAATGTTTTAACCTATGTGATTCGTTCTTACATCATTATCCATATCCTCATTTTCACAAAATATTTTATTACATAGATCTATACATTATATAAAAGAAAATACGGGGTGTTACATAAACAATTTAGTGAATTATCTTCATGGACACTATAGTTGAAATAGAACATAGGGTCTGATTTTTTTTTTCCACTAAAGTAGTTTAATGCCCCCTCCGCGTCACCGTCTTGAAATTGTGATCGAATTTCTATTGCAACATCATTGTACAAATCTTTCATGGTAAATCCAACATTATGATAACCCCCTGCTTGTTGCACCAAAAAATCCCTTACTTGACTTGTATGTATGCCAACATTACACAATGCATTTGTTGTTCTCTGTCGGGACTCTTCACATGCCTATGCTATCGAAGGAATGGCACACCACGTGTTGTAACCAATTGGTGATTATGTTCTTCGATGAATTCCTTTTACAACCCATTGTTCAGACCCATTTTCAAACTTGACACAAAAAGATGTGTTACATCCCACCCTTGTTAAGCCTCTTGGTTCCCAGATGCGGTCACTACAGTCAAGGTGTTTGGGTGATCGATAACCTTCTCTTGAACAAACCCACCGTCTTGACACAAGAATTTTATTTTTGTTACCCTTCAAGTCATCCTTTCGAACACTAAATCCCAAAAGATTTGTATAATTGTTCTAAAACTCTCCAGCAGCTTCATGTGTGGTGAACGCCATTTGTATTACCTCACCTACTGTCAACCCATCGACTCTATTTTTCTCGACACCATGATCACAAATTGTTTGATCATTTTGCATATGATTTTCGTAATCATCATCTGTTACAACAACATTAAGATCTAGTAGTACACATTTACCTTTGTCACCGATCGTACCCGCTATTACTCCACCTATAGAATTACAAAAATAGGTGGAGTTATAAAATGTTTGCTAAATTTTGACACAATTTTTATCCGATAATGCAGAATACCTGTTCATTAACTCAGTACAAAATTGCATCTCTTATAAGCAATATAGTACTTCTATAATTTATTAATAAACAAACTATTGCATATATACCACAATTATAGTACGCACATTATTACAAAAGGTTTGATACCTAAGTTAAAAGATGTATAGTTGTAGGGAGATCAATTGAATCCATGACGTATCTTTGCTGCACTTCTAGTGTTTTAAAGAACGTGGTTGTGTTGACTTCTTTAGGAAATTTTTGAAGAAAATGATAAATAGAGTATTTAGTGGTTGAGATATGTACTTCTTAATTAAATGAAGTTAATGGCAATTACGATGCATCTTTTGGGTTGGTCGGATCATAAAATTAGGATACTCCATATGCGATTTAACACATGCAAGTCCAAAATTAATTTTGACTTCTTCTTGTAAATCGACTTCATCATAACGAAACTCCCGCCCACCCACTCCCGTTGCAAATTTCTCATTTTTTCACTCTCCCCACCTTTTTGTATTTCCCTTTATCTCTCTGTTAACCCTTTTCTCTCTCTACACCACCGCCCCCTCCCAGGTCTCTCTCCCCCACCACCACGCAACCCACTCCGGATACCCACTGACAGACCCACTTCGGAAATGCTAAGAGTCTTTCATAGGTATATCTCTCTCTCCGCAATCTTCCATCACCACAGCCCCACACCACTATCACAATCATCACCCCTCCATCCTCTCCCCCCACCACCACACAAACCCTACCCTTTAAGGTCTGGTGTTAGTTGGACCTAAACCCAAATTTATAAATTTTGATCTTGACCAGGGCTTCTCAGGCATTTTAGGTGTGTTACAAAATACTTTAGATAATTTCAACTGGGTTTCCAAATATGTTTGCAACTGGTTGTTTTGGGTTCATTTTCTTTGAGGATAAAATAGGTTTTTGATTAATTTGTGGTTGTTTGTTTATGCAGTAATTTTTGGAAGCAAAGTTGAATTTGGCATGTTGAATTTAGGTTGATTTGTGGAATTCCGAGATGAATTTGGATTTTGATAAAATTTACCATGTTTAGATGTGTTTTGGTTCAATAATTGGTGAGATTTTCTTGCTGCAATACTTGGGGGTCAATATGATGAGGATTTAAACTATTTGTGGTTTGTATGGAGAATACTATAGCTTTGTCATTCATGATCGAGCAAAGAAAAACAAATGTGGTTGGGGTATACTATAGTTTTGTGTATGAGTCAAAATATTCTCACTGATTCTATGATTTTAATAATATCGCATAAGATAAACTTATTGTACCTTATTTTTGTGTTAGTTACATTTCTTAATTTGATTGATCAAATGAAAAGTGTCCATGTTGAGTTGACATCTGACGATCAAGTTTGCGAGATTCAAAATTTCTTAGAAAACAATGGACCAAAATCAATTAGCACACGAGCATTGTCCATGCCCTTTGTCGATATTTTGGGTATTCTGTTCGCCGGTATTACATATCCCATTGAAGTTGTGTTTATGTGAAATGGGTATGCTTTTAGGGTTTTCTACAATTAGTTTCTCTGGGCATCATTGTACTTGTTGCATCTGATGGGTTAATACGTTCTCAAATATATTTTTCCTTTATTTCACTTGATTTTGTTGACATTGCATCTTTTTATTTTTGAACAGGTGTTACATTTTATATAAAACAAAGGATAAAAATAAAGAAAAAAGGCAAGTTATAGAGCTTGGCAAGAGATTTTTGCAACGGTAATTTAATCATTGGAATTATTAGCCATTGAAAGTGATTGCTTTTATGGTGACACTTTATTGTTTGGGTTGTGGATTGTCTTGATTCATTAGAGGAACACATGAACAAACTATCTATAATATAAAACAGAGTGGCTTCAACAAACAAATCTAACGGCTTAAAATTCATTCATCCAACGACCACTAATTCTTCTTTCATTTCCTGCCAAACAAATCTCTTTTCACTCATATTTTTTTCAAAATCAAACCAACCAAATTCACTTCATCTGTCAGAGATGCTGCCTCACCTACATTGTTTTTTATTTCCCTCCCTTCTATTAGACAACCATCCCGGTAGACTCTAATCAAGTCATTCAATGGCATACCCATCACCTCCCTCTTAGTTACTCTGTTTCTCTCTCTCTCCTCCTAGCACATCCTCACACACACACACACACACTCTCTCTCTCTCTCTCTCTTTCTCTCGCCATAGACGCACGAAACGCCACAACACCACCGCTAGAGCCACAACTCCACCACCAAGGTATTGTCCTCCCCTCCCCTCCTCTCTCTTCCACATCTTCTGCTTCATACACAGACACCCCTTCCCCCATATTCTCTCTCTCAAACCCCCACCATCAAACCTTACCCAATTTCTCACTGTCTTTCTCTCTCTCTCTCTCTCACACCCTTCCCTTTCTCCATCCTCTGCCTCACACACACAGAGAAATACTCCGCATCCCCCCAATATATTGTGACCGAGTAGCACAATTGAGTTTATTTTTTTATTTTTTTTATTTGAGTAAAGATAATAGTTTTTTTCAATTTCTAATTTTTTGGGCTTTGACGGCAAGCTGTTTTAGAAAATATTTTGGATGGATCTGGTATATTGGGGGGGGGAGAGAGGGGCATGGGAAAGAGATAGAATAGAGTTGCTGGGGTGTGAGTATTCAACCTTTATTGACCTATGAATATAGTAAATATACAAGCAACATGTGTGTATATGTGGGTGGCCTTTCGTTGACTTCGATCTTAACATCACCAACTTGACTTCGAAAATTTGTACACATAGCAACTAAGCAAGTAGGAGTGATATGTGATGCTTTCCTCTTTGACACAGTACAAAAAGGATTTTAGTGGAGCAAAAAAGATTGAGAGTTTGTCCAATGACTTCTTTTTACCTCACGAACAAGCTATGTTGGCCAGGGTGGTGTATGGTCATGGGATACAATTAATTACCATTCAAAATTTTTGAAGCTCATTTTGATGGATGGGTTTTGCACATTCATTGCACTTTCAAGCATTATAACATGGGAATGAGATGCATTAGTTAGTTTATTTTTTTTTAATGTGCTTTAGAGGTTTTGGTTTTTCATGTGACATATATGGCTAATTTTTGGCAGGTTCAGGTGTTGGGAAATTGGTTCTTTGCGTTAGAACAATTGGTCATTCTTTTTGTTGTAGCTGCTCGAGAGTAATGTTTCTCTGATCTTATTATTTAAGTTCTTTCGAATAGATTCAAGTGGGTAACCTCAAAATCTCTTCAGATTAAAAAAATCTTAATATGTACACGTAGGAATGAAATATTGTTGTCATGGAAATCAATGCATATCAGGCATATAATTGATATTAATTTTGATAAGTTCGACACACTGATGTAGAGATAAGAGTATGATTTATAGCGTACTATTCACATTAGTTCTTTCAAACACAAAATTGTAAGCTCTTGTTTTGCTCTCGATTTAAAACTCGCTTTTTCATAAAATTTTGATGTATTTTTTTTTTCATTCTGTCAAGTTTTTTTAATCATTGAATGATTGATAGAATTTTGATGCACTTTAGTTTTAAATAACTGATAAAAATGACTAGTGGTTGTGTTGCTATATTTTTTTAGTAGCTTGAAACCCATTTCAAGAAGCTTATAATATTGGTACCAACATCTTTCTGAGCTTTCCAGTTTTATGTATGTGAAGAATGTAACTAAGATGTGGTCTCTCATAGTAGTTAAGTTTTTATGTGTTATCTCTATTATTAGATTGATTGTATAAATGAATCTCACTTTGTTATCTCTATCAAAAACACAAGTTTGTTGATTTTATAAATAAAAACTTTCAATTTTATTCACATTTCGGAGTTGAAGTTAACTACAGGTTTTTTGATGCTAGTACAAAATATATAAAATTATTGTTGCTTTATTTTTTTTTGGGTGTACTATAGTTAGAGGGAATTTTGCCAATTTTTTTTTTAAAATTAGTGTCCTTACATTGATTTTAAATCTTTATACAACTAATGCTCAATTTTCTTTGTATTATACTTGCACTTTTATTTCTCTCTATCTCTCATTCTCTCTCTCTCTTTTCTCTCTCTCTCTCTCTCTCTCTCTCTTTCTTTATCCAACCTCAGCGACATCACTTGCGCCAGTGCGCCACATCAGTCGTCTTCTCCCAGAGATCATTGATTCCTCTCTCTCTCTCTCTGACACACACCCACACACACACATAAATGGAACACACAAACACAAACGGAACACAGACACAACAGAGAACATACACAGTGACACTTTGCAAAAAACACTTCGCATTCTCCCATCGCCCAAGCGCACACACACATCGGTGCAACACACAAACTTTTAGAAACAGGGCTTCTAATTTGACAAATTTTTTTTATTAATAGACATGATTTTTTTGTATAAAATTATTGTTGTGAATATGATGGGTTGAGGGCATTAATTTGAATGCATATTCGTTAATTGTTGTTAATTTATAGTGTCTCACTTCTTTAGGGTGCTTGATTTTTTTTTTTTTTGGCAAAACATCCTTCCGACACGAGTTATTACTAGTTTTCTTAAATGCGGAAAAATAAACAACAGTTATTTTACCAATCGTGTTTGGTTTCTATATATATATATATATATAT
>CM042187.1:20511573-20572635 GCA_023539305.1 Ilex asprella
GGGACTTATATATATATATATATATATATATACTCTTTTCACTCTAATTATTATATATGGGCTATAGATTCATTGATTTTTGATATCCTTGTAAAGATTACCATGTTTTAAATAATATAAATGGTTGGTTAACCATTAAATCATTTTCTTGGCTAAAAACCCTAATTTTGAAGAGATATGAACTTTTCCCCAAATTTTGCTTTATTCTTGATTTCAAAACCTTACTGTTTCATATTGAACAATAAAATGATGTTGTGTGATCTCTTGTATCTTTCATACTTGGTTGTTGAAATTGTCACATGATGAATTTGGAGATTTTGTTAATACTTGAAAATTGTTTGTTAATTGAGAATATGATGGTTTCTTTATTGTATGGTTGTTGTGACGGACTTGAATTGCCTTCGAGAAATGACGTAGAGTGTTAGAGGTTAGTCTATCCCAGTGGGGGTGAGATGGTTGTCTAACACTTGTAGTGAATTGTCATTTGGTAATGCAACCACTATCGTTCACCGGAGTTCGAACTAGGGTTAGTATACCTTTCCTAGGGAGGGATTCGTCACTGCCATTGGGATGGTAGTGATTAACACTCAAATATAGCATATTCACATGCCATGTTTTGGACTAATTATGCTTTGGTGGAGTTTAAATGATGATATTTCAGGTCTTAAAATGAACAAGGGTTCAAAGGCAACAAAAAGTACTTTTGAAGGCAACCACAGCACATTAAGGAACAAATTATAGAAGGTTGGATTAAAGTTATCACCGTTCGAATGGTCCTAAACGTTCGAACGGTTATGGAAAACTAGGCCAAGTATTGTAATCTGTGTTGCAGGAAAGACCCAAGGCCCTGGAGATTCAAGTACTACATTCGAACGACAATCAACGTTCGAACGTCCATTGGAGCAAGGACAAGATCAGACTGATTGAAGACATGGCGTGTTGCAAACTTGCAGAGTTATAGTCAGAAGGCCCAAACACTTGAGTGCCACGTTCGAACGAAAACCACCGTTCAAACGCCCCTCGAATTATTGGAAAGTTCAGTCAAGATTCTGCAAGTACCTGGAGGAAGATTTGCATGAAGACTTGGAGGAAGATTTTTGACAGAAACCATGTGTGAACTGACATAATTGGCATGCACTGAGCCCATCTGACGTTTGAACGGAAGAGAGCAAAGACAGAGAAACCGTTCGAAAGCCCAAACCGTTCGAACGTAGTGGACAGACTGCCAGCAGAATGGTTGGCGTTTCACTTTGACTTTGACACCCAACTCTATTCTTTTACCCCCTTCCTGCCTTGTCCTTGCCTATAAATGCACTTAGTTTTGTGGAGAAGAGAAAGGCACTCATGGGTGGAACCATTTAAGGGATTCATCACTTAGCATTTCATCACATCCATCTATTTTAATTCTTGTATTAGTTTTTCTCTTTGCTAGAAGAAGTGGAGATTTTAGATTCCCACTCATTTCCTTTACATTAATGTTCACATTTACATTTAATTAAGAGTTGTAATTCCTTTATTTACTTTAAGTCTTTACGTTTATGTTCCTTTATTTACTTCAAGTCTTTGCGTTTATGTTCTTGATTTACATTTTGTCTTTACATTTATGCCTTTATTTACTTCTAGTCTTTACATTTATGCTTTTACATACACGCTTTTAATTATGTCTTGCACTTTCATTATTTGAGATCCCTTCTTGCTTAGAAGAGTGAAACTCTTCCACTTTTCTAGAGCTTTACCAAAGCCATGAAGGGTGGAACGTGATTCACTCATTCTTCGTTGAAGATAAGCTCCTTGTTAATTACACTTTTACTTTGTGAAGTCCTCTACTTAGAGGGATGAGCATCACTCACTTTTCTAGCTTTACTAAAGTTATGAAGAGTAAGTAGTTTCTCATTCACTCTTTAGTAAGAGGTGAAGGACATGTAGTGATTATCCGGATATTATATGATGTTTTGTTCTAATGCTTAATGTTTATATCACTTTGCTTATTGGATGATTGATTGCATCTAGCAAAGCTAAAGTACTTTGTATAATGGAACGTCTTTCTATGACACGTATGACTTTTGCATGGAAAGACTCCTTGTTTCAAGGCAAGTACCCCGGCTAGATCTTCATGACTTCCCTTTAATTATCCTCATTGTCAAGCTTCATTTAAAAGGATGAAATATTAAAGTCATGGTTGGATGTCATAAAGAAATACTAGCTTGTTTGTATGCGCGATAACTCTCGGTACAAATAATTCTTGTAAACTTCTAGTAAGACATCAGAACCACGACCTTAATAGGCCATCTTTATCTTCCGATTGACTCGTCGTTGACACGGGAGTTAATCGAGTTATCAAGCAAAAATATAATATTTCGAATAATTAACCACATGTCTCGATCCTTAAGCTAAAGTAACTACAAATAATGTCAATTTTAGGTACATGTGAGTTAAATACATTTATGGGTTTGTGTGAAATGTAAATGGCATTTGATGGTGATTTTAATTAGCGTGAACAATTGACAACCCACCTCGGCTACTTCATATGGTGACTTCAACCAATTACTTATGGCATCAATGGACGCTGCCAACTTTCATTCTTTCTTTAGATTCTTATTCAACCGACAATGCTATACATGAAGTAAGCAAAGTCTTTACAAAGTATACATGTTTCATACAATAATGAAACTTTAAATTAAAAAATATAACGCGTATCATACCTTCGGCAGTACATAGGGTGACTTCAACCATTTGCTTGGTTTCCTTTATAACATCTATGAAGTATCTTTGTCATTCCTGACTTCTGTGTACAGGTGTATAATGTTGATTGAGGATAATCAATATCTCTGGGTTGAAAAAATGCAAGTGCATTTGAATCAAGTTTGTTAAAATCTGTCGCCTGTATACTTTCAGCCAATTTCATAGCAGAAAACGGTGTTGAAATATGATTATGCTTTTCAGATCCATGCAAGGCCCACTCATTCAATCCATTACTTCTGCCATTACCATCCATCACATCGGTCTCATTAGGGTGAACATGTGATATGCCGTCAGAATTGGAACTATCTCCTGATGTCGTTTCCATCATTCTTTTCAGAGTGGAAATCAATGAACTGAATTCTATAGACATTTCATTTAAGCTTGAGTGCATTTTGCACACAACGGCCTTGACATTACAAAGTTTTTGTTCAATGGCTTGTGTGAATCATTTACATATCATTTCACACATCAAAAATTAAATTTGTATTGTGGTAAAGTATCAACAACACTTACTGTAAATCTTTCATCGCTATTGATTTGAGGTGCCTAAATTGTCGATATTGATTTCACAGGTGCGTTTGATAAACCATGATTGGTATTTGATAATGGAACCTATAATGAATAGTTCATATAATTAATTATTATGTATGAAAAGATAATTGCATAATTGGAAAAAGATGATACCTGCATATAGTGTAGCCAGCCTGATTTCTTTAAAAGGATCATACGGTCATTAATTTCTTGATCACCCCATGCGGCAATTCGAGGAAGGGATCAACCCATGTATGGAACATCCACAACTCCATATGATGTCATCCGCTCAAGGAAAAACAGCTTCAAAAAAATATAAGATCTAGCAAATTTTTGGTTCATGACCAATTATGCTATTAATAATAGAATGCAAATGTGTAGTAAACAATTAATTACCATTAAGACAAGTATGCACCCACTGATATTGTGTTGATTATTCAACTTATACTTCTGCACTCGTGTAATAATGTCATCATACACAAGCTTCACCCAATTCTTCTTGCCTGAACCTCCAACATCTATTAACGAGTGGATGGAAGATGTGCTAATTGTGGTCTTCATTGTGGGAAGCAATAAATAACCAAGTACAAATAAAGCAAATATACGCTTGAACTCAACAAAATCACCCTTCATTTCAAATAATCTACTATCTATAACTTTCAAAGGAATAACCTTGAGTCCCTTGAACAACGATTCACATACCTCAATTATTCTATCAAGGGGTCCACTCCTTTCCACATCCGCCCCTTCATTTCTTAGTCCCATTATCAACTCAACATCTACAGGAGAGAACTTCAATGATTTTCCTTACACATTGAGAGCACAACCTTCTGAATCAAAACACTCCACTAACCATGCACACAAATCTCTCTTTATTTGTTTTCATTTAAGGTTTAACACTCCCCCCAAACCAATTTCTTCAACGCCATGTCGTTGTTCTTCACTTAACTTTTTTATTATCTTGATGACCATGCTTGGTGAACATCTTGTGCCCAGCTTGACCTTCATAATATCAGAAATATACATATACATATTATGTATTGTTTTATACGTATAAGTGCACACATATATGCCTTTCCAAACAAAATTCAAATTACCTCATTGTAGTTCTTCATGTTTCCTTTCAAATGCTCGTATTTCAACTTTGATGAATTCGCCAAATCTACGTATTTTTCTTTCTCAACATCAGTCATCTTACGCCATTGCAGAGCACAATCTTTCATTACCTTAAATTACTTCCATTACACTTGATAAACATGACTTCGCTGAATTACAAATACTAACACGTTAAATATACATATCTCATTTTTTTGTTTTCGCTTCTTCACCTTCTTCTATTCTCTTTAAATTCTCTTTGCTTCATATGAACAAATGTTAAAGATTTAACCTACATCCAGGTCGATCATTAGGGCGAATATCAGTGACTTACCAGTAATAAATCCAAACGGTTGATGGCCGATGTATTTTATTTGCATCCCTTTTACATTTGATGTACATCTTCTTTACCCTGTATAATATGTCTTCTATTACAACTTAAAAATGTCCCAATGTTGAACAACATAAAAAAAAAAGATATTGGTACTTACTTGGATATTGCTTCAATCAAATGCACATAAACGATTATAATGTATCAAACTACCATAGAACATGACTAACAACAACAATGGACTACTCCGGCATCGCTTATAGTTGTCGCCCTGCGTTTGGAAGGATTTGGTGGTGGAGTATAGCGTAGTCACGAAGGTAATAGTGTAATTGACGGGATCCTTTGGGCGGGATACATTCAAAGTGGGAGGGAAAACAATTATTTAATAATTTTGTTGTCCATCATGATGGCGTCCACATTTCCCTCTACAGAAGTATCAAATTCTGCAAACAAACTAAGATTGATTGTAAATAATTAAGATCGATCATACTATTCATTATTTTGATCTCAAGAATGCAATGTATATCCTTTTAGGATCGATCTTTATTATGTATGATTGATCCCAATTCTCCATTCCCCCCTTAGGAAAAACGTTTCCCCCAGTAAGGTTGTAACACAAGTAGAAGAACAAACAAAAAAAAAAAAATTTAGACTGATCATGTGAATGTACGATCGATCTTATTTACCCTTTCTTGTAACCTCACCCCTAAAGGTTACCGCTTTCCAACTGAGAGGTGTAAGTTTACCTTTATGCATTGTAAATGTTCCTTTTTAGTCAATAAACTTGTCTTTATTTCAATGGGTAACTTTACTTCTATAGGTGTTAATCTTATTCTTATGAGTGGTAATCCTACCTCAAACGGTACAAACCTTACATCAACATGTAATACCCTTACTACATAATGTTTTAACCTCAGCCCTAAATATTACAACATTACCTCTCCATGTAGTAACCTGACAACAATTTGTTATGACCTCATCCATAATGATTACATTTTTGTCACATACACGAGTAAGTTTACTTTTATGCATTGTAAGTATTCTTTTTTAGTTGATAAACTTATCTTTTCTTTCAATTGGTAACTTTACCTCAATAGGTGGTAATTTTATTATTAAAATTATAATCCTACCTAGAAACGTAGTAACCTTACCTCCCCATGTTATAACCTCACCCCTAAAGATTACCTCGTTGTCACTAATAGCCATAATTTAACCTTTATGCATTGTAACTCTCCCTCAATAGTGAATACAATTACCTTTCAATGGGTAATTTAGCCTAACTAGGTGATAACCTTATTTTAAATACTGTCATCTTACATATTGAAATTGTAACCTTACGTCAACATATAGTAACATTTCATCAAATTGTTATAACCTCACCCATAACGATGACCTCTTTGCCACTGATTAGAGTAATTCCACCATTATTAGCAATAATTTTCCCTCTATTATAGATAACCTTACCAATTAATGGAAACTTACCTCACTTCACCTGTAAACTCATACATTTGCCTATTACATCAATAAACCTACTAATAAAAATTGTAATCTTGCTTGCAAAATTGTAACCTTTCTTTTAATGTCCATAACGTTAAATATTAAGATCAATCTTGCATAATTTTGATAGAACATACTACCAAGATCGATCGTAAATATTTAAGATCAATCATACTATTCATTATTTTGATCTCAAGAATGCAATATATATCCTTTTAGGATCAATGATTGATCCCAATTCCCCATTCCCCTTTAGGAAAGACGCTCCCCCCAGTAAGGTTGTAACACAAGTACAAGAAAAAAAATTATTCAATCAATCATGTGAATGTACGATCGATCTTATTTACCCTTTCTTGTACCCAATTTGGGAAGTTTGAAATGAGCTCTCCCATATTATTATAGATTAGAGTTTTCAAAAAGAAGTGGCAGTTGCATTTCTGCTATACATGTAAAGCTTGTAACTGGGCAGCTCATTGGGTCGCATCAAAGGTGGTGTCCAATTCAATCCATTTGGATTCATCTGGCTGCCCACCAGTCGAGTTAAAGTCTATTTTGGTCAATGATTGTCATATTTTTTATCCAAGTTAATATAAATATAGTTATGTTTTGATCCAAAAAAAATAAAAACTTTTTCCCATAAAATTTGAAATTCAAATTCAAGAGTAGTGATTATCCATGTTCTCCACTATTGTAAAGACGCTTCATCTGCACCAAGTTTACTTATTCGAATACATCACACCTTATTAAACCTCATCGCAATGATTCCAATTCCAACACCATTTCAACATTCACCTGTTATGAAATTCCTTCATCTTCAACCAAGTCTATTACCCACTAAGATGGTGTCCAAGTTCAATAATACAGAACCTCGACGAATTTCTCCAAGTCCACCAGTAAGTTCTTTTGCAATAACACCTAGGCATTAGGTTTTGTGAGTTTTGGTTTGTGGGAAATTTTAATTTCTGCCATTGTCAGACTGGTTTGTTAGCGATAATTGGTTACACAGTTACATCAATGGTGAAGCATATCCCTCATATTATCTAAAACTCCAGTGCTTCCATTGTTGTTTATGTACTTGTTTCCTTCACATCGCTTGGCATAATTCTTCGTTACTATAACACACAAATTATTGCTGTCATGCTAAGTTTTTCATCTAATACACACCCCTCATAATTAATCCCACCGCTCAAGATTTATATATTGGTGTTGGTGCGTCCTTTCTAAAGGGTTGGAGAGCAAATTACATAACAACCTTGTTTCCTACCGTGTTAGGTCAACTGTTATCTATCTCCATTCCCCGCATGATGGTTCTTTTAATACCTTCACCCACATTCCCAGATTTTAGAAGGGAGTAAATGGAGTTGGAGTTTAGCAAGCGTGAATGCTACTATTTTTTGTTTTATTTTTTGAAATGTTAATATTTAGTGTTACTATTTTTTATTTTATTTTTCAAAATCTTAATAAATACAATATTTCATGTTACTACTTTTTTTTTTGTGAGGATAGCTATCACAACAACTTCTGTTACTATGTTTTCTCCTTCTACAACTCAGCAATTGTGATGTGATTATTTTTTTAATGCTACTGTTTTTTTTATTTGAATGCATCATCAGTTATCCATGTTGCTTAAAAAATCCTTCAGTGTGTTACTTGTTTGACTTTCAATTTTGTTCAATGTTCCATTTTACTAATTTTTTTGGCGAGTATCTGATGTAGGATAGAATTGAAAGGCAACAAAGAAAAGGGGAAATAACGAAAACGGGTTTGTTTCAGAGTTGTTTAGGGTTGTGAACAACGTAGGAACATCGCATGAACAGTAGCAGTGAGCAGTAAATGCAGTGAAGAGTGGGTCAACAGTACATGAACAGTAGATGAAAATAGAAAGCAAGAAGGAGAATTAGAAGAAGAGAAGAGTTCTAGGCCTCACACCTAGAAAACCCAAAGCATCTCACCTAAGGTCTCTTTAACATCACACCAAAGAATGATTGTATTACACAATCTGAAATTTTCATATATTCATTCATCATCATACCTCAAAGTCTTGAAGTTATATCAATATATAAGACTTAAGAAACTAATTAATGCTAAAACCTTTCAACTCCCAAAAAGCTAGATACAAGGAATGTGTCATGGTGCATGAATATGTGGATACATGCATAGAAACCTGTGGTTCATGTAACTAAAAGAGAGGTCATAAGGCAAATGAAAAGTCATGCAGACTTTTAGAAATTAGCCCATGCTTAGTCAATATCGTAAGTAGGCCCAACATCATCCAACATATGCTAAATTAAGGCTTAGGCCTTAGAACCATCTAGCCCACGTCTCTTATACACCTTTATTGGATGTTGTCATTTTCCATCAGTATCTTGCTGTTTCCTCTTTTGTGCATCATTAGCTGCCTATGTTTAAAAATGCTTAGTATGTTCACTAAGTCATCCACAAAAGTCATTTTTCTTTTGAAGAATTGTGAAGAAGTAGAAGGCTTGTGAAGAAGTAGGCTCTCTGTCTTCTCATTTTCATCATCGAAATGGATCTTCTATTTGTAGAATTGGTAACTGGAGGATGAGATTCACCAGGGATAGAGGATTTTGTCCTCTAAAGGAAAGCGAAACCTTGAAATTATCTTCCCTAAACAATAGGGTTTCATCAGAGAATGATTCATTAGGAGTCAAAACCAGAAGACGTCCTAACACGAATCTTTGAGAATGATTCATCATATTGGTTTGATCCTCAATTCTGTATGTTCCATGTCACTACTTTTTCTGTTAACCATGTCGTCTTTTTTTTTTGTTGAACATGTTACTGTTAATATTTCATGCTACTATTTTTTGAAATGTGAATATTGAATATTACTATTTTTCGTTTTATTTTGCCCATATGTTAAGATTCAATGTTACTATTTTTTTTTTAATGTTTACTATTTAACATCTACATATTCTAGTTATTGTCCATGCCTAAGTCACCATGTAAAAAAAAAATTGTACTTGAAGGCAATTTATAATAAAAAAAGCACAAAATTAATATAAACCCACTATTTAAAACAAAATTGGCAAAATGCACTTTGAAAACACAACCCTTCGACAATATCAATCAATGTATACAATTTATGTAGGTTCTAATCATACCATAAAATTTCCTATAGAAAACAAATCCTAATACAATAAAAAATAAATAAAATAAAAGCGAAAATATTAGTACAAATCAATGATTTAGCAAAAAGTAGAAAATAAGAATCAATAATATAGAAAAAAATTAACAAAACACAACTAAATAAGAAAAAAAAAAGCAAATATAAATGGGTTCATAGATACGAAGAAAAAGGAGAATTCTAGTCATGTTTATCAATTTCACTTTTAAAAGCTTCTTTCTGATGAAGTGATCGTTACTGGTGTTGTAAATAAAATTTTATAAGCAATGTATGCATTCAAAAAATAATCTAGTTTCTTTATGTAGTTTAGTATTTCAATTGGAGTGTTGGTTTTAATTTTTAAACCTTGTTTTAAAACTATTAATTCTGAAAGTAAATCTAAGCTATCAATATTAGTAGATACATCATGTTTTAGAAAATTTTCAAGTTTATGAAAATGTTTTTGCAAATTATATTCGTCCAAAGATTTTAATTTTTAAAAACTAAATAAAAACTCAAAAAATACTTTTATATGTTTTAAATTGTTAAAATTGTTTTTTAATTGAAGAAAGAGCTTGACCGACAACATATGTAAAGTAATAGAGAAAGAAAGACGTTGAGCTGTTGAAGAGACATTGAGAAAGAGATGCGTGAGCAGAGGTTTTGTTTGTTGGCAGAATCAGGTTTAAAATTTATATGAGGGTTTTTTTACAACTTTGATTAGGCATAACCAAATAGAGTATTTTTTGGGCTTAACTAGATACTGAATTAAACTCTTTAAATCTGGAAGGGTCTTATCTAAAACTCAAAAAAGGACAAAACAATGGGCGTAATATACCATTCATAGCTTAGGAAGGAGCTTCTTGCTGCCATAACATTTTGCCTTACATCACCACATAAATATTTTCTTATATCAAGATGTAGATCTTTTTACTATGACTGGAGGGCTATTTGGGAAAGACAGAAAATTTTAATGCACGTAAAACTCTTAAATTCTAGGAATTTTTAGTTTTTAAATTTGTTTTAATTGAATATAACTACTGATAGTATTTTGAACAATGAATATCGAAATGGTTTTATTTCCAAATAAAGTTTTTGAGTGGACTTAAGTCCAAATAAGTCTTGAAAAGTGGTTGGCCCCCAAATTTCCCTAATTTTTCTCTCTCTCTCTCTCTCATGTAGTCAATAATTTAAAAGCAACTTATATTCTCTTCTTAACTATACTAACAATGCATCACATGCGTTGCACATAAAATTTTTCATTAAAATATTTGATAAAATGGATAAAAATTTAAGGATGAGTAATACTATACTGACCAAATTTTGGGACCAAATTTAGAGTCCAAATGACATGGCAACATATTATTTGTAGTCTTTATTGAGACTCAAATGTCATGACACCAAATAAAGAAGCCCAAATCAACTACCATATCATTTGAGCTCCAAATTTGGTCAGTATAGCATTACTGTTTGAGAATTAGTAGCACTTTTGGTCTGTAAAATATATATATTTTTATAGCTTTGTCTTCATTGTTTCAATTTTGCTTGTAAAATATTTAATTCATGTCATTTTGGTCCCTATATAGACAGGCCATTAAGTTTTTAACGGAATGACCATGTGTTGGGCACATGATACCATTAAAAAAATCACACGTGTTCACTTTTGTCAAAAAACTTGATGGATTGTCTAATTAGAGACCAAAGTGACACATATTTAATATTTTAAGAACCAAATTAACAAAATTGATACAATGATGACTAAATTGACAAAAAATGCCTACTTTAGAGACTAAAAGTGTTATTAACTCAAAATTTAATTATATAACTAAATTAGATACGATCTCATTTTTGTCATACTTAAATTGTTTATATTGTGGTCGATAAGAAAAAGATACATATATTAATTTTTTGGCACCGAAGATAATATTATATAAAATGTGCATTAATATTGGGATTTTAGAAAAATAAAAAAGTAAATTTTTTATATATCTTAACATGATCCTTTGCTTGGTGGCAGATGCAAGGGCAAACAAAGGGGTAGCAGTTTACATTCCTTTACTTATGATTCATGGCAATCTCCCTACATTCAGATGCAATGGCATATACATTCTTTACTTATGGTACAGATGCAATGGCAATCTCCCTACATACATTCAGTTCTCATGATGCTGGATTCAAGACTGATTAGGAAACTGAGGATAAGTCTTACCTGGATGTGACTTAGCTTTCTGCGAAGCCGTTGGGTTTGGTGCTGCTGCGTCCATAATTCTCCTTGTCTTGGTTTCCCCTTCTTTTCTTCTGGGCTTGGTTATTGGATCTGGAGGTTGGGGTCCTTGTAATAGGATCTCAGTCCTCAATCTTCAAGGTTGCTGACTGTTCATGTTCTCCAATTTGTCAATGCTCTCTGGTCTTCGGATTATTGCTGGATTCCTCTGTTCATTGGGATTTTATTGCTGCATTTTCTGGGCCATCATTTCTGCTCTTCTTCTTGAACCTGACTCTTGGATTCTTTGGAAGCATTCTTTTCTAGGTGGTCTTTGCTGGTTATTCGCCTTCTGCTGGTCTCCTGCACATCCTTGTGGATCTATCTGATTCTGATTCGGGATGAGGCTTCATGGATCTCGCTTCTGCATATCTCTATCTGACTCCTTCTGTATTGGTTCACTCTTATTGTATCTTGGTCTTCTATGTACAGACTTGCCTGGCACAGATGGTGAGGTTCATGGTTCCCATCTTCTGCGTCTCTGTGTAATGGATCTACGGCAGTGGTTTTGTTCATTAAATGATCAATTTGGCCTTTAGCTATCCCAATTGGTGAACTGGCCTATTTGTTGGGTCCCTTGGCAGCCGACTGTCCATCTGCCTTATCAGAATTCTTAACTGCCCACATCAATGACCTGAAATTAATGCTGCTTATCAGATCAGTGGTGTTAAGGGGCTGATTTGCTTCTGTTTTTGTATACTTTTGTTAACAATTCTGTGAGAGATACCCTTATTCAAGACATGGATTTTTTTATGTTTGTCTGTGAGTCTTACGTAACTTCACTCTACAATTTGTGGTTGATTACTATTGTATTTATGTTTTATGTTATTACAATTTGCTTTCGAAAAAAAAAAGATCATTTAAAATTTTTGTAAAGATTGAGATTTAGATGATATGTTATATGTTAGTTTGTTATTTAAGTATAGAGAGATATAACATATTTAAATACAGGATATGTTAGCCTTTATAGTTTCTTATGAGGACAAAATAATGAATCAAAAAAATTTCATGTAAGGTATTTTTATTAATAGTATGCATAATTAAAAACAAACTTCAAGAAAATAATTTTCTCTCTCCTAAAAGTAGAAACCTAGTTAAATCTTTATTGAGATAACCGATTCACATTTACACTTCAATAGTGAAAATTTCTTAGATTTTGACCAGTTCTTCGTGATAATGATCAAGTTGAAGCATATCATGAACTACAAGTGGGTTAGACCCGCCACTAAAAAAGAGGAGTTTTTATGTCCTTAACAATGTATTTTGATATAGTTCGAAGAGTATATATGTTCGTTTCTCTAACATAGATTAAAAGTTGAACGGTGAAATAACTAATTTTATAATTTAAATGGTTAAGTTATGATAATTTGCTGATTGTTTAGGAATTTGATCACTGTGGTTGTTGTATAAACAGTGAAATATATATTTCATTATTTTAAGATAGTGAAATGTTTATTTTGCTGTCTTTAAGATAGGAAGATTCTGAGCCTGAGGGATGTTTTTAAGCCCATTGTTAACTATAAAATTGGTAATGGGAACACTGTCTTTCTTTGGTTGGACCCTTGGCATCCTGAAGGGCCAATTTATGAAAATAGGAGGGATGTGATTGTGAGAGCCTCTGGTCTGGGTATGGAGGCAAAGGTATGTAGCATTATTGATGGTAGGGAGTGGGCTTGTCCTTTGGCTGATCATGTAGACCTTCTGGAGCTGAAAGGTGGGATCCTTGCTGATATGAAACCAAATCCAGATAGTGAGGACACCTTACAATGGTTACCTTCCTCCTTTCTTGATTTCATCACCAATTCTGCTTGGCAACATCTCAGAAATAAAGGGCAAATTCAAAACTGGCACAACATTGTTTGGTTCTCTGGAGCTGTGCCCAGGTATAGCTTTATTCTTTGGCTGGCAGTTCAAGAGAAGCTTACTACCCAAGATAAACTAATTTCTTATCGTATTATTCAAGGAGCTCAATGTGTTTTTTGTAGAAAGGTGACGGAAACTCATGCCCACCTTTTCTTTGATTGTTCATTTACAAAGATAATCTGGTTATTTTTGCAGAGCAAACATAATGTCCAATGGCCTAACTTGGAGTGGAGGTCTTTGGTTAATTGGTTTGCTATTAATGTCAAGGGGAAAGGACTTGGGAAACTGATTAGCAGACTTATTCTTGCAACTTTGATCTATGTGACTTGGAGAGAAAGAAATGCTAGGATTTTTAGGAATGACTTTAAAGATGTGGTGACTATCTCTAAAGATGTGGTGGATTGCATTAGATTCAAACTTCACCTAAGCAGGGGTTACAAAAAAATTGTCCCCAATCTTTGGCTGCAAAAACAATGGGTCTTGCTTGTGGATATTTTTTACCCTCCTTGAGGGTTTTTTTGGTCCGGTGCTGTTTCTTGCCTTGGTGTCTGTTGTTCTGCTGGAGTATGTTGCAGCTGGTCTGTTCCTGGACGACTGCTTGTTTCTGGTCTGCTCTGTTTTCCTTTCTTTGGTTGTGTTGGCTCCTGTCTTGGGGTCTTTGGTGTGTTGCTGGGGCTGGCTGTAGGCTTTGAACTGCTTTGTTGTATTGCTTGACTGGTTCTGGATTGTTCTTTGTGCTGCTTGACCGCTATGGACTGCTCTGTTTTGCTGTGATTTGGATGAGGCTTGTTTGAAGCTGCTCTACTGATTTTTGTGTGGTCTCCTGCTGGTTTTTCCTCTGTTCTTTTGCTGAATTTTCAGCTAGATTGTGCCTGGATGATTTTGGGTTGTTGCTACTGGCTTCCTTCTTTGCTGTTTCTTTTTTGATGTCTAGTCATGCTAGGCCTCGTGATTTCTGGTTTTCCTTTGTGGAATTTGTATTGCTTCCTTTCTATGTTTTTGCTTGGGGATGCGGAATCTTCTTTTTCTAGCTTTAAGAAGATCAACCATCCCGTTGGGTGTCACATTTGTACATGTTTCCATTGTTTATGATATTACCTTACTTACCGAAAAAAAAACATTGAATTGGTCCTCTACAACTTTTAGAATTGCAAGAATAGGTTTAATATGATGAAGTAAGTACCAATGAGCCTTTAGTATAATGTCACTCTTTGTCTTATAAAAATTTTGTCTTCTTGCCGTTAAGGATTCAAGTCACCCTCACTCTTCCCTTCCCCCTCCCCCCCAAAAAAATTAAAAAAAAAATAATATCTTGGACTAAGTTATCATTGAGATTTATTTTCCCATTAGAATTACACGAAAGTAAATCTATGAGAGTTGTAGTTCGATTTCGATTTGTCAACATTCAACATAACTATAATTTGACCCAATTTTCATATATAAATATAAATATATTGTAAATTTAAGAGATCACTTTATAAAATTAAAGATTTAGATTTGATATTTTAAACTCAATTCAGTTAAATGTCACCCTAGCAATTGAAACCTGAGTTTTTTTGAAATGTGATAAGAGAAATGGATAACACAACTTTAGCGCAAAAGCACCCTATCAAATTTAATTTAATTATTGATTTTAATTTAGATTTATTTGTAATTATTAATTAAAATAATAAAAGATTATAAATGACATATTTTATTAGATAAAAAATAAAATACTATAGAAATGCCAAAACTTTGGACTAAATATTGGGTGTAACCATCCACTGATAAGAGAATAAGTGAGTAAATCGATCCCACAAGAGATAATTATGTATTATTAGGATGAGTAATTATTTAATTATGTGGGATCTAGTTGGCCACTTATTATCGTACCATTGAATGAATATAACATATCTACATGATGACATAATCTATATAATAAAGTATAATATAATTCAAATTTCAAAAGATAAATAAAATAATTTTTATTTTTCGCGGTTGATATCTTTTTAAATTTTACTCTAAAGTTAATCCGACGACTAATATTAACACCTCAAATTTAATCGAAAATATAGGCCTTTAAAGTTGTATTTGAGGTAACTTTATAAAAATATTTTTAGAACTTATAACTACTCATGAATACTTAAAAAAAATATAGTATTTGGAACTGTTACACCACTACCAGCCCCATTGCCCACCCCCATCACCACTACCACCACTACCTTTACTACAACAATAACCACCTCCACCATTTTTGTTGCCACCAACACTACTCCTACCCCCACCACCAACACCACCATCGTTGCTGTCACCACTGTCATCGCCGCCACCATTATTGTCGTCATCTCACCCCCTATCACCACCACCACCACACCCCCATCACCGTCAATGCCCCACCACCATTGATACCCACTACAGATTGTTGTTACCGTCGTCCACCGCCACCACCCACCATAATATTCATCTCATTCTTATATTTATCACCATTATCACCGTACCCCCATCATTACCATTGTTGCTCACCACCACCCACCGTCGTCCACTATCACAACCCACCACCACCCATCATTGTCCACAATCACTGTCAATCACTATCACCCACCCCTATCAAACTTATCACCATCAACCACCACCAATCGTCATTGCCCACCACTGTCACCCACCCCCACCACCACCATCATCGCTATTTACCAGAATCCATCTCAATGTTGTCCAAAAGCACCTGTCGTCGCCCACAGCCACCACCGCTGCCAACAACCATCACCATCGCCCATGACCACCATTTTCGTTATTCATGAATGTCACTACTATCATCGTCACAAAAATTCACCACTAATATCACCATTGCCACCGATGACTGCCACTATTACCACGATCGTCGCCACCCACCACAACCATCACCATCTCCCACTACTACCGTTCACCTTCATTAAAACCGGTGCTTAAATTCTTTTTTTTTTCTCTATGTTTGTAATTTGATTTTGAGTGTGAATATAAATATATTTATTGCTGACTTTTTTTTTATTGTTTTGTGTTTTTAAGCACAGACAATAATTAATATATTTACATTTCAAAAACATATTAATTTGAATTTTATTTGGATTGTGAATTGTTTTTCTTCATCCAAACTTGGACTGTGAACAATTATTTTTGTTTAAAAGCGTCCAAAGACCACTTTGATAGTCTCCATTGATAGGATCATAAAGTCTTTGACTACGTCCGTCACTCTAGACATTAAAACTCAAACATCTAATCTCTCATAGTAAAAATTTTGACCCGAAACTACACTGGACCACCCTAACCCAAGCGGTGGTCCTATTGGCCACCTTTAAGGCATTCGTAAATGATCCAAAAGATGAATGGACCAGACAACTTTCCGTAAGTGGCCAAAATTTTGCCAGGAACCCATCTAAATCACGTGAGGGTAAATGGCACAGGTCACAAATACTTTCTTGGAATTCAATGGCTCAGATGCAATGACACGGTTGGCCCATAACGATATCCTATCTCATGTTAATTTTTAATGATAATTAAGGGCCAATATTTTTTATAGAATTTATCATGAGTTAAAGATGATGATGCACAAAATCGTAGGGTGCGAGATCAACAGTCACAAGGGTGATTAATGAGCAATCAATGGCAATTAGTGGCAAAATCGTGAATAAGAGTCAACACAGGAGATTTATAGTGGTTCGGTCCGGGTGACCTACGTCCACTCTTCGAACGGCGACGGTGGCCTGGGATGTTTTATTGATCAACGGTGGTACTCCGGAGAGTTTACAATGAGTCAAGAGAGAGAGAGAGAGCTTGCAGAGAGTAACTAGTCTAGTGTCTCAAGAGTCATCTTCTGTGTGTGCCCTTTATACAGTGAGGGCTTACATTATATAGGCTCACCAAGGCGGTGAGGCGGTGACGTGAGGGAGAAGTCTCCCGTCAATTTGGTAAGTAGAGTTATGGTAGGAGTAGACTTCTTTGGAAGGTAGAATTAAGGTAGGAGATCTCCGTATCCCGAGTCTTCCTCCACGTGCTCCTATTTGCTCGGATGTCATTCTGGTGTGGAGTGTGCTCATGCTTAGCCTTGGACTTGAGTCTTGGACTCGGTCTTACTTTGGGGTGGATTTGGACTTGTGTTGTGTTTGATGTTGCATCAAGGCATGAAGAGGAGCTAAGAGGAGAGGCCAATGGAGCATGAGGTGGGCGACGCCCACTTTGGAGGAGGCATGGGCGGCGCCCTTGGTGCCTTGGGCTGCCTTGTCCCTTCCTTTGGTGTTCGGCCTTGAGTTGGTGCGACTTGGTGCTCGTCTCGGTCTCGAGGTCGGACGTCGAGCTAGGCTTGGTGCTTGCCTTGGTCTTGAGGTCGGACGTCGAACTCGGCTTGGTGCTTGTCTTGGTCTTGAGTAAAGGGGCCGAAGGAAGATGGAGGAGGGGATGTCCGTAGGGGCAGCCCACGCCAGCGCCCAAGGGGGCCGAGCCAGGCGGCGCCCAAGGGGGCTGCCCTGGGCGGCGCCCCAGGGGGGTCCTAGGCTAGGCCGGTGTCCTCCTCTTGATGTCTTCGTCTTGATGTCTTCCCTTGATGCCTTCTTCATCCATGGGTCGGTCCAGTCTGCATTTGGGTTTTCTCCACTTGGTGGACTTTGATTGGGCTTTTCCTTGGGCTTTCTCGACTTATCTTGATTGGCCTCGGCCCGACTAAATTCGGGCTCGTCAAAAGATGTGTTTGTTAACGCAAATTCAACACTTAAAATAAATGTATTTGACACTTATTAATTAAGCTTGTTTGATAATTAAAATTTTAACTCTCTGAATATGTTAAGTACTTCTTTAAAATATGCTACAATATTAAGTAGAAGGTCCTTTCCTTAATTCTAAAAGCTGAAAGTCCTTAATAAAATAATTTTTAATAATATTTGTAATAAGACAATTATACCCTAAAATATGATACAATATTATTAAAATTCTAATTACTATTCTCTCCAAAAATCTTAACTTATCTATCCTCTTGTCAATCTTCTTCTTCAATGACGACAGGTTGTCTTCTTTCTTTCTTTTCCCCTTCGTTCGTCTGCTTCAAATAAACATTCACTGGACAATGGACATACACATTCACTGCACACACACATTTACACACAATCACACATGCACACAAAGCCAAGCACAGCACACCCACCCACCCAACCCACCCAAACCACCCACACACAAGCACAAATTGCACACACACACACACACACATATTAATGAGATTTAATTTATTCTATTTTTTATTTTGATTATTTATTCATTTTTTTAATCAAATATTATTGTTCAGCCATTGTGTTATTCAATTTATTACTGTTCACTTATTGTTATCCGATTATTTATTAGTTATTGTTCTTTTTTTAATCAAATATTATTTTTCACTTATTGTGTAATTTAATTTGTTATTATTCATTTATTGTAATTCGGTTATTTATTTTTTGTTATTTTTTTTATCAGATGCTATTGTTCACTTATTGTGTTATTCAATTTATTATTGTTCACTTATTATTATTCGATTATTTATTAGTGATTATGATTTATATTATAAATTAAATTGATTTGATATATTGTCATTTTTTATTAGATAAAATCATATTTTATAAATATTTTTAAATTAAAGAGTGGAAGGATAAAACTGAAAATTAATTTATTTTTAGACGTTAGCTTTGTGTAGTTATCAAACGGTTTGGTTTAATTCAATACTAAAATTTCAGTGGATACTAAACAGTCCACAAATTCAGCATTTAGCTTTTAGTTTTCAGATTTTAGCTTTTAGTTTTCAGACTTCAACTTTCAATTTTAACATACACAACCTAAGTCCATCACTTAAATATATTGAATGCTGAATCTTATTATTATCTTTTTTAGTAAGGAGTTAAGTCCAAAATTTTATAATAAGCAATCTTTAACGTTAAATTAATTTTTAGTCTATGTTGTGAGAGAAGCATGTATATTGGCTGAACAATAGAATCCACCCTCGGAGATTGATATTTTGATAGAAGATATTAATAATTGTTCATGTCTGAAGGCACAAAACCGAAAACAAGCTATCAATTTGAAATTGTTTTTACTTTATTTAATTTAATATAAGAACTTGAAATCAAGCTAGTCCCTGCTATTTTTTTAGAAATTTTGGCAATTTTTTTATAAAAATAGGAGCTCATAAAAATCTAAATATTCCTATTGAACTTACAATCATTATACTACACCGTATCACCACAATTGAATTCTATTTATCCAAAAATCAGCAGTTCATACCAACAACCAAAATAATCATAAATTCACATAAAACCAAACATATCTTTATAACAATGTGTAATGAGTTCGCCGTACTAAACACGGAACAAATAAAACACATACAAACTTCACACAATACTACTAACTACTATAGCATTTAACAATTAAGAGATCCATATTCCAATAATTAAAAAACAAAATTGAAGACCAACTACAATCAAAATGATGTTGTTCCTACAGAGATTATTAGAGAGAAAACTAATATTTGAAGCAATTTGTCATGCATATCATATCAATAGTAAAATTTACCCTGCATATTGTAGCTATTCAACCCTCTTGCCAAATCAAAACTATCAACTACATTGCAATAATCTCCCCCAGCCAAATTATGAGTTCATATAGAGATTGAGATATAAACCAATCTCTACAGCTATAAGCTCCATTAGATTAATATCAACCCATTATTTTTTTAAAAAAAAAATTGATATAGTTTTCCCTAAAGACATTATCTTGAACAACATTGACCAGTACACGATGCAGTTTATATAATAAAATTAGTAATTTATATCATGAGCAAGTAAACAAAAAATCAGTAGACAATTTTTTTTTTTAAAAAAAATTGTACGTAAAAGCACATTGTAATTAAACAAAATTTTCAGATTGAAATAGTTTTTCCTTTATTTATTGTAATTAAGGAAATTAAAATCAATATAACCCGTGTGATTGTTTCAAAAAAATTTGACAAAATTTTCTCTAAAAATAGAAACCTAGAGAAATCTCAACCAGTATACACTAACATCAATTGTAATACTACCGAACACAAACTATTGCATAACCAATATCATGAATAAATTATTCAACCTAACTCAAAGAGAATATTAAATTTTAGTCACTACATAATTCAAACCAAAATAAACTTTATATCATCATAAAAAAAAGTCAGAGTCACTTGTTATACACGCAAGTTTAACTAAAGAATTAAATCCACATAAATAAGAATCTTTTGGTTTGAATATTCCATATATTTTGACGCATTAGTCAATAATAAAATTTCAACCCTTAGCAATAGAACTAAACTAAGCAAAAGAATTAACATTTCACATTTTTCTGAACGCAAAAATAAAACCAAAACAATATTAATGGTGACATCTCAAAGTATCTATCTACCTAGAGAGAATTGTTGAGTCTTTCAACCTTCCATGAGTCGGGAAAACAAAAATCTATAATACATGAAACAATGTGAACCACCCTCAATGGACTGATTAATCCAAGCATCAGAATTTAAGTGAACAAAAAAATTTATATTCAACCAAAACAATTCAAAATATCAACCAAAGCAAAAAAAAAAAAAATGGTGTGTGAATTGAGATGGAATTCGTGAAATTGAAATTTGGAGAAAATGATAAGGGGAAAATGTAGGTGAAATTCATGAGATTGAATTTTTTGAAAAAATAATTGGGGAAAATATATGAGGGTTATTAAATGGGTAAATTGAAAATAATTGGGTACATCTTGATGGGTCCGATCCAGACCAAGCCCTACTCAAAGGCCCAATTAAAAAATGCAGACCAGACTTAGCTCAAATATACTGGCCAAACCCACCACAGGATCAAGGAAGCTCAGTCGGGTAGGCTTCACCATCTTGAAAGACTCAATCCACAACTAACAAACGAAGATATTTCTATGTGATGCAATCATCAGGTGCATGACGCCACATCAATGGAATTGCCTCGCCAGTTACGAGAATGACACCACCTTCACCGAACGAACTTACCTATTATAAGAATGGTGCCTCAATTTATTAGGAGGTGCTTATAAATTGTAAGGCTGTCACGCCCCAAATTTTACAAAAGCGTGATAAAAAATTACTTGTTTATTCCAAAAACACAATCTGGTTTGTTGTAAAAATATCTAGAAAAATACCTCTTTAGTTTAAATAAATCATATTTTTTTAGAACAATTCGGCAGAGTTTTCTTCGAAAATCGAGTGTCCAGATAATTGGGGGAGAGCTACTTGTGATAGCATTAAAAATAATAATTATACCAAACTAGTCATTCGCATCATATCAATCTTATAAATCATTTCTCATGATATTCACAAATAAGTCATTACCGTTCAATACCGGGGTGGCAAATGGAGGTCCACGAAATCCTCCCAAACTCGGGTTATAATCTAATTATCCAAAATTCTTCATCATGAACATAATATACAGAATATCTAAAATATTTATAATAAATAATTTAAAAAGTCTCAATATATACATATTCCCTCAAATTAACCAAGATATAAATCATTTATAAATCCTCAATAATATAAATCATCCTACATTGTTCTTTACATACTCTAACTAAATCATAACTATCTTCTGTTTCGATACTCCCACTATTCAGTCCACCTATATATGCACATAACTGAAAATGTTAACTGATAGGGGTGAGCAATCATACGCTCAGTAGGATATCATTTTCTCAAGCATATACAAGGTTTTAAATACCAACAGTTCACAATCATATTGATAGGCAAAGAAATAATTTATAAACAAGTTTATGAAGTTGTGTTCAAAATAAGAAATTATTATTTTACCAGATTTGTTATACATATACTTGTATAAAGATTTATCAGTTTTTACTTTATAAAATCAATGATTTTGCATTATGTTTTAAGAAAAGAGATTTTATAGTGTTATTTTGAGATTTGATTTCAAAGTGGTAAATTCCTTGATGTTTCACTTATATATTTCAAATGATAGTACGTAATGTACTTTCAAAAATGCTTATTACTTATCGTGTACCTATACTTATTGATAAATTATTTCTTTGCCTATCAATATGATTCTGAACTGTTGGTATTTAAAACCTTGTATATGCTTGAGAAAATGATATCTTACTGAGCGTGTGGTTGCTCACCCCTATCATTTAACATTTTCAATTATGACCATATGTTGGTGGACTGCATAGTGGGAGTATCGATAGAAACGATAGTTGTTATGATTTAGTTAGAGTATGTAAAGAACAATGTAGGATGATGTATATTATTGAGGACTTGTAAATGATTTGTATCTTGGTTAATTTGAGGAAATATGTATAGATTGAGAGTTTTTAAATAGTTTACTTATAAATATTTTAGATATTCTATATATTATGTTCATGGTAAAGAATTTTGGATAATTAGATTGTAACCCAGGTTTGAGAGGATTTCGTGGGCCTCCATTTGTCACCTCAGTATTGAACGGTAATGACTTATATGTAAATATCATGAGAAGGGATGTATATGATTGATATGATGTGAATGACTAGTTAGGTATAATTATTATGTTTAATGCTCTCACATGTAGCTCTTACCAATTATCTGGATGTCCGATTTTCAAAAGAAATTCTGTCGAAATTTTCTAAAAGAAAAATAATTTATTTAAACTAAAGAGACACTTTTCTAGATAATTTTACAACAAACTAGCATGCGTTTTTGGAATAAACAATGTAACTTTTTTTATCACGCTTTTGTGAAATTTAGGGCATGACAGATTGGTATAAGAGCTTAGGAATTAGGTCTTATATGAGAGCGGTAGAGAAATGAGTGTGTCACTATTATAGATAGTTAGAAGACATGTGTGGTGACAAAGAAATTATTTTTGCATCATGAATTTTGGATGTCAGAGAGAGTATTAGTGTATTTTGATTGAGAAGGTATGAAAGTAAAAGGCTTCAAGGTCTGACGATTTATGATGTTATAATTTTTTTTAGGTTATGTCAATTTTTATTATTTTGTTTGACCCTTAGTTGTTTTACTTTGTGAAGTCAAGCATGTGTAGAAATTAAATTTGGTTGCTTGAAGATAAAGTCAACTATGACATCCTTTATATAATTTTTGTTCGGTGAAGTTATAGGAATTGATAGAGAGGTTAAGAATTGAAGAAAGATTGAAAATTTTTGATTTGGTGGTAAAAACTTTGAGATGGATATATCTTCTATGAAGGTGACTAAGAGACTAGAAAATAGTACAATGCTCAAATACAATCAATTGAAGGAGTATGATAAAAATAACTAAGAATTGATGTCAGTTTTGAAACCCAAGTAAAATTGTGATTTTGATTTTGGGTGGATTAGAGGTTGTTTTATGACCATGTATTTGATTATCGGTAGTAGTTTAGAAGTAATATGGATAGTTGGCTAGTATTACTTTGGGTAGAATTAAATTTTAAGTGACGATTTAATTTTTGTACAATTGGGTTATAAGAATTGTTCATAAAGAGTATGATTGGAGGATCGTGGTACAATAATTGATGAGTTATATTAGATGACTTTTCTTGAAGATTTATTGAGAATGACATGATAAGTCTTTGAAGGGAAAGTAATATGGAGTATGAAAATTAGTAATCACATGAAAAGGTAGGAGGGATTAGACTACGTGTGAACGCTACAGGACAATAACTCTCTAAAGTACATGGAATGTGTTATCTTTGGGGGCAGAGCATGAACTAGTTCATTTCTTACGTGATTGTATTTTTTGGTGTTTGTAGTTCACAAAATTTAGACCATCTAAAGCTAGTGATAATTGAGAATCCCTTGGTTGAGTGTGGGGTTGATAGTTAAGTGGTACTCATGGACTTTAAATAAAAATGGAGACCAAAGGTATGGACTAAAATTTTGAAGTCCCATGCCATGGAAACCTACAAAGTTTAATAAATTTTTGGCCCTTAATATTGTTGGACTGTGGAGCATAGATGCTCAAAAATTTGAGATCATTTATATTGAGTAACTAATAGAACAATGATGATGTTCAATATTTGACATAAACACTTATCGTGGTGTGAGATCTTTTAATGTCTTTGGTAGTTAAATATTGTAGAAATACAGAAGTTTATCTCTAGATCTTTTCAATCCATCATTAGGTTTGGTAGGCCGAAGTTGAGAATTGTTGGTATTGAAGATCATAGATTTTTTAAAAGAAATCTTTGCAGTTGGTTGTGATGTTAAAAGGTTTTAATATGGCAGATCGATGTTGATAATTACACATGGTGGTTTTGATATTAACAGAGGAATGGTTAATTATGTTTTGATCAAAGTACGAGATTACTCTATTCGCCAGTGAATGGTTATCATCTAGAGGATCATGAGAAATTTTTAAGGTTATGGTGATTAGTGGTGTAGAATTGAAGATTATGGACCTTAGGAATATAACTTTATATTGGTTATATTTTCAAGAAATATTAAGGTGCTGGATTAAATCACGGGGACTTATAAGTTTTCATAAAAAGTGTTGTTGTAATATTGAGCATTAGGAACCTATAGCATTTCGCTATGGGTTATTACTTGAGGCACTTTCTTGTTATCATAACGGCATTAGACATCTAACTCTTGGAAGAGAATAATGACTTTTAAATTGAAATAGGCATTAGGTGATGACCCAACACATGAAGACAATGTTTGACAATAAATCTTATCGGAAAGTCAAAGAAAGAAATAGGTTAGATCGAATTGGTTGAAAATGTTGGTGTATTATGATAGTTTTAAAAATATTAATCGAGGTTTTAGATGCATCTTGTACTTATGAGAGACAACCCATGAGAATTTTTATCGGTTGTTAGTTCTGATTATAATGGATTGAAAAAGTGAATTTGAAAATTATAATTAGTATAAGAGTGTGTAGTGAAACCATTTGGTTAGATTTTATATTTTTGGAGTTAACCATTTGGTTATGATTACATGAATGAAGGTGAAAAGTATAGTTGGGAAGTAAAAAAAAAAATCAATTTCTTGGTTAACTAGTTGTCTAGTTTGAAAATTATCACTACCGACAATCTTGCGGTGTCACCAAATCACAACAACTTGAGGTTTTATCAAAGGATTTAATGCTATGCAGTGGTTTTAAATAGAGGATATATTATACAAGAAAGAAAATTAGAGTTTTCCAAGACTTCTTTTATTTTTTAGTGGTAATATTGAAACGTTAAAATATTGTGACGGTAATACTGAGTGTACGTAAAAATTCTCTAAGGGTTGATAATAGTATTTGATCAGGTATGAGAAGTGTATGACGTAGGTGTGTTTAAGAAATTGGGTGGATAAGGTCATGCACGTCTTGGGTCGGACCAAGTCATGGGCCATGCCATATCTTGAGCCTTGCACTCTGAAGTAGTATGGATGAGAGCATGGTAGATGGAAGCATCGGGCAAGAGTGTCATGGTACCTTGAATGATTATAATATCGAGAATTAAATTATTACCATAGGTGACAAATAAACAATGAAATCGGCGACCTAGTGGTGAATCTTGGTAAGAAATTAGTTTTGGTAGTTGCATGGGTTATTGAAAAAGTTTGATAGCTTAAAAAGAATGTGAATTTAAGGACTTATGATAAATGTGACGATGGGGCAAACATGGGTAAATCTGAGGCATTGAAGTAGTCATACCTGTCAAGATTGCGGTCAACTTGCAAAGGGTTCAACACTATGATTCCTACACCAATGAAAAAGGTCTATGCACAACCTCAACTTGATAGAGGAGTAGTGAGAGATGGCCACGGTCAAGAATGTGGAGTACAAGTATCACATGACCAAGTAATACAATTTGAGGATGAATCCTCGCTCCTTCTTACTTGGAGACTTAGTTCTTAAGAAGGTGATACTGGTCACTAATGACTCACGCGATAGGAAACTATGACAAAACTGGGAAGGGGCATACAATATGACAGAAATTGTAAGGCCAAACACTTACAGGATCTAGATTCCATGGAATATTGAACACCTAAAAAGGTTCTACCAATAATGTGAAGAGGGCAAGGGTAATAAAGCTATAGAATTTTGTTTTTATTTAGTCTCATCCTATACTAACACCTTTTTTGGGATTACCACTGATCACTGTTTATTATAAGCAGTTATCAAATAAAATTTTGCGAATTTATTTCAAATTTGTCTTATGTTTCATTTCATACGAAGTTTAGAAACAAAAGCCACTTCTACAAAAGTTAGAGCACCATTTGGCACTACCTACCTACGTTACAAAAAGGAAAAAATCAAGTATCCTCAGCACCTTGACTACCCTCATTGTCGTCACCCTTCTCGTCGTTATCCAATTCTCCATCATCAGAGTCCTTGCCATCAGCTTCATTAGCGTCCGACTCTTCATAAGGGATGAATCCTGAGAAGTCTATGCTGGGAAAAGCAGCTGAAACTTTCCCTTTGAACTCCTCGTCGCCATCAATAAAGGCACCCACTACGCTATATTGTAGGTTAGCCTCCCTCATCCTTTCCCTATCCTGGGAGTGATTCTCCACTCTGTTAGCCATCGCATGGGGTAACTACAGCTCTATCTCAACTCTGGAAGCCCTCTCATAAGCTTTGCGTAGCTCTGCTTCAACTCTAGTGGCCTTCTCATAGGCAACTTGCCACTCTTCCTCTACTCTCGTACGGGCAGCATCATTGTCAGCCTCTAGCTTAATGGCTCTCTTGTGGGTCAACAAAAGCTCAGCATTAAGAGGTGCAGCTCTCTCGTAAGCCATCCTCAACCCCTCCATAATGGCGGTCTATGTCTACCTCTCAATCATGAGAGCCCTTGACATCTTATCATTTTGGATGGCCTTTGCAAAAAAAAAAAAAAAGCATACTCTAGCAGCAGACACCTACAACATACAAAACAAGGGAAGGTCAGTGCCATAAGAAGATATAAGAAAATAAAATTCTACAGCATTGAAGTGCAGTTGTCTACCCTAGCTTAACCCTCCATCATGGTATCACTAACACCCTCGGTACCCTGAGATTTGATTTCTCTAATCTCCAAGGGCGACATGAACCTTGAAAGTCAGTCCTTGGCAACATTCACATCCTGAAGCATGTACAAAGAAGAAAAGGTGGCGCCCCAATATGTGCGTGAGAATGAGTTGCTACCTCTGGAGATTCCATACTGGAGAGGTAGTTAGAGAAGGTGCTTGGACAATTGGAATAGGCGGAGAAGTCACCTGTCTGGAAGCTATAGAAAAATCATCCAATCTCACCCTCTTGGGTGGAGGAGCCACTTGTGTAGCCTTAGTGGAGTAAAGGGCCTCCATCTTTGACTTATTTATTATGGAACCTGAATAAAAGGAGTTAGCTTCAGAAGTTGAAAATAATTCCAAAGATTCACCATAAAGATGGCATACCTCTCTTCTTAGAGAAAAAGTCGCGGGCCTGTGAAGAAGATAAATCACCTCTAGAAGAGGAGCTTCGATCCTCTGTAGATGTAAAGTTCCTATAACCCTTTATAGGTATGAGCCTTAATGGGCTGAAGCCTTCCCACTTGATCTACTGACAACTCTGGCAAACCTGAAAAATGAGTTGAATATATAGTGAAGATGAAAGTAACACATCAATCAGATGGAGATAAAAAAAAGGCAGGATTTGTATCTATCCTCTTGGGTGTGCACAATCCCATAGGAACCAACGCCTAGCGATCTTCAACAGCCCGCTCTCCTCCTAGAAATAAGAATCGAGCCTTCCATTTGTGACAGTTGGAGTGCAGTTTATTAACAAGTTTTCCTACCCTTGGATTAAAGTGATACCAGCCTCAATTGGGAGCAGGCTTCTCATGTAACGCATAAGCAGCAAAAAAATCTTCACATGAAAGAGAAATGCTCTATGACCTTCCTCTTCACAAAAAAAAAAATTCAAATGGGTGTATGTTGATTACTACTTAAAATTAGCATATTACTATGCATTTTTAAAACTAATTGTACTTTGATGAAGTTCAAGTGATGATATTTCAAGTCTTAAAGAGAACAACGGCTCAAAGTCAACAAATATCACACAAGGATGCAACACCAGCAGAATAAGGGACGAAATTGAAAAAGCTTGGACTAAGACAATGATGTTCGAACGCCAACTCACGTTTGAACGTCAAACTGAACCAGACCAAAACCAAACTGCTGAGACAGAATGTGTTCCAGACAAGAACCAAGGCCCTGAGAAACTTGAGTACTACGTTCGAACGCTAACTAACGTTCGAACGCCCACTGGAGCACTGACAAGACCAGACTGAAGACATAACATGTTGCAACAAATAAAGAAGTGCACTTGAGTACCACGTTCGAACGATAGACCATGTTCGAACGTCCACTAAAGACCTAGGTAATGAGTGCAAAACGCCAAACTCTGCATGGAGTATGGAATGAGGTTTTCACAGAGGACCACATGCCACTTGAGTGATATGGTCAAACCCCATCTGGCGTTCGAATGCTAGACAACATTTGAAGGTCCACACTGAAAAAACACAAAATAATGTTCGAATGTCAACAATGTTTGAACGTCCCCCACAGATTGTCTACCGAGTAGTTGGTGAGCATTAGGTGGCAAACACTATTCACCTTCTTTTATTCCCCCCCTTTTCCTATAAATACTCCCATGCTGGGAGCTTGTAAAGGGGAGCTTTTTCTCTAGAAAAAATTGTAGTTCTTTTCTATTGTGACATTAAGGAACTATAGTTTGAAAGGAGGCTTAGACTCCCACTCATTTAGCTGGATTCATTTGCTTGTATTAAGAGTTTTGGTTTCTCTATTTACTTGTATTCTTTACATACATGCTATGACAACCATGATGGAGGCTTTGACTCCCCTTGTAGTTGTTTAGTTAATCTTTTATCTACTTATTGTATCAACCATGTTGGAGGCTTAGACTCCCCTTGTAGTTATACTTGCTTTTATATATCAGGAGAGATAACCCATCTTTTGGTTTTGGTGGGAACCCTCCCAAAGTGACTAGCTTTCTTCAACTTTTATTGTTTATTTCTTTCACTTCCATAGTTTGATCTTTCTTAGAGGAGTGAAACTCTTCCACTTTTCAAGAGTTTTGCCAAAGCCGTGAAGGGTGGAAAGTGATTCACTATTTCTTTGTTGAGGATTGACTTCTTGTTTATTGTTTTTTTATTTTGTAAGTTCTCTACTTGGAGGGATGAGAATCACTCACTTTTGCTTTACCAAAACATTAAAAATGAGTAGTTTCTCATTCACTCTTTAGTAAGAGGTGAATGGCATGTATAAATTATCCGGAAGTTATATTTGTGCTTTGTTCTAATGTTTCATTTTTATATCCCCTTGCTTATTGTATGATTGATTGCATCTAGCAAAACTAAGGTACTTTGTATAAATGTGGTTATTTCTATGATACGGATGACTCTTGCAAAGAAATATCTTTCTTTTCAAGGCAAGTATCCGACTAGATCCTCATGACTACCTTTCAATCCTCCCCTTTATCGTATTTCATTTAAAGAATTGAATATTAACGCCATGATTGGATGTCTTGTAAAAACACTTGCTTGTTTGTAGACGGGTTGAGTCTCGGCACAAAAAATGCTTATAAACTTCTAGAAAGGCATTGAAATCGTGTGTTTAATTCTCACAGTCCATATTTATCTTCCGATTAACTTGTCATTGATACGGGAGTTAATTGAGTTATCAAGCATAAAAATAATAAACCTGATGATTAACTACATGTCCAGATCCTGGAACTAAAGAGTGACTTTATTTTTAATTTGAACCTATCTTATATTTTGTCTAGAAAACTAGCCTGGAAATAATCTTATATTCTGTTCCAGAAATCCCCATTCATCACACAAACTTCAAATCACAAGGATCACAATCATTCAGTCTCTGCTACTGCTTACTTTGAAATACCAACAACAGTTCCCTGTGGATTCGACTTCGGACTCAAACTGGATTATTACTATAGCTTGACCGCCTGCACTTGGGTGTACACACTTCGGATCAAGCTAAGTTTTTGATGCCGTTGTCGGGGAACTATCAAAGGTATTTTAAGGTAAAAGGTAAAAAGACATTTCCTCTTTGTGTATATTCGTTGATTTACTGTGAATAATTTTGTCTTATTTTTTTTATTTTATATCTGAGGACGCTCCTAGCTATCAAAATTTGCATACAGAATCCTCTGAGTCTGTGAATCAGCCTGAACGAAATTCACCTACATCAGCAGCGGACTCTTGTGAGAGTATCATGACAAATAATGATCGAAATGGAGAAGTCCCTATAGAGGAGGGGGAAGTGCCCAACATTCGAACCTTGAGGGATTACTTAAATCCCACAAGAAATAGTGTCCCCTCTTGCTTTATATTTCCTAAAAATGCTCCCTCATTTACTGTAAAGCTAGAGACTGCGCAGTTGTTACATGTTTTCCATTGGTTGGATACCTATATATCAAAGATTTTGAGGAAGTTTGTGGAACATTTCAAGACAATTCAGAACTAGCCAATATGAAACTTTTTCCTTTCTCTCTAAGGGATAAAACTAAACAATGACTAAATTCTTTAAAAGCTCTTTCCATGCCTAATTGTCAGACCTTCCAAAATAATTTTTTTTCCTTACATTAGACCAACACACTCAAAAGAAAAATTATGAATTTATTTATAAAAAAAAGAAAAATATTTTATCAAAGGGGAGAGAGATTCAAAGATCTGCTCCAAGCCTGCCCACATCATGCTTTTGAGAATTGGACTCTGGTAGGATTTTTTTATGACTCCTTGCCCACTAGACTGCGTCAGTTTGTCAAAATGATGGCCCAATGAGAGTTTATGGGTAAAAGTCCGAAGGTGGCATTCAATTTTTTTGACACCATATTTGACAGTTCTCAAATATGGGACTCAGCCTCTTCTGCCCCTATAGAAGCCAGACCATCTACTTTCCAATAGGGTAAGTATGTCTTGAGAGATGATGATGACTTGAGAGCAAAAATGTCCACTTTGTCTCGAAAGCTTGAAGCTTTAGAAATGAAAAAATTTCATCAAGTTGATGTTGGCCCTTCCACAGAACAAGTGTGCGAAATTTGTGCCCTGACTGGAAACCCTACTGGGAAATGTTCCACCATCCCAGCATTCAAGGAAATCCTGTTGGAACAAACAAATGCAATCTCCAACTTCAACAATCCCTACTCCAACCCATACTCTGAAATATACAATCCAGGTTGGCGGAACCATCCAAACTTCAGTTGGAGGAACACACAACCAACCCCCATGAACCAACCACAAAGTTCACATCCACCACCTCCAGGACCTCTCGCATACCAACTATACCAACCCCCACACAAAAGGAGTCTTGAGGATACACTGAACCAGTTCAAGAAAAATCAAAGAACTACAACACTCATTCCACACTGGCTTTCACCGATTTCAAAGCACATACCACCCAGTCTTTTAAGGACGTCAAAAACCACATTCAAAAGTTGACCCATTCCATGAACACACACGGAAAGGGCAAGTTTCTTGCCCAACCAAAACCTCCACAAGACCAATTCCATGTGAAAAATTCATCGATCATGGAACACCCACAAAACCAAGCACAAGCTGTCACTACACTGAGAAGTGACAAAGTGATTGACAAAACCATAAGAAACATATTGATTCCAAGGCCAAAGCCTGAGTCAATCTCAGTCACTTCAGCATTTGAGCCTGAACTAGTTGATCCTAAACTAGGAATTGAAAAAAAACTTGAACCTGTGATCAATAAAGAGCCAGAACCATCAAAGGAAAAAGACCCTTCATGCCCTATTCCATCTACTTTTCCTCACAGACTCAAAACAGTCCAGAAAGTGAGCAATCAGCCTGAGATTTATGAGCTTTTCAAACAAGTAAAGATCAACACCCCACTTTTGGATGCAATCAATCAAGTTTTGTCCTATGCCAAGTTTCGAAAAGATTTATGCACAGTCAAGAGAAGCCAAAAGGTCCAAAAGATAACTTTCTTGACAGAACAAACTAGTCCCTTGCTTCAACATAACACCCTTCCAAAATACAAGGACCTTGGATGTCTAATAGTGTCATATGTCATTGAAAAATTTAAAATAGAAGAAGCACTGTTAGATCTTGGAGCCAGTGTTAATTTGCTTCCTTTCTCGATCTACCAGCAGTTGGGTCTAGATGAATTCAAACCCACTTGTGTCACACTCCAATTGGCAGATAGATCTGTAAAAATTTTGAGGGGCATTGTTGAAGACGTACTTGTCCAAGTGGACAATTTTGTCTTTCCTGGAGACTTAATTGTTCTAGATACTTAGCCAGCAATATATTCAGAGAGTTAAATTTCCATTATTCTTGGTCGACCCTTCCTAGCAACTTCCAATGTACTAATCAATTGCGGGAATGAAGTCATGAAATTAACTTTTGGGAACATGTCCCTTAAGCTGAATATTTTCAATATTGTCAAACATCCGGGAGAGGACCAAGCAGTGAGATAAATTAATTTTATTGAGTCATTGGTTCACGAACATGTAAATAATACCTTCTCTAAACCAATATTTTGAATCATATCTGATGGAATCAATCTCATTTGAGACAACAAATAATGACCCAAAATCACAAAGTTGCCCTACTCATGCTATTGAGGCATGGACACCCAAATTCGAGGAATTTTCACCAAGTGGTACAAAGTCACTCTCCTCAAGTTATAAGCCACTAAAGCCTGAATTGAAACCTCTCCCATCTAACCTCAAATATGCATTCTGAGGAGAGGAATAGTCATACCCACTGGTAATTTCATCCAAGCTCATAGACTTATAAGGTCTAAACTGATTGAAGTTCTTAAAAGCCATAAAAGCACCATTGGATGAAACATCGCTGACTTGAAAAGTATAAGCCTGTTAATCTGTAATCATGTAATATACCTCTAAAAGGACTCAAAACCCTCTCCACAAATGCAGCGAAGACTGAGTGCTCACATGAAAGAAGTTGTGAGAACTGAGGTGCTCAAGCTCTTAGAGACCATTTTTCCCTTCCCTTTCTTGATCAGGTTCTAGAAAGAATTGAGACCATGAATTCTATTATTTCCTGGATGGATATTTTAGGTACAGTCAAATTGAGATAGCACTCAATGACTAGGCGAAACCCACATTTACATGCCCATTTGTAACCTTTGCATTCAAAAGGATGTCATTCGGACTTTGTAACGCTCTTGTAACATTCCAGAGATGCATACTAAGCTTGTTTAGTGATATGGTTGAAAATTTTTTGGAAGTGTTTATGGATGACTTCTTTGTCTATGTCGACTCATTTGACTTGTGTCTAACGTACCTAAAAAGGTGTTGATAAAATGTAAAGAAGTCAATCTGGTCATTTGAGGGCATGAAAGTTGACAAAACAAAAATAGATCTGATTGAAAATTTGTCTGCCCCTAAGACTGTAAAGGATGTTCGATTATTTCTAGGATATGTAGATTTGTACAGGAGATTCATAAAAGACTTCAGTACCATATCCAAACCTATGTGTCATCTTTGAGTCAGGACGTAATTTTTGTTTGGAATGAAACATGCCAGAAAGCCTTTGATAAGCTTAAAGACATGTTAATATCTGCTCTAATAATACAACCCCCTGACTGGACTCTACCCTTTGAACTAATGTGTGATGAAAGTGACTATGTTGTAGGTGTTGTGTTGGGACAAAGAAAAGGTAAGAAACCATATGTAATTTACTATGCAAGCAAAACTTTGAATGATGCTCAAATGAATTATCCAACAACTGAAAAAGAATTGCTTGTTGAGGTTTTTGCTTTGGAAAATTTTTGTTCCTATCTTGTTGGTTCTTCTGTTACAGTATTCACTGACCATGCAGACCTAAAATTTTTTCTCACAAAGAAAGATGCCAAACCAAGGCTCTTGAGATGGATACTCTTGCTCCAAGAGTTTGATCTAATCATCAAGGATAAAAAAGGTGTTGACAATGTGGTGGCACATCATCTGTTCAGATTAATTTATGAATTTCACGAGGATGGACTGTCAATCAATGAGAAATTCCCTGATGAACAACTGTTAATGATTAATAAGTTCCCATAGTACGCTGATATTGCTAGTTTCCTAGCTACTGGAACACTCTCACCGTCATTCACTCCCATGGACAAAAAAAAAATTTTAGAGGGAGGTTTGTAACTTCTTTTGGGAAGATCCGTTTGTATTTAAGTAGTGTAAGGATCAAATCATAAGGTATTGCATCCTCGCTCATGAAAGTGAACAGGTAATAACATTTTATCTTTCTGAAGCATGTGGTGGCTATTTTTTGTCAAGAACAATCGTTGTAAAAATTCTGCAGTGTGAATTTTACTGGCCCACACTTTTTAAAGATGTCCATGCCTTTTGTTTAACTTGTGATAAATGCCAAAGATTAGAAAATATTTCAAAAAGAAACATGATGCCCTTAAATCCCATTCTGGTGATTAAAATTTTTTATTGTTGGGGCATTGATTTTATTAGACCATTTTCCCATCCTTTGGCTATTTATATATTTTAGTGGTAGTATGGTCATCAAACGTTGATCAATTTTTTAAAAGAAAATATTTTTTTTTGATATGAAATTCTGAAATCAATCATAAGTGATGGGGGTGCTCATTTTTGTAATCGTCCTTTGTGGAATTTAATAAAAAAGTACCTGATTTTTTAAAAAATTACAACCCCTTACATCCACAAACTAGTGGACAGGCTGAATTGGCTAATCGGGACATCAAATTAATTTTAGAAAAAACGATAAACCCGGACCGCAAAGATTGGTCATCAAGGCTATTTGATGCACTCTAGGCATATCGTACTGCTTTTAAAACCATTTTGGGCATGTCTCCTTATTGATTAGTCTATGGCAAGCCATGTTACCTACTTGTGGAATTGGAACATAGGGTATATTGGGCCATTAAAGCAATGAACTTTGACCTAGACAAGACTGGGTTGTAGAGAAAATTTTAGATAAAAGAATTGGAGGAATTGAGAAATGAAGCATATGAGAATGCTAAGATTGCTAAAACCAGGATGAAATTTTTTTATGACAAGAACAATGTGCGAAAGTCTTTTGAACCTTCTCAAAAAGTCCTACTGTTTAATTCAATAATCTGCATCTTCGCTGGTAAGTTGAAATCAAGATGGACTGAGTCTTACATTGCCAAAAATGTATTTGAACATGGAGCGGTAGAAGTAAAAAACCCATCGAACAGTAATATTTTTATTGTCAATGGTCAGAGGTTGAAACCATTTTTAGAAAACTTTGTAAAAAATGTGGAGACCATTCTTTTAATAGAACCAGAATACTCCTCCAAGATTCACGCCTGCAGACCTCAAACGGATCGGGTCAGAAAATATCTGAGCCTACCGGACCTGAGGGGACGTCTTTATAAGGCCCCCATGTTTTTCCCCATCCTCCGCGTTCACTGTTGCTGGCACCCCCCCCTATTTCTTTTTCTTTGCTTTCCTTTTCTGCTTTGTCTTCTTTTCTTCTTCTTCTCATTCTTTTTCCCTTTCTGTTTTCTATAACACGACCCAAACCCCAACAAGTCCCATGACCACACACTCCATAGACACCATCTTCTGTTTCATGTTTTTCATTTTAATGTTATATTTTCTTATGGGCCTTTTGATCTTTTTTGCACTCACACACAAGGATTTCCAGCCCACCCGAAACCCAGATCTACGCAAAGATGATTAAATCCATGTATTTTTATTTGTAGGTTTCGGAGGATGAATAAATCTATACCCATCAACCTCATCTCCAAGATCCTTACACCGATAAATTTAAAACATTGGGGACAATGTTCAGTATAGGTTAGGGTGAGAACTATAGTTCATATTCTGTGTAATTTATGCCTTTAAATTTTTGTTGTTGTTTCTGTTGTTGCTGTTTCTGTTGTTGTTGTTGTTGTTGTTGTTGTTCTGATCATACTGTTTTCCTTGTCTTGTATTTTGAATAAATAGATTATTTCTGCGAGTCAGTTTTGATCGTCTTTGTGACTAACAGATGTTAAAGAACCAAATAGTGAGTCTTAAAAGCTTAAGAAACATGGATGTCAAATTATTTTTGTTTAGTCTGGCAATTCTCTGAACTTTTTCTTCTGATGTGCACAATGTGATCATGAGAAAAGTAAGACTGGTAAAGAAAGTCGAGATCCGACAAGAACAGGCAAAACCCCTCTGTGGCAGAAGTAATTTTGCTAAACGTCGTTGTTCCAAAAGACTTGGTGCCTGTAAACAGTATGGTAGAGTATTTCATGAGAAAAGATATAATCAGTGTTCTGAACTAATTTTCAGTCGCACACTTGATCGATTAGACTGGATAGTGAATGGGCTGAGTAAGGATTACCCTGAAACGCCATACTATTCCGGTTTGTGAGAAAGGAAATTGGGAGAGTCACTGGTTGTCCGAACTGCACAGATACAGAGGATGATTCGGATTAGTTTGCCTTCAAACTATGAAAAATTGCGTTTTAGGGATGAAAGCCAAGGATCCGAATTTTTGTAAAAAGTGTAAACAAAATTTTTGTTTTGTACAAACCCTGTTGATTGAAATGAAAGCGTGGGCTGAGTAAGGAACGTCCCAAAATACCAACTGATAGCATGGGTAGGGATTTGTCTTAAGACGCCATGAAATTTGGTACAATTTTTTGTTTTTGTAAATAAACTTCTTTGACTGTGGGTAGTATAGTATAAAAAAATTTTAGTTTTGGATCAACGTTCGAATGCCAACTGGCATTCGAACGTTCACTGCTTACAGTACTTTGCTTCTAATGAACTCTCTGATGGAACCAAAAAGTACTGAGACCTCAGCTCATTCGAACGAGACCTAATATTCGAACGTCAGTAGCTCGTTCAAACGAAGAGAGCTTATAATACTTTGGTCTCTAACAGAACTTAAAAGTACTAGGAGTTCACCATGTTCGAACGATAATTTTAAAATCCTTCTACTAAAGTTTGAACGACATTCACGTTTGAACGTTGCGATTCAGACTATAAAAGCCTACATCGTCTTTTTCAATTCAAAATCCCAAAATTCCTCTAAATTTTCAAAACCCTAGAGATCCTTTTTCATTCCACATCCCTCAATTCACCCTCATTCCCAACAACATCCAAAATCGACCCTCCCTAACTCATCTCCACCTTAAAAGCTTCAATCCCACACAAAGATCTCCAAGTTTTCAGCACCCTCTCAAGCTCAACAACTTTCAAAAACCATGCCAAGGGTAAAGCTTTCGGCCAGGCGTAGTCAACCAGTAAGTGAGGAGCCAAATTTTGTAGAGGAAGTGATAGAGGAGAGAAAAGGGAAGCTAGTGGCAAAGAGGTATGATCGAACAAGATTCCCCAATGCCTTAAGGGCAGAGAAGTATGAAAATTTTTACCATAAGCATGTTGTAGTTTGTGAGAGAGACGTAGTGATTACTGATTTTGCTGAGATTGGGATATTGGCGGAGATGGAGAGAAGGGATTGGGTCTGTTATTTGGGAAACGGTGGGGAAGTTGTTGTTAATTTGGTGCGGGAGTTCAACTCCAATGCCAAAATCATCAATGATGCAATCCGAACATATGTGAGGGGCATCCACATTGATGTGGATGAGGCGTACATAAAAGAAATAAGACAAGAGTTACCTCGGGTGCAAAACCCAATGTACCCTCCAAAGAAGAGTGTGGCGATGAATGTTGTAGGAAAAGAGTTGACCGGGGTGAATGACTTTTCATGGTCAGGGCGCAATTTTTTTGAAACAAGGGGAGTTATCAGATAAATATAAGATGTTGAATCTGATTGTTGTCTCCAATTTTGCTCCCTTAAGAAGAACAAATGAAATTTTACCTGACATGGCACGTTTGCTCTATGCAATTGGCTAAGTCTAAAGTGTTGATCTCCCCTCTCTCATCTTAACTGAAATGAAAAAGGGGTGCGATGTGAAAAGGAGTGCACTCCTTTTTGACACCCTAGTGACTGAGATATGCACCGACAAAGGGGTCAGGATGAGGCCCGAAATGGAAGTCCAAAATCCGATGGAGCCACTAAACAAGGGCTCTTTCAAGAGAAGCAAAGGTCATAGTGGAGCCCCGACTGCGACCCAAGAAGTGCCACCACCCGAGGAGCTGATGAGGTGCATGATGAGATTGACCAAGAGGAGGAGAGAGAAATAGAGATGGAGAGAGAGCATAGACAGCCAGAGGTGGCAGGGCCTAGCACCAAGAGATTATGCTTGGCATTGAGGCTAACCAAGACAAGATTCTCCTACAGCAGGAGGAGATTCATGGCTACCTGAGGGGTGGAGCTGATAGATCTAGAGGAGATTGAGAGTTTTATTTGTATTCTTTAGCGGAGTTTTGTTTGTTTGTTTGTTTGTTTGTTTGATTGTTTGTTGTTTGTTTCTTCTTTTGTAGTTGTTGTGGATATTTTAAAAGTTTTTGGTGTGTTTGGTCACTTCTTTTGTGAATGAATTGAATCTTGCAAGGTGATTGATGATGATATTTTGTGGAAATGAATGATTCAACTTATCATTTTTATTGGTTTAAATTGCATGTATAGAATTAGCACTTTAGTAATTCCTGTTAATAAATAAAGGAACAAATGTGGATGTTAAGACTGCTTGTTAAAGTAACTAATCACATGATCGGTTCGATACACAACTTAGCAATCTAGACTTAAAACCATAACTCTTTAAACAGTGATATTTTCTCTATGCTTAAATTATCAAATGTACAATGGTATTTGTTATTTTCAAGGTACAAGATGATTGGACTCGCAAAATAGAATCGGTATATAACCAACATTCCCTGAAAAACCCAACATAATCATTGGAAATGATAGAAAACACCATGGTAAGTCTTGAGCTTTACAATGCTTCTGAGAGAATAATAACATTTACTCAAGAGAATAATAACATTTACTCAAGAGAACTCTTTCACTTCATTTCTTTCAATAACCTCATTAACCTTGATTTGATTGACGTAACTAAAGTGATCTGTTGACATATCCCACAGGTAGCACATGCATACAACACATACATGTGCACATGCTTGAGAAGTGATTTTAGGCTATCTTTTAATTTGACTTTGAGCCTGGGCCATTTCTTTTGTAAAATCATATCCCTAGTTAGCCATGTTTGAGCCTTCAAAAAATAAATTCTTTTTCAAAAAAAACCATATGATGACCAAGCCACAAGAAAATACACTGGACAAACCGTGCTATCTAATTTTTTTACACCCTCTTATCTATCAGTATGCTACAGAAAAGAAAACAAAAAAGAGGGTAAAGACGATGATGGCCATTAGTGCATAAAAGAAAAAGTCAAGGAAAATAACAAGAAAGTGAAAAAGAAACAAAAAGACAATGACTTGCCAAGAAAGTGAAAAATGAGAAAAAGGAAAGAAAGAAATACCATTCCCAGGTAAAAATGTCGAAAAGCCAAAAAAGAGTGTGCTAAAATACATCAAAGAGATAGCTTTTGAACTCTACTAACGTCATTTCATTAGCCACTGACCTCTGGCCATATTACAACTGATGCAAAGCCCTAATTGATCTCAAGTCTTGTGCATGTGTGTGTATTGTTAATCAAAAGATGGGGTATGTTAAATAGTTCTTCTTTTAGTTGCATCAATATTCTTTCATGAGATGATGCTAAAATTTAAGTCTATTTCCTCAAAATTTTACTCCTTTACTAATTGTGCATGTGATTTTTCGATTGACCATCTTCTGATTACATGCCCCCTTGAGAGACAAGTCACTATATTCGGAGTGAATTTTTGCTGAGGGAATTCTTAAGAGAGGTTTGTGAAATCAAAACTATCCATGGAGGGTGGTAACAGGGAATGTTTGTTATATTACAATTCTTGTTTTTAGAATGACCATCCCACTACTCAGGGAATTCCAAATGCTAATATGACAAGTGCTATTTTTTGTATAGAATCAATACCGAAGAATGAGGAACATGCTGGATATAAGTCGAAATTAAGGGTTAGGTGTCTCAACGACCATGATGCTAATTTACTTTAACCATCAATTCCATATACACATCTGTTCGACTGAAGTTTGTGGGTAGCTTCATTGGAAACCCTCACGAGACAACACTCGTCCACTAGGGTAAACCTAGTGGTTTAATGGCTTGTTGCACAAGTTAAATGCAACCGGATGACCTACGAAAAAATAATTAGAATCAGATTTTCATTTATTGTATTACTAGGGACTAGCAATATTTAAGTTGGAGGTGTGTGTGATTAGTACTTAAAATTAGCATATTACTACGCATTTTTAAGACTGATGTTACTTTGATGAAGTTCAAGTGATGATATTTCAGGTCTTAAAGTGAACAAGAGCTCAAAGTTAACAAATATCACACCAGGATGCAACACCAGAAGAATAAAGGACAAAATTAGAAAAGCTTGGACCAAGGCAATAACGTTCGAACACCAACTCACGTTCGAACATCAAACTGAACTAGGTCAAAACCAGACTGTTGAGACAGAGTGTGTTGTAGAAAAGAACCAAGGTCCTGAGAAACTTGAGTACTACGTTTGAATGCCAACTAACGTTCGAACGTTCACTGGAGCACTCACAAGACAAGGCTGAAGACATGGTGCGTTGCAACAAATAAAGAAGTACACTTGCGTACCACGTTTGAACTGCAAACCACGTTCGAACGTCCACTGAAGACTTGGGTAATGAGTGAAAAACTCCAAGCTCTGCATGGAGTATGGAAGGAGGTTTTCACAGAGGACTACAGGCCACTTGAGTGATATGGTCAAACCCTATCTGGTGTTCGAACGTCAGACAACGTTCGAACGTCCACACTGAACATTAGACGGCAAACACTATTCATCTTCTTTCTTCTGATTAACTTGTAAACTTCTAGAAAGACATCAGAATCATGTGCTTAATTCTCACAGTCTATCTTTGTCTTCCGATTAACTTGCCGTTGACATGGGAGTTAATTGAGTTATCAATCATAAATATAATAAACCTGATGATTAACTACATATCAAGGTCCTCGAACTAAAGACTGAATTTCTTTTCAATTTGAACCTATCTTCCGATTAACATTGGAGGGATGAGAATCACTCACTTTTCTAGATTTACCAAAGCCATGAAGAGTGAGTAGTTTCTCATTCACTCTTTAGTAAGAGGTGAATAACATGCATAAATTATCTGGAATTTATATTTGTGCTTTGTTCTAATGCTTCATCTTTATATCCCCTTACTTATTGGATGATTGATTGCATCTAGCAAAGCTAAGGTACTTTGTATAATTGTGGTTATTTCTATCACATGTATGACTCTTGTATAGAAATATCTTTCTTTTCAAGGCAATTACCCTAGCTAGATCCTCATGAGTACCCTTCAATCCTCCCCTTTATCGTACTTCATTTAAAAAATAGAATATTAACGCCATGATTGGATGCCTTATAGAAACACTTGCTTGTTTGTAGACGGGTTGAGTCTCGGCACATGCAATTCTTGTAAACTTCTAAAAAGGCATCGGAATCATGTGTTTAATTCTCATAGTCAATCTTTATCTTCCGATTAACTTGCGTTAACACGGGAGTTAATTGAGTTATCAAGCATAAAAATAATAAACCTGATGATTAACTACATGTCCAGATCCTCAAACTAAAGAGCAATTTTCTTTTTAATTTGAACTTATCTTATATTTTGTCTAAAAAACTAGCCTAGAAAGAATCTTATATTCTGTTCAAGAAATCCCCATCCATCACATAAACTTTAAATCACAAGGATCACAATCATTCATTCTCTGCTACTGCTTACTTTGAAATACCAATAACAGTTTCCAGTAGATTCGACTCCAAACTCAAACCGGATTATTACTATAGCATGACCGTCTGTACTTGGGTGTACACACTTCGGATCAAGTCATATGACTTGCCTCTAGTACCTCCTCATAGATAGCAATGTCTCCAAAGGAGTCATTAGATGTGGGCACACCCTTCTCAACCCGATGGCATAACACCATAGGGGAAAATAAAAAAATGGATATTGTCCTAGCAATCTCAGCATCAGTATTGAGGGAGCTAGAAATAGTGCTCACCTTGGAATGGTCATTGTCAAGGGCTACTTTTCCGCAATGTTTGCTTGGCTATGGAGGATGAGTAACATTGTTTCTGCCACAACCCAGTGTTCCTCGCACTACATCTGCCTTCCCAATGACCTCCTCGAAGACTTCCTCAGAGCCTAGTAGCCCTGGCCTTAGCGCCTCAGTGGCTGGCACCCTGGCCCCTAGCCTCAATGCCTTGTGCCTTGGCCCTTGGTGCCTCAGTGCCAGACACTTTGGCTAATAGCGTCTGGCACCTTGTTGCCCATCTTTGGTGCCTCTCGGCATGATGCCTCAGTCTCCAATGCCCTCTTTCCATTCATTTGTTGTTGGCATCCCTTTTCGCCTATCGTCTCCTTTTGCTCCTTGTATCCCAAGCCACTCATTCTTCCTTCACCACTCAACATCTCTCTTTTCTCTATTCTTCCTCAGATTGATGTGGGAGGATTGATGTGAGAGGGTCCTATTTATAGCCCTTGGTTTTAGATTTGTCGGTATTCTAATCATGTTAGGAGCCCTAATTAGGATGGAATGAGGTTTCCTAATCAGATTGGAATGTGATATCCAAAATAGGCTAGAATGAGAAGTCCTAATTAGAGTGGGATATGGAGTCATATCTGAAGCCTTAGGGAAAAGGAAAAGCTCCTCAAGAGAAATTCAAAACAATGATAAGGCTTCACAAAGTGCCCGCCAACCAAGTTGAGCGAAAGGAGTTTAAATCTCAAGCAATAACCGAGGCCTATTTTAGGAGGACACAGTCAATAATCAAAAGGAAGGGTAAGGAGCAGGAGATAAAATTTATTCTTGCTAATGCCCTCTCTCCCAAATCCCATTGGGCTAGGTGCATGGGGGAAAATAATGGACTCGGCCCAGACCAGGCCCAACTCAGAAGCCCAGTTTAGAAATGCAGACTATGCCGAACTCAAATATACAGGTCTAGCCCACCATAGGATCAAGGAAGTATAACCAGTTCAGCTTCACCATCTTAAGAGACTTAGTCCATAACTGACGCATAAGGATATCTCCTTGGGACATAATCATTGGGTGCATGACGCCACTTCCATGGAGCTACCTCGCCTGGTTCAAAAATTGTGCCACCTCTATCAAACTGTGTTACCTAATACGAGATGACACTTTAATCTATTAGAAGGTTTCTATAAATTGTAAGTCCCTCCTACCCAAAGGGCACATTACTAAAATATGAGCACTCTACACTCCTTAATCAAAAAACAGTTAGGCAACCGTAGCCCTTCATAGTGGAGTAGATCACCATGATTGAACCACTTAATTTGTGTTTGCTTCTGTTGAGTCTCCTCCTTAATTATTGCATTAAATACTTGAAAGGTGGTACATAAACACATTTTGTGCATCATCATACCTAATGCGTGTGTGTTTTATGTGTGTTAAATGTGTGGGTAAGTGTGTGCTATCTCTCTGGGTGTGTGGGTGTGTTTGTGTTGTGCAGGTATGTGCTTTGTGTATGTTTTTAAGGGCTGTGTATGTGTGTGGATTTTTAAGTGTTTGAAGGAGATGGAACACGGAGAGAGAGAGAGAGACCTTACAGAGGTTTGTTGTTGTGGGAGGCACTGATGGTTTACTTCGATGGGCTGAGGCGGTGGTGGATTGGCAGCAACATAAAAGATACTCTATTTTTTCCTATAATGTACACCTCTGTTAATTAGTTTATGTGCTTTTCATATTCATCTTACTCCATAAGAATCATGTCAGCTGATTAGAATTATTGGCATTAGACAAAATGAGTTAATCACAACAATAGCACATGCAAGTTACTAAATCCATTCATGTACAAAGAATAATTCAAAACAATAAATAATATCGCCATTGACTTGCTTTGCTCAGTGAAAATTCACTACATTCATGATTCCTTATCTGCACCATTTCGTACTGTATATAGAAATTCAGCATCAATGTAAATAACCAAACCACTAACCATGCAAAAAATAAACCCATTCCCAACCAATCAATCCACTTCCTGAAAATTCCCAAACAATAAAAATCACAGCCTCTTCAAACTCATCTTATTGCAAGAGTTGTGAAGTGTGCATGAGACAGATAGGGATAGATAGGCAAAGAGCGAGATGAAGTAAGAGAGGGATTAAACAAATCAATAATAGATTTTTCTAGATTGTAATCCTTCTGTAAGAACATTGATGCAAAAAATCCAAATAAAATGTGTGATTAAACAAATCAATAAGCGATTTTTAGAGATAGTAAATAAATAATCAACTTACATTGTAAAAAATAGTGATACCATCCATTTTTATGTGGTCATGTGGTTGCAACAGTGGTGGCTAAATGATAATGTTCATAAACAAAATATAATTAACATCAATTTATATCATATTTCATTTATTGTCCAACAAAAACCTTACTCCTCAAACCACAAATCAATCAAAGAATGATAATTATATTTGGCAAAACAATCCTAAGAATACCAAACTCGCAATATTTTTGAAATTGACAATATCTGTCAAGAACACCAAGTAACATTTGTATTCTGTAGAATAAATTAATTTGACGAACTCGTGCAAAGTTCTATGAATACTTTAACTCTGGTAGTTTGGACCAAGAAACAGAGTTGAATAGAAAGAGTTAATCCAAGAACCTGAAATAATTCAATAACGAAAAAGACAAAAAACTGGCAAAAAGACATCAAGATACAAAAGTCAATATAATGCAATTGAGAAAAACCAAAATTAAATAGTAAACCAAGCATAGTACTTTGTCCTTTCCATATAGAGCCCAAAAATATAGAGTTTACAATGGAAGGGACTTAAAGACACTTTCATATAAAAAAATTCATTCCAAACAATTTGGCTAGTAGCAGTCCAGTAACATTGTTGCCTGCTGAAATGGTTAGAGAGATATCTATTGAAGAAATCAAATAGGTAATCTTCTCTCTAAATGACCATGAAGAACTTGGCCCAGATGGGTTTAATGCTCTATTTTTTAAGAAAGCTTGGCCAATCATTGGGCATTACATAACTGAAGCAATTAAAAAGTTCCTGTTACTGGTTAGTTACTTAGGGAGCTAAATAATACAATCATCGCCTTGGTTTCCAAAAAAAAAAAAAACATCCAAAGTAATCTCATGTTGTAACACTCTTTATAAGGCAATCTCAAAGCTTATAGCAAACAAAATAAAAAAATGTCTTCCAAACCTTATCAACCCTAACCAAGCAACCTTCATCCAAAGTAAAAGAATTGGGAACAACATCCAATTAACCCAGGAGCTTAGGAGAGACTACCATAGAGATTCAGGTCCCCCCTAGATGTACAATACAAGTTGACATTAGGAAAGCCTTTGACACAATCCAGTGGGATTTTCTACTTGATGACTTGGAAGCCTTTAATTTTCCAACGACAATGAGGAAATAGATCCATTCTTGCATTACTATAGCTTGTTCTCAGTTAATGTGAATGGAGAGCTAGCTAGTTACTTCTCTAGTGCTAAAGGATTGAGGCAGGGAGATCCATTATCTTCTTCCCTTTTTATAATTGCAATGGAGTTTCTTTCCCAAATAACACACAACAACATAAAATCCAATCCCCAGTTTAAGTATCATTGGAGATGCTCAAAACTCAAAATGGTTCAACTCTCTTTTGCTGATGATTTGATGTTATTTTGTCATGGTGATGTGATTTCAGTTCAAACCTTGAAGAGATCTCTGGACCACTTTGGCCAACTCTCAGGCTTACTTCCCAATGTTGAAAAGAGCAATATATATCTATGTGCAGTTCCAAAGGGGGAGGGGTCACAAATTAAAGATACTTGGGTTCCCTATTAGAGATTTGCCTATCAAATACCTTGGAGTTCCACTAGTATCCACCAAGCTTAAGGCTCAACACTGCATGAGCCTAATTGAAAAGGTAGAAACCAAGGTTAAGTCTTGGATCAACAATTCTCTATCCTATGCAGGAAGGCTTTAGCTGGTAATTTCGGTGCTTAGTAGCATGCATGTCTTTTGGGCTACTCACCTAAGCTTACCATAGAAAAGTGTTGGACAAGCTTGAACAAAATTTAAGGGCTTTCATTTGGAAGGCCCCTGAACTCAAATACACTAGAGCTAAAGTTGCGTGGAATGATGTTTGCAAGCCAAAAAGTGAGGGTGGTCTGGGTATAAATGGGTTGAAGGAATGGAACAATGCCTTGCTCTTGAGACACCTGTGGCAATTGTTTAATGACAAGGGAAATTTATGGACCCAATGGATACATCCATACTATATAAGGGATAGAAGCCTATGGGAGCTTTAAACCCCCCAAACCTGTTCACACACTTGGAGGAACCTTTTAAAACTCAGAGATGTCCTAAGACCTATAATGGTGCACATTGTAAGGAATGGGCAGCACACAAGCTTTTGGCATGACTACTGGCATCCATATGGACCTCTGTTACCAAGAAGCAGCTCTAATACAGTGCAACAAGCAAGAATTCTAAGGGAAGCAAGAGTCAGTAGAGTTATAGTCAACAACCAATGGAACAGAGCTACTTCTACTCATCTGAGTGTGCAGAATATTTTTAACAACATGCCAACCTACCTTCCTAATCAAACTAGAAATGATTTTGTGAGATGGACCCTTATCACTGATGGAAAATACTTAGCCAAATCAGCATGGGAACACTGGAGGAATGCAACTAGTATGGTCTCTTGGCATAAATTGGTATGGTATGGCTAGTCAATACCTCGAATGGTCTTCATCCTTTGGTTAGCCATTAAAATGAGATTCAGCACTAAAGATAGAATCCAAGCTTTCTCAAATGAAGTTGACACTCAGTGTGTCTTGTGTAGAAAGGCAAATGAAACTCACAGCCACCTCTTTTTTGAATGTGACTACTCTTTTAGAGTTTGGAACTCCATTCTTCTTCAGAGCAATCAACAAGGACAATAAAGGCAATGGCTTGGTTTAATTGAATGGGTTGCTCATAAGTGGAAAGGCAAGAAGATGACCACCATTATCTTGAAGATCAGTCTTTCTACTACTGTTTCTCATCTATGGAAGGAAAGAAACCCTAGAATCTTTAGAAACCAAGCTGATGACTTTCATATTCTCTTCAAAATTGTTAAGCAGACTATTAGGGACAGACTCCTTACCTTGAAATTCAAGCACAACCATCAAAATTCCTTGACCTTGCTTCAATGGAACCTGGCTGATACTTGTCTCCATTAAGTTATGTTTATGAAGCTTACTGCAACATTGAATTGAAGCTTATAAGGCTTAGCCTCCATCCATCTTGGTAAGGGATTCGTGGGGAAGTACTGGCTCAAGGCCTATACTTCACACCGAATTCCAAACTAAAGATGGAGCTTTGTTTTCATTTTTGACTTTTGAGGGGAACCCATTCTTTGTAAAGTTCACTCCTTTGGTTCTTATGTATTTTTGTCCTGATCAATATACTTTACTTTCCAAAAAAACACTGTTTATCATAGCACTAAATAACTCAAAAATTCATTGTTCTATCTACATGACCAATTGTTAGTTTAATAATCTATTTTCAGAAAATCAGTTTGTTTTTTTTCTCCCTAAGAATCTCCTTTCCAATCATCTTTCTCAATGGTTGAAATCTAATTTTCAAAACCCCTAATCACGACAAAGATGATCATGGAGGAAAATCATAGATATGCAAACATAGAAAAGGAATTACATAGCGAAGAGTTTATACAGGTAGCAAAAATCTATAATAGTACATCAACAACATTTTTACAAAGAAAACATAACCCAAACCAAATTATCTTTGTACTTTCTAGCTTGCTTATTTAAAGAGCTCATTTTTACGGCTTGAAAAATAGTAAACGTACATCAACAACCATAAGAAGATATGACACATTATGCAAATTATGCACCTTTCACATTGCCTTATTGTAGCAAACCATATAACTAAAGTTTAAACCAATAAATTTTTCACCAATATACTTTTTTAATACAAAAAAACATTCAGTACACTTTGATACAAAAACATAGCAAATTAATTCGATCAATTAGATTAATGCCTAATTTCAAATAATTCTAACATTCAATTTGATAACACTAAAATCACTCAATCAGAACCCTAACATTCACTTTAAAAACACTAAAATCACTCAATCAAAACCCCAACATTTAATTTGAATTTAACACCTAATTAATACCCAATTAAAATTAATTCCCAAATTAACACCCAATTTCAAAACCCTAACTCCTAATTTCTACAAAATGTGTGTGAATGTGGTTGTGATGTGTGATGTACGTGTGTGTATGTGTTCTCTATGTGTGTGTGTGTTTTATGTGTTTATGTGTGATTATTATGTTTGTGTGTTGTGAGTGTGAACGCCATGGATGGAAAGAGATGAAAGCAGAGAGGCGAGTGAAAGGGAGATTACCTAGAGGGTGGTCTCTTGATGTTGGAGTCATTTGGTAGCGCCAAACTTATTGGTATTGGTGGCATTAGTGGTGGCATTGGCGGTGCTCATGGAGGATGAGAGAGAGTGAGAGACGTTAGAGAATGCGTGAGGGAGGAGAGAGAGAAAGAGAGAAGTGATAGAGTAGTTGCACTGATGCTATTTGGGAGAAAGAGAGAAAGAGACAAGTGATAAAGCAGTTGAAATGACGCTATTGAGGGGAGAAAGAAGCAGAGAAGTGAGATAAGAGAGAGATAGAGAAAGAGACAGAGAGAGAGAGAAAAAGGCAAGGGGAAACAGATAGTGGGGTGTGACGATTAGGGTTGTGCATGGGCAGGAGGAGATTTTTTTTTTGGGATTGCTGTAGGACTGTGGGGTGAAATTTGATCCAAGTAAAAATAATCATGAGTGTTCTTCTGCTAAGCTAAATTGAGAGAGCGGATTTCAATTTGGGAGGTTTGAAATCAGCTATCTCTTATTATTATAAATTATGAAGGTACGAGGTATTCAATGATGCATTAATATAAACTAATGTAAACCATTCGAACAATATTATGTTAAAAAATGAGCTATTGGAAAACATTAGAAACACACAGAAACTCATTAGAAACTATTTATTAATTTATTGTTTAAACGTATCTCTGATTGTAGTGATGCTTTAACATGTGTTACAATTATCTAGATATTCTTATAATTATATCACAGTGATGATTTAACATAACTATTTACCAAACCATTTACTAACTTCATAATTATAATAAGATAAACATCTTTTATACAGATAAAACTATAAAGAAATATTAGAATGAAAATTCCTCCCAGTTGGTAAACTTTAATTGCTGCTCCTTTGCTAGAAGAGGAGGCTTTTTTTTTTTTTCCCCTTAGAGGACTTTTCTTTCACCAACAGTGGTAGCTAAACATTCAATTGACACCAAATCTCAATCAAAAACTAAATATAGTATTTCATTAAATTATGAATACCCATTCCAATAAAAATAATCCTATCATTCAATTTTGAAACTATAACGTTCAATTGCAAACCTTAATTCTAATTCCAAAAGTGTAATTGCAAAAACATAATGTTATAAAATAAGCATTGAAATTGAAAATAATGAAGTCAACATCCCTCCAAGCACAGGTCAACAAACCCACACATCCTTTAATACATTATTTACTTAAATAGTCAATCGCAAACCTAACTTTCAATCCAAATTTTAAAAATAATCCTTTCATACATTGTTTTCTTAAAGATTCAATCGCGAACCTAACTGACAATCCACAATTTGAAATCATACAATCAATAGATCTAATATCATAAAAAAACTGAAATCAAACCCAATTGCAATCAAAATAAACATAACATTAAATTTTGAAACCATAACATTCAATCAAAATACCACCAATAACTCTTAATATTCAATCAAAATACCACTACCAACTATAATATACCACAGTCACATTAAAAAAAATCCTACAAATCATAAATAATGAAATTGACACCTCATTAAATTATGAAAGTAAAACCCATTCAATTTAAAAAAAATAACATCAAACCAAACATTCAATGAAAATAACACTAACAACTATAACATTCATTTAATTTAAAAAACCCAAATTATGAAATCACCCCAATTATAAAAACACCAAAATAATCAAAACACCCATATTGACAAATCACCCTAATTATGAAATCATTCCAAACACTCATTATGCAAAAAAAAAAAAAAAACACCAAAAAAATCAAAACACCCACGTGTGTGTATGTGTGCTGGGTGTGTTCGAATGTGTGCGTGTGTGCTAGGTGTGTTCAAATGTGTGTATGTGTGCATGTTCGATTGAGTGTGTGCTATGTGTTCGATTGTGTGCGAAGAGAGAGAGAGAGAGAGAGTTGTACGTGTGGGGTGTGTGTGCGTGAAAGTCATGAGAGAGAGAGGGGTACCTGGACGTCTTCCATGGCAGAGGAGCAAGCGAGCGAGAGAGAGGGGTTTGAATTGGGTGGTGTGTGTGTGTGCAGGTCTAGTGGGTAGGATTTGGGTTTTAGGTTAGATGGATTGTGAGTCATTGAATTTAATTAAATGGATTTAGATGAGATATGAATCATATACCTAAACTTCGATCAAATTCTAACCGTTCATTTATTTTTCTAAATTGGGAGAGCTGATTCCAATTTGGAAAGTTTGAAATGAGCTCTCCCTTATTATTATAGATTAGAGTTTTCAAAAAGAAGTGGCAATTGCATTTCTACTATACGCGTAGTGCCTGTAAGTGGGTAGCTCACTATGTCGCAACAAAGGTGATGTTCAATTCAATGCCTTTTGATTCGTCTGGCTGCCCCCCAGTTGAGTAAAAGGCTATTTTGGTTGATGGTTGTAATATTTTGGATCCAAGTTAATACAAATATAGTTATGGTTTGATATCAAAAAAAAAAAAAAAAGAGATATGCTTTTTGCCATTAAATTTGAAATTCAAATTCAAGATTAGTTATTATCCATCTTCTCCACTATTGTAGAGACGCTTCATCTGCACCAAGTATGCTTATTCGAAAACATCACACTTTATTAAACCTCATCGCAATGATTCCAATTCCAACATCAATCGAACATTCACTAGTTATGCCATTTCGTCATCTTCAACCAAGTCTGTCATCCACTAAGATGGTGTCCAAGTTCAACAACACAGAACTTCGACGAATTGTAATTTTTGCAATTGTCGTACTGGTTTGTCGGCGATAATTAGTTACACAGTTACATCAATGGTGAAGCACATACCTCATATTATCTAAAACTCCATTGCTTCCATTGTTGTTTATGTACCTGTTTCCTTCACAGAACTTCAACGAATTGTAATTTTTTCCATTGTTTTTTTATTTGAATGCATCAATAGCCGCCCATGTTGCTTAAAAAATGCTTCAGTGTGTTATTCGTTTGACTTCTAATTTTTTTCAATGTTCTATTTTACTAATTTTTTTGGTGAGTATGTTACTGTTTTCTCTCCTATGCATCGTCAATAGCACATGTTTAAAAATGCTCAGTGTGTTACATGTTTGATCCTCAATTTTGTATGTTCCATGTCACTACTTTTTTTGTTAACCATGTTACAATTTTTTTTTTGAACATGTTACAGTTAATATTGCATGGTACTATTTTTTGAAATGTTAATATTGAATATTACTATTTTTTGTTTTATTTTGCCCATATGTTAAGACTCAATGTTATCATTTTTTATTTTGAATATTTACTATTTAACATCTATATATACTAGTCATTGTCTGTACCTAAGTCACTATGTAAAAAAAAACTTGCATTTGAAAGCAATGTATAATAAAAAAAATCACAAAGGATATAAACCCACTATTCAAAACAAAATTGGCAAAATACAATCTGAAAACACAACCATTGGACAATATCAATCAATGTATACAATTTATGTAAGTTCTAATCATGCCATAAAAGTTCCTATAAAAACAAATCCTAATGCAATAAAAAAATAAAAGAAAAGGCAAAATATGAGTACAAATCAATGATAGAGCGAAATGTAGGAAATACGAATCACTGATATAGCACAAAAAATAACAAAACACAACTAAATATAAAAAAAAAAAACAAATACAAATGGGTTCATAGATACGAAGAAAAAAGAGAATTCTAGTCTTGTTTATCAATTTTAGTTTTAAAAGCCCCCTTGGGCTAAAGTGACCGTTACTGGTATTGTAAATAAAATTTAATAAGCAATTCATGGATTCAAAAAATAATCTAGTTTGTTTATGTAGTTTAGTATTTCAATTGGAGAGTTGGTTTTAATTTTTAAACCTTGTTTAAAGTTTTTAATTCTGAAAGTAAATCTAAGCTATCAATATCAGTAGTTACATCATGTTTTAGAAAATGTTCAAGTTTATGACAATGTTTTGGAAAATTATATTTGTCAAAAGATTTTAATTTTTTAACACTAAATAAAAACCAAAAAATATTTTTATAATTTAAATTGTTAAAATATATTTTTTAATTGAAGAAAGAGCTTGACCTACAACATAAGTAAAGTACTAGAGAGAGATAAAGAGAGATGTAGGAGAAACATTGAGAAAGTGATGCGTGAACAGGTATTTTTTTGTTGGCAAAATTAGGTATAAAATTTATACGAGGAATTTTTTACGGCTTTTATTAGGCTAACCAAATAGAATGTATTTTTGGGCTCAACAAGGGTAGACATTGATTTAAACTCTTAAGATCTGGGACCCTAAAAATGTGGGTGTTACATAAAACTCAAAAAAAGACAAAAAAAAATGGGCGTAATATACTCAAGGGCTAAAATTTTTTGGGGCCCCTGTAGAATAAGGAACCTTGGGCAGCCACCTTATTGGCCTATGCCTAGGACCAGCCTTGATTTAATAGCCTTTGATTTATATGGTTTTTAACCTATATGGAATTTGAAATTTCTGATCCATGCATTGGCCAAAGTAGGGTTTGTTTGACAATGTTATGGTAGGCTTCAATAAGGTACCAAGGGAGGCACTTGTGTGCTGAATGAAGGATAACGCGGCTGGAGTGTTAAGAGTACAAGATCAATTTTTTTTTAATGTTATACCTGCAAATTTTGAGGTCACATTCTCATTTTACTTGATGTTGTGTTTTTCAATGAATCCCGGCCTTTCTAATGGTGATGCATTTCCATTGAAAGCCCAATAAATCTTCTTAAAGCTATACCATTCATAGTTTACCTTCGGAAGGAGCTTCTTGCCGCCATAAATTTTGCCTTACATCACCACATAATTTTTCCTTATATTATGGTGTAGATCTTACTGTGGTTGTTCTATGGAGCTTTTTGTCCCATCTGGATCTCAATATCGAGTTCTGTACTTTGGTGATCAAATATTCGATGCAGTTCATTTGAAGACTTATGAACAATGTTATCAGAATCGGACCGATCATTGAATCGGTTAGAGGACTAGGTCAATGGTTCACTGGTTCAACCGGTGGGTCACTAGTCGGACCGGCCATATAACAAAAACAATAAAAATATATATAATAATTATAAAATATAATAATTTAACTAAAAAATATAAAATATGTCTAAAATACATACACTTTGTCATAAAATTAATAAAGTTAAGTAAAAGAAACATTCTTCAGATATAATTCTTGAGAGAAAGAAACATTCTTGAGAAATAAAGTTAAGTAAAAAAACTCAATATTAAATTTAAAATCTTAGTGAGGGAGATCATTTGAGATATAATTCCTGTTTAAAAAAAAATCAAGCTATCATCATATTTTAGGGGTTAGGGCAATAAAAAGATCAGAAGCTTGAGAGTTGAGATTTTAAGGGATTGTAATTTAATTTTTCTTTTGTCATTGAACCGGCCGGTTTTTATAAAACCGCCAGTTCACTGTTTTTAACAAGAACCGGCGGATTTTCTAGTTTTTAGCTTGTTATCTTTCTTAAGCGGTCCAACTATAGAACCGGACCGGCTAAGGTCCCGGTTCATGGTTGAACAGGTCCGATCGGCCGGTTCGGTCCGGTTCTGATAACAATCCTTGTGAATCAGTATTTCTTTCACTTGTCATTAGAAGGCACTATATAACAAACAATTGTTTGTGCCTACCAACACTATATACCCAAATATATATATATGATTTGAGAAAAACTATCAATCAATATGGACCCTCTGTTTTTTTAAAAAAAAGAATTGACAAAATTTCCTCTAGAATCATAACTAATCATTTTTGAACAATATCAACTTGTATAAACAATTTAAATAATCAAATTAATAATTAGCAAAAATATTTATTTAAAAAACACAACTCAAACAAATTATAGATCACCATCACGACCAGCATCTTCTTTGGAACCTTACTGGTGTCTGAACCCACCCCCCAACGTTGACATTATTCATTTCCAGGCTCTGTAATAAAGCCTCATCCATCATAAAAGTCAACACTTAACGATTTTTTTTTATTATTAAAAAGCAATTATTTTACTAAAAATTATGAACCTAAGATAGTAATCAACATTTCTTGTGCAAAAGGCCAGAGAAGTTCTTGTTAATTATCAAAATCAGTTTGTCCTTGATCCTCTCAACACCACACTTAAAAAGCTGGAGAAAGTCCATATGCTCAAGTTCACAAAAGCCGCCAGAGAAGAGGAGAGCTTCTATAGACAAAAATCTAGGGTCAAGTGGTTACAAGAAGGGGATAACAACACTGCATATTTTTTCAAGTCTCTTATCAATAGAAGAAACAGGAAAAAGATCATGTCTCTAATAAGAGCTGATGGGTCTCTTGCTTGTAATGAATCTGAGGTGAAGAAGGAAGTCGTTGATTACTACACCCAACTTCTTGGGGGTTCTTTCCCTACTATGGACTCTTTTGATAGAAAGGTCCTGTTAAGAAGGGTTATTCATAATAAGATTTCAACTGAGCAAGCTCTTTCTCTATCTAGAGATGTCACTCCTATTGAAGTTAGAGATGTTTTCTTTTCTTTCAATGATAACAGAGCTCCTGGTCCCGATGGCTTCAATGGGTGTTTCTACAAGAAAGCTTGGCCTGTCATAGGTCAAGATATCACAAGGGCTGTTATGGAATTCTTCTCCTCTGGCAAGCTCCTCAAGGAATTTAACACAACTATTATTGCTCTTGTCCCAAAGGTTCCTAATCCCACATCTGTGGGGGACTTTAGACCCATCTTATGTTGTAACGTTTTTTATAAGGCTATTGGTAAAATCATTGCTAATAGAATCAAGGTGGCCCTACGGAATATTGTTGGTAACAACCAAGCTGCTTTTATTCCTGGGAGTAGGATTGGAGATAATATCCTGCTCACACAAGAAATTTTGAGGGACTACCATAAGAATAATGGAACTCCCAGATGTGCTGTAAAGGTTGACCTCATGAAAGCCTATGACACTTTGAACTGGGAATTCTTACTTGATATTTTGGAGGCCATCAATTTTCCCCCTATTCTTATATCTTGGATCAAAACCTGCATCTCTACTCCCAAATTCTCGATTAACCTTAATGGTGAACTGGTTGGTTTCTTCTCTAGTTCCAGGGGCATTAGACAAGGAGACCCTCTCTCCCCTTATCTCTTTGTTATGGCCATGGAAGTTCTCACTCTTATCAACCATCACCTCATCTCTACATGTCAGGGCTTTAAATTCCACTGGAGATGCAAAAAAATTAAACTAACCCAACTTGCTTTTGCTGATGATCTCTTCCTTTTTTGTTTTGGGGATACCAGGTCTGCTAGCTTACTCAAGGAAGGCTTGGACTTGTTCCAGCATATGTCTGGTCTTCAAGCTAACCCCAGGAAGAGTAATATTTTTTGTCTTCTGTCAGCGATGAGGAGAGGGTCTCTATAAAGACGGTCTTTCGGTTTGAGGAGAGGGAATTGCCTATCAAATATTTGGGTCTCCCCCTTATTTCTTCTAGGCTTAAAGCTGCCCATTGTTATTCTCTCCTTGAGAATACAGAAGCTAGGATCAGTAACTGGACCAATCGAAACTTGTCTTATGCAAGAAGGCTCCAATTGATTCACTCGGTGTTGTTTAGCTTACAGCTTCACTGGGCTTCTCATCTGAAACTTCCCCAACAGCTTCTTGACAGGGTTGAACAACTTTTAAGAAGATTTTTGTGGAAGGGTACTGAGCTCAACAACTCAGGTGCTAAGGTTGCTTGGAGCGATGTTTGTAAGCCTAAAGAGGAAGGAGGTTTAGGTATAAAGAACCTGAGGCAGTTTAATGAAGCTTTAATGCTCAGGTATTTATGACAACTCTTTACGGACAAACAGAATATCTGGTGTATGTGGATTCATTCTTATCACTTACATGGTAAGATTTTATGGGAGGCAAAACCATCTCAATCTAGCTCCTGGAATTGGATCCAAATGCTCAAGCTCAGGGACCTCATCAAACCTCACCTGGTGCACATTATAGGGAATGGTTCTAATACTTCTCTATGGTTTAACAATTGGCACCCGAGTGGGCCTTTATTGGGTGCTAGGGATCAGCACATCTTCTACTCATCAAGACTTCCTAAGGATGCCAAAGTATCTATGATCATTGATAACAATCATTGGGCATGGTCTGTAGGTAGATCTAGGGTCTTGGATGATCTTAGTCACTCTATGCCCAATTATTCACCAGATTCTACAAAAGATGACCTTGTCAAATGGATTCCCAAGTCGGATGGCAGATTCACTACTGAATCTGCATGGAACATCATTCGGACCCGACATCCTGAAGTTCCTTGGTACAATCTGGTCTGGTATGGACATCTTATACCCAGAATGAGTCTAATTCTTTGGTTGGCTATCAGAAATAGATTAAGTACTATGGATAGGATCTCCTCTTATGCTCCACAGGTGGACTCCATTTGCTCCTTGTGTCATCAATTCCCAGAATCTCATAATCATTTGTTCTTTGATTGTCCCTATGCTTTTGGTATTTGGAATCAGCTGTTGTAGCAATGTTTCCAGCCTCCTCAAGCGCTTCAATGGAATGTCTTTATTGCCTGGGCAAGTGATAATTGGAAAGGTAATTCTTTGAAGGTTGTTCTCCTCAAGCTCTGTCTATCTGTCACTGTTTACAACTTATGGAGGGAGAGGAATGACAGAATTTTTAATAATCGGGTTACATCTCAACAAAGATTGTTTTTCAGAATTCGGTCAACTATCAGAGAAAGACTCTCTCATCTTAAATTCAAGGCTAACCCCCAGAACCTCCTCTTAGTACATCATTGGAACCTTTCCTCTGTTCTTGTTTGAATTTTTGTGCTCTTCTCTCATCCTTTATGGTTTTGTGTTGGGTTATGCTTCGGTGTTGTGTTGGACTGGTTTTTCCTTGGTCTGAGCTGGCTTCCATGGGTGCAGATGGCTGTGTTGTTTGTTGTCGATGTCTGTATGGTTGCTTGGGGCTGTATGATTGTTATCTGGGTCTGCTCGATGTGCTGACCGATTTTGCCTTTGTGACTGGGTCTGCTTGTTGTGCTGGATATGCTTGTTGCTGGGCTGTTTTGCAGTGCTTCTGTGGTACTTTGGATCTGGGTTGCTTTTCAGGCTATTCCCATGCTTCAGCTGGTGTCCTTTGTTGTTTTTGGAGTGTTGCTGGACTGTTCATTTGGGGTGGTTTTCATCTTTTTGCTAGCTGCATTCTGTTCTCCCGGCTGTTCTTGCTTCATCTCTTTTGCTCTCTGGTTGCAACCTCCATTCTCTTCACTGCCAACGCATCCCTATTTTGGAGGGGAATTTCTTCTTCTCCCGTGGGTGCTTGATCTTGTTTGACTATTTGTCAACATGACTGGTTTTTGCTTTGACATGTTGTTAGAGGTGTTGGGCTCATGGCCTACACCTTCAATGGAATCCTACATGGACGGCTTCTCTCCTCTTTGGTTTTTTTGTTGCTACAATAGGTTCTACCCATTGTTTTTATAAAGACACAGTCCTGTGTTTTGTATATATTTTTTGGATCAATACAACTTTACCTTCCAAAAAAAAAGCATTTCTTGTGCAAAACCAAGATTTACAATTTGTATCTGGGATAATGTATTATTTATATAAGTTTAATGTTTTAGGCACAAATAATTTCTAATATATATATGGAAGAAATAATCTTAATCTATACATGTATATAGATAGATATAAGAGAGAGAAAAAAAATTTTAATGTTAGTAAAACTCTTAAATTTTAGAAGTTTTTAGTGTTTAATTTTTTTTAATTAAATATAACTACTGAAGGTATTTCAGATAATGAAGATCAAAATGAATTTATTTCCAAACAAAGTTTTTAAATGGACGTAAATCCCAATAAGTCTTGAAAAGTGGCTGGCCCCCCAAATTTCCCTAATTTCTCTCTCTCTCTCCCTCTCTCTTATGTTGTCAGTAAATTAAAATAATCTTATATTCTCTTCTCAACTATATAATTAAAAACAAACTTCAAGAAAATAATTTTCGCTCTCCTAAAAGTAGAAACCGGCTTAAATCTTGATTATGTTGAACGATTCACATTTATACCTCGATAGTGAAAATTTCATATATTTTGACCAGTTCTTCGTGATAATGATCGAGTTGATGCGTATCATAAAATACAAATGGGCTAGACCCGTCACTAAACAAGAGGAGTTTTGATATACTTGGTAGAGTATTTTGATGTAGTTTGAAGAGTATGTATGTTCATTCCTCTAGCATGTTTGATTAAAAATTAAACAGTGAAATAAGTAATTTTACAATTTAAATGGTTACGTTGTGATGATTTGCGAATTGTCTTGAGATTTTGTCATTGTGGTTGTTGTCTGACCAGTGAAATATTAATTTCATTATTTTGAGATAGTGCAATGTGTATTTCGTTGTCTTTAAATACAAATTGTGAAGTATATAGAACAAACAATATTACATAATGGAATTAGACATTTCACTATTTAGAACCACCTATTTCTACTCACTCTTTATATCTCTATACAATATTTATTATAGTGAATTTTGGCTGTCCAATAATAGTTAAATTTATATTTCACTAGATAGTGAAATATGCTCTATTTTAATGCACCACTATTTGAGCAGTGAAATTAGGTTGTGAATTTAACACTTACAGGTAATGTGACTGTTCATTTGCAATGAAGCTTCTATTTTGCTTCATATTCTGAAAAGTGAAATATGCACAATTTTACTATTTCAGTGTATTTCACTATCAAATTTGACAAGTGATGCTGAAACTCAATCTAATAAACTCCATTAACTAAGTACAATATATTCTCAATTCCAACTAAAATTCCCTAAATTTATTTTCCAATAAATTATTAAATCTCATTAATTGTGTCAATTATGTTTTCCTAAAAACATAGAATGAGATTCAAAACAGATAAAGGTATATTAGATTGAGGGATATAGAAGAGAGATAAAAGAGAGATCAATTTAAGGAAGAGAGATGATTTAAAGAAATTTAGGGAAAAATGAGGGGTAAGGAGATGAGAGAGAGAGAGAGAGAGATCAATGAAAGAGGTATAAGAGATGTGAAGAAAAAAAGAGAAAAAAATATACGTTGCATATAAAGATAAGAGATAAAGAAGAGAGAGAAATGAAGAGAGGAATTTTAGGAAACGTGAGAAGGAAGACAGAGAGGAATTTAAGGAAAAGCGAGAGAGAGAAAAGAGAGATAGAAAGAGATGAAATAAATAGAAGACAAATTTTAAGTAAGAGAGATGAGATTTATTAGTACAAAAATGGCCTATTAGAGAAAATAGTTTATCTTTCCAATCAATGAACATAATATGCATTTTTTAACAACACACAACATTCGAAAACTAGCATATGAAGAAAAATATGATAGAGAATGGTTAGTATAGTAGAAAGAGTTTGATAAAATGTATTATTTTTGTTGAAAGTAGTTTAATTCTAAATCTAAAATAAATCAACTATTTAATGAGGGAACTAAAGATCAGAGTAAGCTCAGTACTAAACATAAAACTCATGAAACAACTCAAGAACATATTACCAATTTGAAAAGTTGGGCTGATTTAGAACTAAGGTTGTTAACAAATAAAACAATAGATAAAAATGTTCAAGAAAAAATTAACAAAGAAAAAGAACATTAGAAAAATGTGTTTGCTAGAATTATCACTCTTGTTAAGAATCTTGCTAAAAATAACCTCTCATTTGTTGAATAAATAAAAAGATTTAACAAAAAAATTAGGAAACTTTTAAAGCTTAATTAAAACAATAGTAGAATTTGATCCAATAATATAAGAACATATCTGAGGCATTCACCATGGAGAAATTTATAATTGTTATCTTGGTTCAAAAGTATAATTATAATAGTAGAATTTGAAATTAAAAGTATAATTATTAAAATAATATTTAGTTATACTTGATTGTACTATTGATGTAAGTCATCAAGAACAAATGACGTAAATATTACGACGTGTGGATGTTTCAATAACATTAATACAAATAGAAGAATACTTTTTAAGATTTGTAGGGGTAGACAATACTTCGGGAAATTTTATTTTTTTAATGAACTTATAAATGTAATACAAAGTCTAGAACTTGATATTTAAATATAATAGGACAAGGATATAATAATAGATATAATGTGAATGAAAAACAAAACGGTGTACAAAGAAGCCTATTTGATATAAACTCAAGAGTTTTTTATACACATGCGCCTGTTAAAATCTTAACTTAGCATTTTGCGATATGATTAACTCTTGTTGTAATG
>CM042187.1:20622635-20646649 GCA_023539305.1 Ilex asprella
GTTCTCGACTCAGCAGATATATATTGAACATAATAATATCTATAATCATAATTATATCTTCAACAGCGTGTAACATATTTCTTCCGAACAAGGTTTCAATGTTGAAAATAAATAAATTCTACGTCTAATAATAACCGAGTCCAATATCTGTGGTGCATTGGAATTCTTTATGTGGCAATTTTTTGAAACAAGTCTATGGTAAAACAGCAGAGAAGATAGTCAATCGCAGCAACGGAGATGTTGCATGTGATTCCTACCATAAATACAAGGTAAAACCAATATTGAACTATTTCAATCTGAATGTCTTTTGTGAGATATATCTAATCCCGTTTTATGAATTGGTTCTTACGGTATGGTTCTCTATAACATCGCAGGAAGATGTTGCCCTCCTAAAAACATGAATATGGATGGATATAGATTCTCTATTTCATGGGCGAGAGTCTTACCACGTAAGATTGTCCACTACTTTGACTTGCTTTCCAGTATTTTAAAAGGGGTAACCCTATTAGTGAAATAATGAAGTTTCATAATTTGGTGGAACTTTGTAAAGTATTTAAGTGAAATTGGCAAGCATTTGTATATTATGGGCCTTTGATTAGTACGTCACGCATTACCCTTTTCTTTTTACTTGTATGTTTGATAGGTGGAAAAGTAAGTGAAGGTGTGAATGAGGAAGGAATTAAGTACTATAACAACCTTATAAATGAGCTCTTATCCAAAGGTCATTGTCCGATACTTAAATCTTAGCATTGGTTTTCAAGGGAAGTGTGGTATGAATTTGGGTATCTTATGGTATATATGCAGGCTTGAAGCCCAATGTGACTCTCTTCCATTTTGATGTTCCCCAAGCCTTAGAAGATGAGTATGGTGGTTTCCTAAATCGGAGGATTGTGTAAGTGACTTTCACATAGTCCTCATATTGTAGGCTCCTATCTACGCAGTGCATTGTTAATTACTTAGTTCAGTCTTTATATACCCAATGCTATCAAATTTAAGATCAATCAATCGGACATATGAACATGATAAAAAAAAAATTAAACAAGAAAATGTATTATGATTTTATTTTTAAAAAATACAAAACAAATCAAAAGCAAGGCGAGTAACATAAACACGTTTTTTGTTTTTAGGAGTGTGAAAAATGGATTCAGATGTCTATGTTTTCTAAATTTATCATCAATGGTGAATCATCCATAATATATTTATGTGAACCCAATTATAAATAAGTTTATTCCTCATCAAATATACAAAGACCTATCTAGAGTAATTAAGGGAATGTCTTCTAGAATGGATCCAATTGACGCAAGTCTTCATTAAGAGTTAGGAACGTTGGGTAAACCTGGATAGTAAAAAGTCCAGATTGATTAAAATTTGAAAGATCTAGTTCGTTAAACTAGTGCCTGAAACTTAAAAAGTCATATTTAAACTATTGTATGAATTCCACCAAGAAATTATTATATAATGAAATCATGTGTTATAGTATTAGATAAATCTCACATTTTTCTTAATTTCTAATGATCCAATCACAGGTATGATTTCCGTGATTATGCGGAGCTTTGCTACAAGAGATTTGGCGATCGGGATAAACATTGGATCACATTCAACGAACCATCGACCTTCAACACATTTGGGTACGATGATGGTACTTTTGCACCAGGTCGATGTTCCTCATGGAGGAACCCAAATTGCATCGGTGGGAACTCAGGCACCGAACCATATATTGGTGCACACAACCAACTTCTTGCGCACGCTGTAGCCGCCAAATTGTACAAAGAGAAATACCAGGTTTAAAATCCAACATAAGAATAACTATTAAGGGTGATGGTATGCTTGTCATTGCTGAATATAGAATTTGTGCAGAAATTGCAAAAGGGTAATGTTGGAATTACACTATCGAGTTATTGGTTGGTGCAGTACTCCAATTCGACAGCCGACTACCGTGCTGCACGCCGGTCACTGGACTTCGCACTTGGATGGTCAGTATTGTTTGTTGATTCACTAACTGAAGGGTCAATCGAAAAACATACAAACACCAAATCACTATTCTTAACTTAGCCATTGTGGACCATTTTATTTACCGAAAATTAGGTAGAATTTTTATGCATGCATTTATTGAATTAGATTTGTATAGATATATAGCAAAATGAATTTGTCTTATTTGTTACAGAGCTTCCACCTCCTAGAGACAACTTGAATTGAGTCTCACGAGTAATAAAATGGGTCTTATCTTCCTTCTCCTAGAGAGTAGGCCAGATTTCTTGTTGTACATGAAAAATTCATGACATGTATTTATGTCTCTCTTGGTGCAATAAAATATCACATTATAAAATCACTAAGAATCAAGTTATACATCATTAACTACATTATGTTAAACTTTGATTACATGTGAAATATAGGTATATAGAGCCATTAACAAGTGGGGACTATCCACGTAACATGCGATCAATTGCTGGAAAACGCCTGCCAAAGTTCTCAACAATAGAATCGACAATGCTAAAGGGATCATGCGATTTATTGGCTTGAACTACAATGCTGCTACTTATGTAGCCAATAACCCCAGCCCAAATACTGTCAACTTGAGTTACAGCGCAGAGAGTCATGAAACTCTTACATGTTATACCCTCAAACATGCGCGCGTGAACTCGTACAAAAATTAGATTTGTCTGTCTCAATAAAGAAAAAGAAAAAAAGAAGCGACATCTGATTAGAACACCACCACCACCGACGAATCTACCGCCAAATCCACCCAATATACCGCCAGATCCACCATACCCACCACCGACAGCATGTAGATCCCTCCCCTAACAACCCCTAAAACCACCACCAAACCCTCCATCCTCACTTCCAACACCTCCACTACCACCACTACGCCCACCAGCGACCAACCAGCCTACCGCCAGACCCCCCACCACATCTACATCTTGATCTACACAAATATCTACTCATATTCCACTATCCCATTTCCAGATTCTGTTCACCACTTCAGCTTGTCGGTCTGAACAGAGTCATTGCTGGGTCTGACCTGGAGCCACAATAGACACCTCCCCGTATCTAGCTACGTGCGTTCAGCTCTCAACTCCCAAAATCTGGTTGGCCGCTTCAATTCCACATATATTATGCCCAAATCTCAAGCCCTAATTTCTTGGATTTCCCCCTATTTATTCCCCATCCATATATATCCACCGATTCCATCCTTCTCTCATACACTATACCCTCGTATTCTTAGCCCTTTTATGCTACATACCGACTTCTTTCCCATTCAGTTTCACCGAAATGTCCAAGGAAGTAAATACCCTGGTACGACACTCTAGCTTTGCACTTGCCCAGTCATCCGTTGTTGAGGCTGACCATTCCAATACAATTGTGGGTTTGGAACCTGACGATAGCATCCACAATAAAGATGGTAATGCAAGAACAAACCATTCTGGTGGGACAAAGGTTGACAACCTCATTTCTCTTATGGTACCTACTGAAGTGGCTAATGAGCCACAAGGTATTAACCATCACCTCGATCAGAATGGTAAAACTAACCCTGTATGGAGCCAAGTGTTCAAGTTTGGGCACGCGAGAGCATCCCCGGGATCTATGAATCGAGAACCTACAGAGACCTTGCCCAAGGTGATGAAACTCCAATTCGTTGCACCGCATAAGGAGAAGGATAGGTTAGTGGTTCAACCCCCTAAAGAGGTTGGGGAAAAGGGTAGTCTGGAGTGGAAAAACTGCTTAGTTGGTTACTTCATAGAAAAGAGGCTGCCTTCCTCGACAGTTAACTTCATAGCTCATAGGAACTGGGACAAGTTGGGTTGCTTGAGGTGTTGGCAAATGACAAAGGTTTCTATTTTTCAAATTTATGAACGAGGAATCAAGAGCGGCAGTGTTTGAGGCAGGGCCATGGCATTTTGCAGGCAGGCCAATTATATTGAAATGCTGGTAACCTGACATGATGCTTACAAAGGAGGACCATTCCTCCATTCCCGTTTGGCTGAAGCTCTTCAACATTCCATTACAATTTTGAAATGAGGAAGGATTTAGCCATATAACCAGTGCAGTTGGGAAACCCATCTATGCAGATTCCTTAACTACTGTAAAGAAAAGGTTGAGTTTTGCAAGGATATGTGTTGAGATGGATGCTAAGACTCCTCTTGTAGAATTATTTGATTTGAAAATGGATATTGATGATAAGGAGGTTATTACAAAAATTAAAGTTGAATACCAATGGAAGCCTAAGGTGTGCAAAGATTGCAAAGTTTTTGGGCATAGTGATGCTACCTGTTCAAGATTGGCAGGGAAAGGAATATGGAAGCCTAAACAATCCGCATAGAAGGTTACAAATGATATAAATGAGAAAGGCAAGGCTATAGTGAATGAAGTGTAATTGGTTACCAAGGAATATTCTGATGATCCAAAATGTAGCTACAATGATCAAGATCAAGCTCAAAGTGAGTTGCCAGAGCAGACATTTCATGAGGATACTCAAGATACTCAGGTAACTTCTATAGTCATCAATGAATGTCATCATGTTGTGTCAAATCCAGAATCTTTTCCTGCTTCAAATAGATTTGGTAATCTGGAAATTGAGGGAGGTCAACTTGTTGTGGAAATCAATGCCCAATCAGACAACTCAGAAGGAAAACCTAAAAAGCCAAAACCACCCCACAATGGTAACAAGAAAAAGAAGGTTAAGAAGAAATGCCCTACTCCAGGGATGCTAAAGATGTATGAGCATCTTATACTCAGAAGATAATCCGCAAGATGTTTAATTTTGATGCTTGGAATATTAGGTGCTTGAATAAACCTTCTAAGCAGGAGGAAGTTAGGAAATTAATTGTTGAAAAGCATGTGGACCTGGTGGCCATTATTGAGACTAAAGTTAGGAGTGTTAATCGAGACATTGTCAAAAGAAATGTTTTTAGGAACTGGGAATCTTTTGATAATTTTCACAGTCACTACTTGGGGAGAATTTTGGTGGGATGGAATCCCAATACACTAGAGGTTAACAAACTCTCTGAAACTAAACAAGTGATACATTGTAGTGTATTGCACATTCATAGTAGGACCAAATTTTTTGCTTCTTTTGTGTATGGGGCAAATGAAGAGTATGAAAGGAGGAGTTTATGGAGGAACTTAGTATCACATTCTACCACATTTAGCTCACTCCCTTGGATTCGCTTGGGTGATTTCAATGCAATTCGAAATACCCAAGAAAGTCAGGGTGGCTATAACAGATGGTCTCCAGCTATGGATGATTTTGAAGACTGTATACAAGGGGCTCAACTAGTGGAATTAAGGTTCTCTGGTATATTTTTTTCATGGAGGAACAAAAGAGAAGGGGAAGCCTGCATTGCCAGGAAACTCGATAGGGTTTTTGTTAATGAAAAATGGTCCCAGCTTTTTGAGCACTCGGGGGTTGAATTTCTACCAGCTGGCATATCAGACCATATTCCTGTGTTAATCAAAATGGGAGAAGCTAATAGGAGAAGAAAATGTCCTTTTAAGTTCTTCAACTACCTTGCTAACAGAGATGACTTCTTACCAACTATTGCAGCTGTTTGGAATGAGGATATTCAGGGTTCCTTTCAATTTAAAGTGTCCTGCAAGCTAAAGAAACTTAAAATCGTACTGAAGGATAAGAGCAAGGAGTTGGGGGATGTGTCTATGAAGGTGAAAGAGAAGAGGGTTGTTCTTGAGAACTACCAAAGAAGGCTTGACACCAATCCATCTGATCTGGCACTAAGGGCTGTGGAGAAACAGTTATTAGCAGAATACTCTGATGCTGCCAGAAATGAAGAAGATTTTTTCAAACAAAAATCAAGGGTTTTGTGGCTTAACGAAGGAGACCAAAACACTGCCTTCTTTTTTAAAACTATGACTAGTATAAGGAACAGGAAGAAAATCGTGAAACTTAAGGGAGAAAATGGAATAGACATTGAGAGTGATGTGGCTATTAAGGAGGAAGCTACAAGGTTCTTTATTTAGCAACTGGGAGGTAATGTGGATATTTCTAATTCTAAAGCTAGGAGAGACTTGTTGGACTCCCTTCGTATGGCTAGGATCAATGACCAAGAAGCTACTCTGATGGTGAATCAGGTTACAAATGAAGAGATTAAAGAAGTGCCCTTCTTGCTTGATGATATGAAAGCCCCAGGTCCTGATGGTTTCAATTCATATTTCTATAAGAAAGCTTGGCCTATTGTGGGAGGGGAAGTGACTGCTGCTATTAAGGAGTTCTTTAGGAACGACAGTCTTCTCAGAGAGGAATGCCACTATAATTGCGCTTGTCCCAAAAATCCAAAACCCTTCAGAAATGGGTGACTTCAGACCAATCTCATGATGTAATGTCTTGTACAAAGTCATCTCGAAAATAATTGCAAATAGAATCAAATGTGTGCTCCCTGGAATTATTGGACCAAATCAGGCAGCCTTCATTCCCAGGGGAAAGATCAGTGATAATATCCTCCTAACTCAAGAGCTACTTAGGGATTATCACAAACTAAGGGGGTCACCAAGATTCGCCATCAAAGTTGTTATTATGAAGGCTTATGATACTATTAATTGTGGATTCTTACTGGATGTCTTAGAGATATTTGGTATACCTTATCAGATGAGGAATTGGATCCAAACTTGCATCACTACAGTTAGGTTCTCCATCAATATTAATGGATAACTTGCTGGGTTATTTCCTAATTCCAGAGGCATTCGACAAGGAGACTCTTTCTCTCCTTACTTATTTGTGATGGCTATGGAAGTTCTTAATGCTATCACCTGCAAAATGATCTCTTCTAATCCCTCATTCAAGTATCATTACAGGTGCAAGAAACTAAAGCTAACTTATTTAACCTTTGCAGATGACCTGTTCCTGTTCAGCTATGGAGATTTGAATTCCGTGAGATATCTGAAGGAGGTCCTTTTAAAATTCCAAGAGGTTTCTGGTATGAAAGCAGACTCAACTAAAAGTAACATTTTCTTAGCTGTTGTTCCAGTGGATATTCGAAATCAAATCATTGTGATGATTGGATTTCCGGAAGGCAAATTTCCAATCAAGTATCTGGGGTTGCCTTTGGTGACAACTAGACTAAAAACCATTCATTGTACGACATTGATTGAGAAGATTGAGTCAAGGGTTAGAAGTTGGACAAATAAGTTTTTTTTTTGCTGGTGGACTACAACTGATTAAGTCAGTCCTCAACAACATCCAAATTTTTTGGGCTTCCAATTTATACCTTCCCCAGCAAGTGGTAGACAAAATCGATAAAATCATGAGAGCTTTCCTTTGGAATGGGTCAGAACAAAGGGATTCAGGAGCTAAAATTGCTTGGGAAGATGTTTGCAAGCCAAAAGATGAAGGGGGTCTGGGTATAAGAAAAAAAGGGATTGCAACAATGCTTACATGCTGAGATTCATATGGCTGTTGTTCACTGACAAAGAAGGTTTGTGGGTCAAGTGGATTCACTCCTATTTTCTCAAAGGCAAACGTTTTTGGGAGATTAGGATTCCACAATGTTGCTCATGGAACTGGCTTAATTTGTGGAAGCTAAGAGCAATTTGTAGAACCCAAATGCTCCACAGAATTGGTGATGGACAAAACACTAGCCTCTGGCACGATAACTGGCATCCTCTGGGTCCCCTTTTGTTGAAATGGAGTAGTGATATTATCCAGGATTCAGATCTTCCAAGGGATGCAAAGGTGAGCAGCATTGTAAGAAATAATCTTTGGCATTGGCCTCACACAAGAACTTTTGAGCTTCGGGAAATTGAACCAACCATGCCCACTTACCAACCATGTCAACAAAGTTGGGATGTTATTAAATGGGTTCCTGCTCCAAATGGCATTTTTTCCTCATTCTCTGCCTGCGATCAAGTGAGAGTTCATTCTCCTAAAGTGCCTTGGGTTCATTTGGTGTGGTATAGCCATGCTATTCCTAGGATGAGCTTTATTCTTTGGTTCCCCATTAGAATGAGGCTTTGCACAAAGGATAGAATTCAAGTTTATGCAAACAATATGGGGATGGAATGTGTTCTATGTAGACAAGCTGAAGAGTCCCATTCTTATTTATTTTTTGAATGTCTTTACACAGGAACATATGAAAAAATCTGCATCAGCTCACTGGTGAGCAGGGACAACTTAACTCTTGGCAACATCTGGTAAGTCATGCGAACCAAAATTGGAAGGGCAAATCCATGGAGAGTGTGTTGACAAGACTATGTTTGGCAGTGAATGTGTATTATATATGGAGGGAACGAAGTAATAGAATTCATCAAAACCAAGTGAGAGACTACAAGACCTTGTTAAACCTTATTGTGCAGACTGTTAGGGATAGAATGTCTTCGGCCAAATTCAAAGCATCTCAGGTGAACATGCAGTTAGTTCATTTATGGCAGCTACCTAGTTCTTGCATAAGGGTTTAAGGTCTCTAATGTTCCATCAATTCCTCTCATCACCCACGAGGAGGCTTCATGTTTGCACCTCTTCTCAGCTGTCTTGTTGCTGGGCTGATCTGCTGTGCAAACGGCTTGCTGATGTTTGGTTTTATTGGGGCAAATGTTGCTGGTTTGGTGTGATATTTGTGCTGATTTGCTGGTGCTAATGGCTTATTGGTGCTTTTTTTGTTGGGCTGATCTGCTTGGTTCTAAGCTGGCTGTCATGGTTGTTGGTTTGCTGTCATGTTATGTTCTGTGTACCAATGTACTCGTGACAACAATTCTGTGGGAGATACTCAAAATTTGAGCATCTTTTACAGAATTGTGTGTTTTGTCTTGGCTTTTTTGTTTTGTTTGATGTTTGTCTTTGAGTCCTATGGGACGTCATTGTACAATTTGTGGGTTTCCAGTAGTATATCTATTTTAGTTTTAATACACTTTACCTTCCGAAAAAAAAAAAAGTCTGTCATTGTACCCTCTAATTTATTGTGATGTACAAAAATAAAAATAAAAAACCAAATAAATTTTATGCTAAAAGGCATTATTTTCTTATGGCAGTTGAGAGAAATGGACAACTTATTGGTGCACAAGTACACTATGAACAGATATAAAATTTTATTTTGCTTATTTCTTGACAACCAATCTTAGAATTTAGAATGACCATATTCTTAGTCTGGCTAATATACTCTATTGATGTCTTAGGCTGGTTCAACATGGCTCCATGTTTATCCAAGAGGCATAAAAGATCTTCTCGTGTATGTAAAGAGAAAATATAATAATCCGCTTATCTACATCACGGAGAATGTCATTTTTTTTTTACAAATAAATGTTTGCTTCATATATAATGGGTCATCGACATATAACCTCTATCTCCTTTCTTTTAGACGAGTCTTCTACTACAAAGTCCTCTCTTCTAAAAAATTACTTTCTAAAACAATTTCAAAACAGAGATTCCTCCAAAGAGTTTGCTTTGTTTGCAAGAGATTGTCCTTTTACAACCTTTGTCTCCTTTCTTTTAGGCAAGTGTTCTATTATTGAGTCACTCCTGTGAAAACAATCATTTGCTAAGACGTTCTTTAAACAAAGACTATTTTCATATAGAAGCTTCAAATTTCATTTGATTAGGACGTTGAAGAATTATGTACAGAGTTTACACTAAACTCCGTTGTTTTTTCGTAGGGATTGATGAGCTAAACAATGCAACATTATCGCTTAAGCAATCCCTCACAGATAACTTCAGGATATGATACTATTATCAACATTTGGCTTATGTTCAAAAAGCTATCGAGTAAGTTCTTGATCGCCAGCTATATATTTGATATTGATTTAAGATGATGGCATAAGTCAAGTTTGTTTTGGTAGTGCTATTTTTAACACATTTATTGATAAAATGTGTTACCCAAATCTCTTGTTGTTGTTGTTGGATTAATAGTGGATTCCAATATTGATAGATGATGTCAACTGTCAATTCAATGACAATACTGGATTTGGTTAGCAAATTGTCAATAAGTTAAGGCCAAGTATAGTGTTATCGAATTTGACAATTCCTTCTCCTATAAATTTATGATTGATTACTCTAATTGGCCCTTCTATTCTCTTTTGTTTTTTCTTTTATTCTGGGAAGGTGTCAACGTGATGGCGTATTTTGCATGGGCAGTATTGGACAATTTTGAATGGGCCACCGGTTACACTGTCCGTTTTGGATTAACCTATGTTGATTACCAAAATGGGCAGAAGAGATATCCAAACCTCTCGTCAGAATGGGTCAAAGATTTCCTCAAGAAATAGTCACAAATAATGGATGAGAAATCATTTTTCTCCATGTCTTCTACTATGTTTGTCTCTCCAATAAACTTGCCTCGTCGAATAATTATGTAATAAAACTATCTTTCCAATAAACTTGCCTCAGTGTTAATGAAGTTAACTTAGGTAACTTTTGAATGTGATGCTATACTGTACACGGGCAATCATGAATAAGTTTGAATGTTTACGTCAAGTTTATAAGACAATTATCATTTTGGCCCTAATCTTGAATGTGATGTCATTTTTAGCTTTGTTAAGAAGGTTTTGAAGAGGCTATCGTATGAGATTTACTGTGTGTGGCCTTTGACTGCATTGGGTTTTTTTGTTTTATGCATATTTTTCTTGATAAAGCCAATTTATTAATTAAAATATTAAATTACAACGAGACCTCAAGAAGAAGTAATACTTGTTTTTTTATATACAAACACCATAAAAAACATAAAATTATTGTCAAAACGTTATCAGGATCACTAGAAGTTCGAAAAGCCAAAAAGCCCAAACCCACCCTACCACCTTAAAAAAGGCATGAAGTGAACACTTTATGGACCAATTGTTTTTACGCTCAGCTTGAGACTCATGCTTGGATTCGAGGTTAAGAGGTGCATAAAAAGTTTGGGTCCTACTTTTGTTTTAATAATTTCATTGATTTAGAATTGTAACATCAGATTGGAGAGTAGATGACAAGAACTTAGCGTAATGTCTGCCCATATTACTCCTTCGGTACATGAGTTGGCAACATAAATATGCATTTTCATATTCTAAATATTTACTAATAGAGTTAACCGCAATTAATATATCATAATAAATAGTCATACCCAATAAAAACTAAAAAAATTTGATCTCATATATTGCTAAGCATTTAGCTTCACTGCATGCTTTGGGATCATAACTAAGTTTTGCTAATTGGAGTAAGACATCTCTGGGGTTGGAATCTCATGGCCTTGACACTTTTAATTCGACTTTTCCAGTGTGTTTGTGGCAATGATTTAACAGTTATATTAGTCATTGAAAGAATATATGAAAGCTTTATATTATTTGATAATAAAAGCGTTACATCTCTGCAGTGTATATACTGATACAAGATAAGAAGATTAGTTTACAAATAATCTTATCATGAAGTTTAAGATAACTAGATTACAAATGAAACAAATAGATCTTATCAGGTTTATCAGGAAGTTGCAATGCTAGTGTTCATGCTAGAGTTGGAGCTGGAGTGTATCTCTTTGTATGCTGATCAGGTAGAGAAGAGTTAAAGCTGGAGTGTATCTTTGTGGCTTCATTAACTTCCCCCCTCAAGCTGATGGGGGGCGGTAGAACCATCAGCTTGTCACGAAGTAAGGAAAAACGAACAGATGTGAGTCCCTTAGTGAACAAATCGGCCAGTTGATCATGGGTACGTAAATATTTGGCAACAATATCACCATTGACAACCTTTTCTCTAATTAAATGAAAATCAATTTCAACATGCTTAGTTCGAGCATGAAAGACAGAATTAGAGGCTAAGGAAATAGCACTGACATTGTCACACCATACGCAACATGTTTTTCTTGAAATAACATACGCAACCAGTAAAGTTCTGCTGTGGTGAGAGACAAAGAGCGATACTCAGCTTCGGTACTTGAACGGAAGACAACACATTGTTTCTTAGCAGTCCAAGAAACCAAGCAGGAGCCAAAAAATACACCATAGCCAGAGGTGGAGCGACGATCATCGGGGTTTCCAGCCCAATCTGAGTCACAGTAGGCTTGAATATGAAAATCTCCTTTGGTAAAGCAAAGACCATGATTAATTGTACCCTTAAGATAACGCAAGACCCGTTTTGCTGCTGTCCAATGAGCAGTAGTTGGATGATGCATATGTTGACAAAGTTGATTCACGGAATAGGAGATGTCTGGCCTAGTGAGGGTACAGTATTGCAAAGCCCCAACAATTTGACGATATCCCTTGGCAACATCATCAGATAGAGGATTTCCATCAAAAGTAGACAACTTAGAGCTGAGAAGACACGGTGAAGCAATCGGCTTAGCACCAATCATACGGGCACGATGTAAGACATCACCAATATATTTTGTCTGTCGCAAATGAAGACCCATTGAATTGCGATGCGCCTGAATGCCGAGAAAAAAAATGTAGGGGACCAAGATCCTTGAGACGAAATTCTTGTTAAAGAGTGATGATGATAGAGGAAATCATAGTAGAATGAGTGCCTGTGACTAAAATATCATCAACATAAATCAAAATAAAAATATGAACATCATTTTGGTGAAGAATAAATAGAGAGGAATCAACAGAAGAAGAGATGAAGCCTAATTCCAATAATGAATCACGGAGTCTTGTGAACCAAGCACGAGGAGCCTGTTTAAGGCCATAAAGTGCTTTGTGCAAGCGGCAAACATGATCAGGATGTTGTGAATCAATGAAGCCCTTAGGTTGCTCCATATACACTTCTTCGGTCAAGTATCCATTCAAAAATGCATTGGATACATCTAACTGTTGAACACACCAAACAAATTAAACAGCAAGAGCTAACAAAACCCGAACAGTAGGAGGCTTAATAACAGGACTAAAGGTGTCAGTAAAGTCCACACCACTTCGCTGATCAAAGCCTTTGGCAACTAACTGAGCTTTGTAGCGAGCAACAGAGCCATCCGGATTTTGTTTAATTCGAAATACCCATTTATTGCGAACAACAGTTCGAGTTGAGGGCCTAGGACAGAGGGACCAAGTTCCATTAGCAATTAAAGCATCAAACTCATCTCTCATGGCAGACTGCCATTTAGGGGATAATATGGCTTGGGAGTAGCAGGTCGGTTCAGAAGGGAGTGTGATTGTGTGTAAAGCATGAAGAGGATGTTTGGTTGAGTAAAAGGCTTGATAATCAGGGAAAAATTTTGGTCGTGAAGAACCAGTTTGAGATCGAGTGACAATACGGGAGATAGGTGAGTGGTTATCAGGAAGAGGTAAAGAGGAGTCTGATGAAGCGGGTAAAAAAGTAGAGGAATAATGCAAATGGGAAGGTGATGGGTTGGGAAAGGATGAGAGAGGAGATTGGATAGGGTGAAGAGGCAAGGCTGAGTCTATAGGAGAGTGTGAATTCGGTGAAAACATATTATTACTAGGAGGAGAGATAATTGTGGGGGAAGTAGATAGCTCACTAGATGCCAAAAAGTCTGAAAAGGTTAGGGGAATGAGTGAGGTAGGAGACTTGCCCACTGTCATAGGAAATAAACTTTCGTCTAACACAACATTCCTAGAGATGTATACTCTGCGAGAAATTGGATCAAAGCATCTATATCCTTTATGTGAAGAACTATATCCAAGGAAAAGACGTTGTTTACTACGAAACATGAGTTTGCGAGAGTTATATGGTCTAAGAAGAGGATAACAAGCACACCCAAAAGACTTAAGAAATGAATAATTTGGATGGTGTGGCATATAATTTAAAAAATGGTGACACATTAGATAAAACAGGGGAAGGTAAATGATTAATTAAATATGTGGCTGTGAGAAAGGCATCAACCCTAAACTCCATCGGCAAACCAGACTCAGCTAAAAGAGATAGGCCGAGTTCCACAATGTGCCTATGTTTACGTTCGGCCAGACCATTTTGTTGTGCAGTGTGAGGACAACTTTGGCGTTGATGAATTCCATTTTCTGATAGAAAATGTTTAAATGGAATTAAGATGTATTCTCCACCATTATCAGATTGAAGTTGTTTAATTTTAGTTGAAAATTGATTTTCAACTAAAAGCTTGAATTTGATAAAGCAAGTGAACACATCGGCTTTGGATTGCAATGGGTACATCCAAGTGAATCTTGAAAAGTCATCGACAAATATAGCATAAGACAAGCATCCACCAATAGATTTTGTAGAGCAAGACCATACATCAGTGTGAATGAGTTCAAGAGGAAATTTTGAAATACTAGTAGAAGCTACAAATGGTTGTTGTTTACCCTTGCCAAGCTGACAAGGAGCACAAACACCAAAATTATTCAATGATCCAGAAACAGGAAGAGAATTGTCCCGAATGACCCTCGAAACTATAGAATGAGACGCATGACCTAGTCTTGAATGCCAAATAGAGACCGGGACCTTGACACCTAGGAGAGCTGTGGGATTGTTGTGTTTGATAGACGCTGATTTCCGTAGGTGTATAGGATATAGTCCACCTTCACTCAGACCTTTTAGTAACATCTTGCCCGTCTGCATGTCATGAACAAAATAATTGGATCCGGTTAAAATAAAGAAGCAGTTGTTATCATTGCAAAATTGATTAATGGACAAAAGGTTAGTGAGAGCTTTGGGACAGTGGAAGACATGAGACATGTGAAGAGAATGGGAAGGAGATGAAATAAGAATTGAACCAGTGCCATTACCAACGGCAACATCTTCACCCCCAGTATAAGGCTGTGCAAGAGAGAGTTGTTCGAGACTTGTTGCAATGTGTTGGTTAGCACCACTATCTTCATACCATGTTTCTCCACCATTAACACCAGGCATTTTGGCCATCAATGCTATATTACCTTGGGCTACCATTGCAGCAAGTGTTTGAGGAGGGTGGCGACCTTGGTAGGCAAAATCAAATCAATGATAACAGTCCAATGCCTTGTGACTGAGTTTCCCACAGATTTGACAGCTTTCACGTGTTCCAGTGGGTGTTTGTGCTTGGCGGATTAGAGGTTGAGAGGAAGCAGAGCTTGCTGGTGAGGAAGAAGTCTTATAGGAAGTCTTTGGCTTGGCTTGATTGCGCTGAAATTGCCGAGTTGATTGCTTAGAAAATAAAGCAAAAGAGCTTTCTGGTGCAACAGTTCGTTGATGAGATTCAAGAAGTATCTCAAAGGAAATTAACTCTGCCTGAAAATCTTCAAACGACATAGTTATATCTCAAGTGGCAATATTAATGGAGTTATGGAATGGAATAAATGATGAATTCAAGCCACTCAACAGAGTTGACACAAGATCATCTTCATCAAAATTCTTTCCAGCAGATGCAAGTTGGTCGACAAGATTTTTGGCAAGTGCCAAATATTCAAAACAGGTACGATTCTCTTGGCGCAAACTACGTAATTGACGTTGTAGAAGATTGATTCTAGAACGTGATTGGGAAGCAAATCTTGTGGAAAGTGATGACCAAACTTGTTTGGCAGTGATAAGTCCATAGACGGTTGACAGAACTTTTGGAGTTAGTGTTGCATTGATCCATGAAAGAACAAATTGATCTTTCTTGTTCCATACAAGATACTGAGGATTGACATTACCAGTGGTTTGGCCATTCTCAGCAGGGAGATGATGATCTGGGCACGGTTTAGAGCCATCCACGAAACCCATCAGATCATTAGACTTTAACACAGGAATGAATTGGGAAAGCCATTGGAGATAGTTTTCTCCATCGAGCTTAATTGAAATGAGTTGCCCAATATTGGGGGAAGTGAAGGCAGGTACGGAAGCAGTATCAGTTGAGAGAGCCATTGAAGAGGTGCAAGAATCAGTGATGAGCTGTTGGCTTAAATGGCTCTGATACCATGAAAGAATATATGAAAGCTTTATATTATTTGATAATAAAAGCGCTACATCTCTGCAATATATATACTGATACAAGATAAAAAGATTAGTTTACAAATAACCTTATCATGATGTTTAAGATAACTAGATTACAAGTGAAACAAATAGATCTTATCAGGCTTATCAGGAAGTTGCAATGCTAGTGTTCATGCTAGAGTTGGAGCTGGAGTGTATCTCTGTATGCTGATCAGGTAGAGAAGAGTTAGAGCTGGAGTGTATCTCTGTGGCTTCAATCATGATCAAGTAAAAATTTTCACAAAATAATGTATATATACGTTGTACAAATCAAAAAAAAAAAGGCATAGCTTTAGAACAAGAGTTAACTATATCGCAAAGTACTAAGTAAAGATTGTGACAGCCACATGGTGTACAAAATGCTCTAGAGTTTATGTCTAATAGCCTTCTTTGTCAACCTTGTTGTTTTACTTTCACATTAGATACATTATCATATCCTTGTCCTATTATATTTAAATATCAAGTTCAAGAATTTGTATTACATTTATAAGTTCATTAAAAAAAATTCTTGAAGTATTGTCTACCCCTACAAATCCTAAAAAGTATTCTTCTATTTTTATTAAGTTATTGAAACATCCACATATTGTAATATAAACTTCATTTGTTCTCGATGACTTACTTCAAAAGTACAATCAAGTATAACTAATTTTTTTTAATAATTATACTTTTAATTTCAAATGATAACATTTATATTAATTCATTTTGTATATTATGACCAAGATAACGAATATAAATTTCTCCATGGTGAATGTGAGATATGTTCCTTTATTATTGGATCAAAATCTACTATCGTTTTAATTAATCTTAAAAAGTTTACATTATTTTTTTGTTAAATCTAGTGCTTTGATTTTCTTTATTCCGCTTATTTATCGTTATACAAACCAAATTACTGCGAAATTAATTCCCAACAAGTAGTATCAGAGCCCCAGGTTCATTCGAAAAGATTGTAATTAAGAACAAGTGTGCATAGTTCTTGATTACCGATGCTCAATACAATTATGAGAAAAGGCATCTCGATTGAAAAATTTGAGGTGGAGCCCTTTGATGGGAAAACAATAGTCTGTGGCAAAGTATGATTAAAGACATCTTGGTGCCACAAGGACTGCCAAATCAATACTCGAGAAAATAAAAAACCAGCGGACATGAAAAAGGTGGACTGGGAGGAACTTGAGATGATAGTTGTGAGTACCATTCGCTTATCTATTGCACCAGAGGTAAAGTATATTTTTTTGAATGAAACTTCTGCTCCATATTTATAGGAAAAATTGGGAATGGTAGAAGAAATAAATATTGTTGATCATCTCAATCAGTTTAACAAAATTGTTACTCAACTTTCTAGTGTTGAGGTTAAAATTGTAGAGGAGGATAATGCTATTCTCCTATTGGATTCTCTTTCATCTTCTTTTGATACACTTGTGACTACACTTTTGGTTGGTAAAGATACTCCCAGAGTTGATTAGGTGATGGCAACTCTCTTGTAGACTGGGACACTCTAAAGGCCAAGAAACAGTTCCCAAGTAGAAGGGTTGATGGTCAATGGTGAACCTAGCTAACAACGAGGAAGAAGTAAAAACAAAGGCTCTAAAAATAGAGGGAGGTCACCCTCAAAATCAAAAGGGAAGAGTGGCAGCAAAATCAAGTGTTACTATTGCCACCAGAAAGGACATATGAAAAGGGACTACTATAAAAAAAGAGATCTGGAGGACAAAGGGAAATTTGCGAATTCAGATCAAGCAGATATTGCACAAGATGGTTCTGACAGTAATGGTGATTTATTGTCAGTCACCACATGTATGAATTATCTTGTTGACAAATGGATATTGAATTCTGGATGTTCTTACCATATGTGTCCGCATAGGGAATTGTTTGATACTTATAAATCATATAATTGAGGAACTGTTCTAATGGGCAATGATGCAATTTGTAGTAATGTTGGGATTGAGACCATTAAAATTAAAATATTTGATGGTATGGTGGGAACACTAGGTGATGTACGGGCATGACCCTGACCTGAAAAATAATTTAATTTTTTTAGGTACACTTGAGTCAAATGGTTTTACTTTTATGACAACGAGTGGAGTTCTAAAAGTTGTTAAAGGGGGCATGGTTGTCATGAAAGGGAAACGATAGGGTAACTTGTATACATTAGTAAAGACTATTGTTACAGGTGGAACAACTATGACAACTCGATTGGATCCAATTATTGATGATACTACTCTATGACATTTATGTATTGGTCATATGAGCGAGGAAGGACTGCAAGAACTTCACAAGCGAAAGCTGTTTGATGGGGTAAAAGTTTGTAAATTTAATTTTACAAATATTGTTTGTATGGTAAATAGTGCAGGGTGAGCTTCAAGACTAGGAAACATATAAGCAAAGATGTGTTGGAGTACATACACTTGGATGTATGGGGACCTATGTCAGTTCAATCCAAAGATTGAGTAGTATATTTCATGACATTTATTGATGACTTCTCCAGGAAAGTATGAAGTATAATTGGTTAGCTGAAGTATAATTGGGTCTACTTTATGATTCAAAAAAATGAAGTCTTCAATGAATTTAAGTAGTGGAAAGCTGAAGTTGAAAAGTAGACAGGTAAATAGGTCAAGAACCTATGGACAGACAATGGCAAGGAGTATAAATTCTGGGAATTCAAAATGTTTTGCTAGACAGAATGGATGACTCAATATTATACTACACCAGGTGGGCCACAAAAAAATGGTGTAGCAGAAAGAATGAGCAGAACCATTTTAGAAAAAACAAGATGTATGAGATTTTTTTGCAGGTTTGCTAAAATTATTTTGGACTGAGGCTATTAACATGACATGCTATATGGTCACCGTGTTCATCTATTGATGCAAAAAGTAACTGAGGAGGTGTGGACACATAAACCAGTTGATTATTCTAATTTAAGAATATTTGGTTGTTCTGCCTATGTTCATGTACAGGAGTAGCAATGATCGAAGTTGTATCCAAAGTCCAAACAGTACATATTTATTGATTACGAAAAAGGCGTGAAATGTTATAAATTTTGGGATCTAGTTGCACGAAAGGTTGTAAGTAGAAGGGATGTTGTCTTCAATGAAGAGCATATCCTGAACTTAAACAAGGAAGATGCTGATAACCAGGTGGAGGCACATGTAGAAAAATTCTTAGTCCAGATAGAGCCAGATGAAACACAACGGCCCAATGAAGAGGATGATGTACCAACATCCTCTCAGGAAGATACATCTGGTAGTGATGACGAGTAAAAAAAATCCACAACTCTACCTCCTAGAAGAGAGAAAAGAACCCATAAGGAACCAGTCAAGTATGGTTTTGAGGATATGGTTTCTTTTGGATTGGTTGTCGGTAGTAGAGATCCATCTTCTTTTCAAGAGGCTGTCAATGACTCTAGCTAGAGAGGTTTAACATGGTTAATTCAAAGTCAGTTAGTACATCTCTAGCTAATCGCTTTAAATTATCTAATAGATTATGTCCGTCTACAGGTGATGAGGCGGAGGAAACGTCTCGAGTTTCGTGCACTAGTGCAGTGGAAAACTTAATGTATGTCATGGTTTCCAGTCAGCCTGATATCTCACATGAAGTTAGCATTGTAAGTAAGTACATGGAAAGTCCATGAAAGGAGCACTAGAATGCAGTTAAATAGATTTCCAGGTACTTGAAAGGTATAGTAGATTTCCACTTTATCTACAACTAAAGCGGAGCATATAGCAACGGTGGAAGTTGTCAAAGAGGCTTTGTGGTTGACTGGGTTGGTCAAAGAATTGGGATTGAAGTAGGAAAGCTTGGAGTTGTGTTGTGATAGTCAAAGTGCTATTTATTTAGGAAAGAATCAAGTTTATCATGTCAGGGCGAAACACATCGACGTGAGGTATCACACTATCAGAGAATGGGAGGAGTGGCTCAAATTTTTGCCAAGGTGGAGATTTGTAAGCAGTGGCTCAAATTTTGATTGGTTTGGTGACATCATTGCTAAAAAGACCTATTTTGATTGGTTAGTTGACATCATTGCTAAAAGCTTACTGGATGATACAAATTGGGCAATTTCATTGTTTGAATGAGATAAGAGTTCCTTTATAATTGGTTAGATGATATCATTACTAAAATCTTCTTGGAATATACAAGTGGAGCAATTTCATTACTTGAATGAGATGAGAGTTCCTTTGTAATTGGTTAGATTATGTCATTGCTAAAATCTTATTTGAGGATACAAGTAGAGCAATCAAATACATTACTTAAATGCAAAGAAGTTCATTTGCCACCACCTTGAGATGTCTATAAATAGGCATGGGTCTCTTGGTTTTAAGATCATCTCGAAATTTGTATTTGTTTAATTTTCATTCTCTTGTTGAGAGTACGAGAGGTTTTCTTTACTGGGTTTTGAGAGGGTAAGGTTGAGTGGGTTGTACAAGGGGTTAAGGGCTTGGGTTTGGAATTTAAACCTAAGTGGTGAGGCTTAAATTCGGTGTACCAAGTTTCTCCTAATAGTAAAAAAATGAGACCGGATCACGTCTCGTGGATGTAGACTAAGCAATTTTTCCGAACCACGTAAATCTTGGTGTTGTGAGTTGTGCTTCGATTTTCTTTATTCCACTTATTTATCATAGTACTAACCAAATTGTTGCGAAGTTAATTCCCAACATATAATCATCTGATAGTAGAACCTGATTGACAAGAGATTGTATGCTAGATTTGTTTATCATTCAAATTGGATAATAGCAAAACCTTCGCAGGAAAAAAATAATTGGTTAGATCAAATAATATTAATAAGAACAAGACATTGAAATGTATTAATTAAAAATATAAAATAAATTTTCAATGACTATTGAGAATAAAATAATACTTGAAAATATGAGGGGGAGAGAGAGACAGAGGGGCTAAGAGAGGTCCGTTCACATAACTTTTTAGTCCAAAAATACAATGTCAACCACAAAGACAATAATTGTAACACCCCAACCCGGCCTTATTCTGATATTATGAAATAAATGCACCATATACATGTTATGAAAACCTGTCTTTGAGATTTATAGGCCATTCATTGCAAAACGATATCACTGACTTATTATACAAAAGTTTGAACATAAAAGTACGTTGATCCAACACTTACTAAATATAAACATAAGGGTTACACCAAAAGTGAGCACACTGGCCCGATTCCACACGAAAAAAATACAACCCAAAATATAGTTGTAGTAGTTAAGGTACATCCATAACATTTAAAAGTTAAGCATACAGTCGAAAAAGTTTACTACACTTAGATCCACTTATGACCGCTCACGACTCGATCTTTGACATCAGCAGTGGATGCCAGCCTGATGAACCAGATTACTTGGACAAGTTTAACAACAAAAAAATAGTCAAAAATATTATAATGTATTAACCTAACTACAGAAATACAGTAACTACCGCCTGGTAATTTCTCTTACAAAAATCTGACTCGAAAACTCAACGGTCTTACAGTGAGACGTCGTGTTTCGTCACTCAGGCAACATACACATAAAATTCAAGTGGTTTAAGGATGTAATCTGACATCTAGACATTTTATTCCCTGTCACTAACTTTCATATTTCGAACAGGTTATGATTGTCATCGATTTTCGTTCTTGTCACGTAAATGATTTGGCTGCAAAACTTAATTCATCATTTAGATATTTTAAATACTCGAACTACTTTCGATTATGCAAATCTTTCCTCTCGATAATTAATTTTCATCTCTTAGATGATCTTATTGCGCAAATGTTTTTACGTCACGAAGACTCATGTCACGTTATTTAGACGGTTTTATGTCTCGTCATTTAGACGGTTTAATGTCTTGTCATTCAGATGGTTTACGTAGACGCCCATCACCCAGACGACTCCACTACGTATCCGAACCTCGTTACGCAGACGTCTGTCACTCAAACATCTCAATCACATAACCAAACTCCATCACTTAGACACTTGTCACACATACGAACAGTCATCTAGCAACCAATGTTAGTCATAAACCAGCCTGTGTTATAATTTGTACTTTTAATTTCATTCTTTTCGCCACAGAGACAGATTTCAACTAACTAAACCACGAAGGCTCACTACATTCTTCCGCAACCTAACAAAATCATCACCTTTATGCATTAAAAATCAAAAACCAAATTTATAACATTATTAGTCTAATAACTTAATTTTTGGAATATAAAAAAATTGTAGGATAGTTCACCTACCTCATGCAAAGCTCTACCAAGTGGACGGCCCTACTGCTGGAGCCTTTTGTGCAGCATTTCTTGTGGTGTTTGTCTCTGGACCTAAGAAACCCGATGTCTACAATTTCGTTCAAACACATAACATCAATTGAGCTCAAGATAATTTACTCGAAGCAAGTTTAAATTTGCATCACACCGATTCATATAGTTCATTCATATCAAGAAATATTATCTACTCGAATCGATTTTTCAAGTCAATAATATTGTTCAAAAATATGTAGATTACCCGGTACATTGAGTAAAATTCTTTTAAATTAAATTAAGCTAACATCTTCGAATTCATTACCATACTATTTGTATGAACTCAAAACACACAAACCATATATTTTCCATAATATTATAATTTCCCATAAAATATACTCGAATCTACATAAATCCCTATAACATTATAAAGTAATCATTTCGTTGAAATTTCATACACCCATGAATTCATGCATTTCAAGAAATATTTCTACACAATTGCTAGATTACCCACTAAACCATTACCTCCCTTAATTTAAATTCTACTTCTATACAACAATCTTAGTTTCTTGAATTTCTTTTTAACAACACTTTATGTTACATACCCACATACATCTGAACTAATTTTCATACCATTTCATCAACATAATTCCAAAATCTTAAACAACACTTAACATGCATGTTTAAATTCCCAAATCTCAAACAATAATTTCATATTATGTTTTTTTTTTTTGAAGAAACAACAACAACAACAACAAAATAAAGAAAATGGTTCATCATAGCCTACCTCTTGCATCAGCTACACCACCACAAGACCACCACCCAAAGTCTTTTCTTCTCTTTCCTTTCTTCTTCTTCTTGTTTTTTTCCCTTCCTTTGATGGTCTTCCTTGCCTTAGCCGAAAATGGCTTTGCCTTGAAGAGTTCTTTCTTTTTCTTTTTTTTCTTCCTTTTATATTTCACGACACATGCACAATGATGACACTCCCACTTCTTCTCTTTCCCAAACCATCACTCTTCCCCCTCCTCTTCCTAGCCACCCATTTTCCTTCAAACAATGACCCCCATGTGCTTGCTTGCTATATCTATATAATAAATCAAATAGGTTTTTTAAATTATGGGGGATATATTTTCCCCCCAAATTTTACACACTCAACACACTTGCCTCCCAAATTTTACAAACCCAACACACACCCTCCAACACACATTTCAATGTATGCAAAATGTCATAATTCAGTGTCCAATGATTTTAGTTACGGGAAATTGCTAGTAATACTTCAAAACATGTAAATTGATTGTTTAAGCTATGGTAAATTGCATGTTCTATATAATACTAAAATTTATAATTTTTTCGGGCTAAATGTTTCGGGTCTAATTGCAACAAAAAATATGAAGTTCAATTTATGAAAATAATTTTTTTGGGGGTCATAGTATAATGAGTTAAAGTTATAATTTTGTTTTAGTTCAACATTCCAAGGGGTTTGAGTAAATTTACCCGCACTTCGACTAATTCTCTTTCCAATCCTTTCAAAAGCACATCATCTATGTCGGAACTAGGGAATTCATGAAAGATAAATTTCTCATAGTCTGACTTTAAGGGAGTGTCAAGATTCGAATTCAGGACGTCTGAGTTTATAGCTCTCGTCTTTGTTCCTTTTTGAGCTACCCCTTGATGTAAAGTTATAATATTTTGGGATTAAGTTACTATTTATTCTACTTTCCATTAAAAAAAAAAAGTTACTCTTTCTCATATATGTTAGGTTGATCTTAACTTCATAAGATTGTAAAAATCTCAAAAAAATTATAAATGATCTCAAAACATAAGTACTCCTAAAAATTCACCCACCAACCTTGCCGTGATTGAGTGTTTGCAACTTGCAATATCATTTTTGTTAATTGAATTAGTTGCCTTTAAACTTTAAAGAGTTGTTGAGTGACCCATGAAATGTGAATGTGATTTAGTTAGAGACCAAAATTTTCAGGTGGATTTAGTAACAACTTACTTAGTTAGAGG
>CM042187.1:20646749-20662153 GCA_023539305.1 Ilex asprella
ATCTCTACTTTTGTTGCTCTATATAAAGCCATGAAAGAGAGCTTGAGTTTGTATCTCACAAATCAGTGAAGTAATGGGGTTTCAGGGCAGTTTTCTCTCCCTTGGCCTTATAGTCCTCACTTACTCACTCAGTAGTGGTGAGGCGCATCCTGCTGGGACTTACGCTAGGGTTTCTGTAGACCCTAGTGCTAAACCTTTAACACCTAGTTATGGCATTGCTACGCTCAATCGTACGAGTTTTCCAAAGGGCTTTATTTTTGGGACAGCTTCATCTGCTTATCAGGTTTGCCATGAGTTTTAATGGTGTGTTGAACATACAGTGTCTTCCAAGTTGATGTGGTTGCTTATTTGTTTTATTGGTTTCTTCCTTTTCAGATTGAAGGTGGATGGAATGAAGGTGGTAAAGGGCCAAGTATATGGGATACTTTCACTCACAAGTCTCCTGGTCTCTCTCTCTCTCTCTCTATATATATATATATATGTATATATACCCAAAATAATGGGAATGGGTTCAACATTTCAGATAAAACTTCTCTAATTTATGCTTTCTTTGAGGACATAGTTCCCTTTGTGTTTCCATTTCTTTTGTTATTGAATCCCCTACTAATTTATGGTTTTAGATATTTTTTGTGTTTTATTTTTAAAGTGAACTTTATCGATTTTTGTGTTTTTGTCTAGGTTGATTTAAAATATTGTAACTAAAAAATAAATAAAGAAATTATTACTTGAAATATTTGTCTGCTATTAAAAATATCTATATTATATAATTAGTGCTTGATTTTGTGTTGCACAATGTCTTCGATTATGGATTTTATCCATTTACAAAAAAAAAAAATTTGATTGCCACAATTTGATATTTTATATAATTGGCTCGATTATTTGAGGTGCTTGACTTTTATATTGTGTTGTGCCTTTCGGTACAGATTATTACTAGTATATCTGACGAGCTCGAATTTAACCAGGTTAGGCCTAATAAATTCAACAACTCGAAGTGAACTAAAAGGTATGTCAAGCCAGTTTGCAAATCCAACCCAGACCAAGTTCCAAGGAGTCCAAGAAGAATTAGAGCACATGGGGAGCAATTATCAGGATACTCACTTTCAAATATCAAGGCAATATTTTATGACAATTACCTTTCGTAGACACCTAGAGAATTAGTACACTTGCCCTTAAATCATCACCTTAACAAAGGTTTTGTGCCTATAAATTGTAAGATCTCTCTACATGAGAGGACATATTGAGCTTAACCTCTACACCCCTCTACACACACATAACTTTTCTCTCTCCTAGCTATTGTTCTCCTCCCGGAGCTAACAATTACTTTCTCTCTCTCTCTCTCTCTCTCTCTCTCTCTCTCTCTCGTTTACATCCCTCTACACTAAGTTTTCTACTACCTTGCTACTCCATGGGAATCACGACCAAGTAGATGAGTCAACAACAGGGAGACAACAACTTGACCCCTGGGAGGAGGCTCCGCCTCCCCTCGCACCATCGGAACCATCTGCTACAGTGACTCTTGTGGTTGGACAACAACTTTTACAGACCATGCTGTTGTTGGTAAACCAGAATCAGAAAATAATTCAGTTGATGCTCGCTTAAGGAGGCATCGCCCCTCAGGCTATAGGAGGAGCACCACTCCCTCCGAGGAGAGAAGCACCACAACCTCTTCACTCTGGGCTCCAAGCCGGCCCCCACCTTGGAGCCTCGCGCCAGAATGCCCTCGGACAATGCCCGGGCGCCCCTCTCCCAAGAGTCTCTCCTTAGCGCGTAGGGAAGCTCACATGTTCCTCCTCTTCATGTACCTACACGGGAGGATGAGGGAGAAAGCCAATATGCCAGTCATGAAAGTCATTACAACAACTCGACGAAGGATAAATCCAACCAATGGGATGAGAAGATCAGAAAGGTACAAAACCAATTCGGTGATTCCCTCAACGCAATCAAGGCACAGACGCCGGAGACGGTGGATTACTTGGTAAGGCGTACTGATACCCCGTTCATTGCAGATATTATCAATTACTCCTTACCCTCGAAGTTCAAGATGTCTGCCATCAAGATCTTCGTTGGTACCAAATATCTTTAGATTACCTTGACACCTATAAGTCTCTTTTGCAACTCCACAACGTGCTTGATGAGATCATGTGTAGTGCTTTTCCCACGACCTTGAATGGGGTTGTCTCAACAATATTTCGCGAAGACCAAACCCTCATCTATCCACTCCTTCGCGAAGTTGAGTAAATCTTTCATCTTTAACTTCAATGGGGGATATCGAAATCAAAAGCCTATTACCCACTTGCTCACCATCAAGTAAGACTGGGATGAAAGCCTTAGGAGCTACATCACTCATTTCAACGAAAAGGCTCTTCAGATCGAGTAGCTAGACAATAAGGTTGCCTTTATTACTTGTCTGCACTCCTCTAGCTTCATGTTCTCCATCCTCAAAAATTCGCCCTCTAGCATGCCCGAGTTGTTGTCAAGAGCACAGAAGTACATGAACGCCGAGAACATCACCAAAGCCCATTGAGGCGAGTCCTTCGAGGAGGACAAAAAATAAAGGACACCTGTAAAGCCAAGAGAGAGGCAGAGAATATGAGAAAAAGAACCAAGAGAGTCTCTGTTAACGACCGTCTCAGTCCTATACCCCCGACAGAACGATAGTCTTTCACGCCACTCAACGCCTTGGTGGAACACTTCCTATTCCAGATGCAAGAAGACCCCACGCTTCGCTGGCCCAGAAAAATAAAGTCCGACCCAAACCGTAGAAATTCCGGCAGGTACTTTCGCTTCCACAGGGACCAGGGCCATGACACTGACTACTGTTTCCAATTGGAGAGATCATAGGAGACTAGGTCTCTGCCCGAGAGTGTTATGTAGCTTCTATAAGGGCCAAAAGGTCACATGAGTCTCTTCAAGACGAAGTACTTGACCCAAAAGATGACAACACCTTGGAGAGAGAGGAACCAGTAGAAGAACTTCGGCAAATAACAGTGGATGAGAGCCTTCTAGAGAGCAAGCCTCCGACCTGGTAGATTTCCTTAGACGAACATGGATGTCTTCACTTGGTCCCATGAAGACCTAAAGGGTATTAACCCTGAAGTGGCATCCCGCTGACTTAACATCGATCCTGGGTACAAACTCCTTAGCTAGTAAGTACGGAGATAGGTCAAGCCATGGAAAAGGAAGTAGATAAGCTACTGAAAAATGGGTCAGTAATTGAGGTATCCTACCCAGACTAGCTATCCAACATAATGATGGTTACGAAGGTCAATGGGTAGTGGCACCTTTGTATGGACTTCACGAAGCTTAACAAAGCCTGTCCCAATGACAATTATCATATCCCATGCATCGATGTCCTTATTGATGCCAGCGTGAGACACGAGCTCCTAAGTTTTCTAGATACCTACTCTGGGTACAACCAGATCAACATGTTCCCTCCAGACCATAAGAAAACTTCATTCATCACCTCGAAGAGCACCTACTGCTACATGGTGATGCCTTTCAAACTCAAGAACGTGAGAGCCACATATCAGCACCTCATGAACAAGATGTTCAAGAATCAGAACAGCAAGACTAAGGAAGTCTATGTAGACGATATGTTGGTGAAGAGTATGACTATGACAGACCATGTGATAGACCTCTAGGAAACCTTTGATTTACTAAGAGCCTACATGATGAAGCTGAATCCTAAAAAGTGTCTTCGGCGTCAGTTCAGGAAAATTCTTAGGCTTTATGGTCAACAAAAGGTGCATTGAAGCCAACCCATAAAAGATCAGAGCCATCTTGGATATGAAGTCCCCAGCCTCAATAAAGGAGGTCCAGTGCCTTAACGGGAGGATATCGACCCTCAACAAGTTTGTCTCGAAATCAGTAGATAAGTGTTTACGTTTCCCTAAAATCCTTCATCGATCCTTTCTAGTGGGGACCAGATGTAGAGGAGGCCTTAGAAGCTCAAGGCCTATCTCTTCACACCACTTTTGCTCTCCAATGCTATACCGGAAGAGACCCTGTATCTCTACCTCTCCTCTTCACCCTCTATCATGAGCTCTGTCCTTTTCCGAGAGAATGGAGGCATCTAGAATCCTGTGTACTATGTAAGCAGGGCATACTGAGGAGTAGAAGTAAGGTATTCAGAGCTTGAAAAGTTAGCGCTTGTACTTGTCACTGCCGCTCGACTTCTACGTCACTACTTTCAAAGCCACACCATCATGGTTATTACAGATCAACCACTCAAAAGAAATTTAGGAAAGGTCGATGTGTCTGATCGACTATTCAAGTGGGCCGTCGAGTTGAGTGAGTTCAATGTGCAGTACTAGCCGAGAGCGGCCATCAAATCACAAGCACTTGCAGACTTTGTGACCGATTCTACACCTTCATTGGAGTCCCAAGGTTCTACGCCAATGTGGGGGATCGACATCCTAGGTTCCCTACCTTTCAGTCGGGGCCAATGTAAGTTTGTAGTGATAGTCATTGACTACTTTACTAAGTGGATAGAAGCCGAGACCTTTGCCAGAATAATAGACCAGAAGGCGAAAGACTTTATATGGATAAGTATAGTCTACCGCTTTGCAATACCTCACATCATTGTGAATGACAATGTCAAGCAGTTTAACAAAAAATTCCTTAATAGCTTCTGTGCCAACTTACAGATCAAGAAGAGGTTATCGTCAGGACCATCCTCTGTAAACGGGCAAGCAAAGGTTACCGGCAGGACCATCCTCCGGAATTTGAAAACTAGATTGGAGAATACAAAAGGACGATGGGTAGACAAACTCCCGGGGAGTGCTGTGGGCTTACCAGACAACACCAAGGAGCCCCACGGGTGAGACCTTTTTTTCTTAGCCTATGCGACAGAGACGATCTTACCCGTTGAGATTAGGGTATATTCTCTTGGGTTCTAGCACCATAACCTTACTAGTAATGAAGAAGGTCATTGCATCAACCTCTACTTAGTAGAGGAGAAGATGGAGATAGTCATGCTTAGGAATTCGGAGTACAAGTGTCGCAAGACCAAGTACTACAACTCGAGGGTGAAGCCTCGCTCCTTCTTGCCGGGGGACCTAGTCCTAAAAAAAGGTCATCCTAGCTACCTAAGAATCCAGGGAAGGAAAACTAGGACCTCACTAGTAATGACCCTACACGGTCGTAGAAGTTGTAAGATCGGGCACCTATAGAATTCAGAATTTTGAGAGAAAATTTTTGGCCCATCCATGGAATGTAGAGCACCTAAAGAAACATTACCAGTAGCAGAGGGCAAGGAAGGGAGTGTAAAGTCAGTAGTCACCATTTAGATTATCTTATTTTTTTGGTCAATTTCCTTAATATTTACTTCGGATTATGAAATAAAATTTTGAAAGATTTTTTCAAAAAGTCGTATCTTATAGAAGGTTAATAAAACATTTACAAAAGATAGAACATGACCTAGCAACAAAAACATAAATACAAAGATACCATGCTCCTAACGTCACTCACTACCTCCGCTCCCATCTTCGCTCGCCTTCCTGTCATCAAACTCGGGAGCCTCAAAAGGAACGAAGTCAGAAAAGTCATAAGCAGGAAAAACTGCTGAGACCTTCCCCTTGAGCTCCTCGTAGCCATCAACAAAGGCACCTGCCACGACCCTCTCAGTATCATCTCTCTTCTTCTCCATCTCCATAGAGTAAGCATCTACCCTAGTAACTCTCTCAAGAGCTGCTTAAAGTTTAGCCTCTGCTATAGTGGCCCTCTCATGGGACGCTCAAAGCCTTGTCTTTGCTTTTGCGTAGGCAGCCTCTCCGTCAGCCTCTAGTTCGGCGGCTCTCTCATGGGACGCCTGAAGCTCGGTCTCAAGTATGGAAGCTCTCTCATGTACTAGCCTGGACTACTCCTCGGCAGCCTCTCGCACTTGCCTCTCGAGCCCTAGCCACTCCTCCGTAGTCTTCCGTGCCTGACTCTCCTCTGCTTGACCATCAAGTGCCTCTCTAAACTTCAATGTGCACGAGCCACTTACAGGTATCCAAAAGCCAAAACATGAAAGAAGGAAGTTAGGTACGAGATCATAGCTGAGTAAAAGACATACCAAAGCAAAAAACCTCCATCGCTGTGTCGTTGACGCCCCCCAAACCTCGAGAACCAACCTCCTAGATCTTCGCAGTGGTCACAAATCCCGACAGTTGCTCATTGTCCAGATTCACATTCAGCAGCATGGACACGAACCACTGCTAGAAGTAGGACGACCATGTAGAGCTCCGATCCTTGTAGGAGACCGCACTGAAGCCTCGATCACGACGACTATATTGGGATGAACTCTAGAAGGCGATGTTACCACAACAGGGGAAAAAATGGGGTCATCGTCAAGTCCCGCCTCCCAGGGACTATCATGGCCGGCAGACCTCAGCCGAGAAACACCGAGGGCATCAGACCTTGCCCTCTTAAAAGTAGGAGGGGAAGACACCACCCTAGAAGCTTAGACATCCTCTGCCATCGCCCTATCAATAAAAGTACATGTAAACTTAGTGTAAGACAAAAACTTACAATGTCGTAACCATCAAGAGTCTATTGGAAGGATTAGGTACCTTTCCTCTTCGGCCGTTGAGAAACCTTAGGACAACCTAACTCGAATATATTCTCCAAAAAATCCTTGAAAGGATGGTCACAAACTATCTAGAGTCTACTCCCTTGCTCCGTAAATAATATGGGTGAAACTACGTAGAAACCAATCAGACAGTGAGAACAAATATGTAACGACTGGAAGTAAATACGAAAGTGGAGTTCTTACCTAGCTTGGTCATCAGGATGGTGTCCTATCTTGAAGGCCCTAGGTCCTGATCTCCCTCGGTGGCCCACTCGCCTCTAACAAAGAAGAACTTAGACTCCCAGCTATAACAGTTCGAAAGAAGCCTAGTGACTTTCCCGACCTTGGGGCGAAATGACACCACCCATGATTAGGAAAGGAGTAATCCAAAAACATATACGTGGCCAAGAACTACTCGAATGAGGGAAGGACGTCAACACTATGAACCAAACGTCATAATAAGAAGAATGCCAGTATCACACTCCACATGTTGGGAGCTAACCTCCCAAAAGCCAGCTATAGGTGCCCCTGAATCCAAGAGATAGGACCAGGTATCGGAAACCTCAAACCCGCCTCCAGGGCATCCTTGTAAAGAACAATCTCACCCGAATTGTCACAACATGCTAGTTCATCCTCCTCTGCCAGACGACACAGTACAATAGGAGGAATGTGGTACAAAGACACAATACGAACGATATCATCATCACAGTCAATAAAGCTAAATATGGAGGTCACCTTTGAGCCCTTATCTCCAACAGTCCCCTTGCCTCGCTCAATGTCTCGATTAGCCTCCCCCATAGTGCGTTTGTTAGAGTGGATGCTTGGCAACAAACAGAATCATGTCGTAATCAAAGTCAATGTCAATGGAATACAAGTGCCTGTAGAATTCGGCAACGCCCATGTTGCGTTTCGACAGAAATTTTTAGAATGTATGCCACAAAGTTCAAGCGAACATCTTACCCATTTAAAGAACAAGCATGCCCAATGCTTGGCTGGGCCGCCCAGCCCAGTCTCGCCCACTTTAGGGTTGCCTTCCCTCAGGGAACCCAAGCCTTCGCCGTCGCCTGGGATTCCTGGTCTACACCTATTGGCAGCACCCAATTCACACCCACCTGTCCATCATTTGTCACACATCAGATCGGCGACGCCCAGCACGTTGGCCCACCTAGCCTCTTGGCGCTACCCAATCCCCCAAAAACGGCGTCGTCATCAGCCTCCACATCCTCTCTCCTCTAAGCGAGATCACTATCTAAGCCCTATTTGTTGCCACCTGGGCTCCCATCTGCTATGTTTCCCACGTCTCGAATGCCTGAGGCGTCACCTGCAGAACGAGTGTTGCCCAATCGACTACCGCCACAGCAGGCGCTGCCATAGCCTTTAGCACCATCCAATGCCTTCCAGTGCCTCTTACAGATCCTGGCATCACCCAAGGCTTCACTAAGGCGTCGTCCGTGGCCTCGTCTGGTGTCACTCGTGGCTTCGCCAAGCTATGCCCCAAAGCTTTGCTTGGGTCTTCTAGATCAGTCGCCTTCTTCCTTCTAGAACTGCCATTAGAGCTCCCTGTTTCGTAAAGGGGGTAAGGTTTTTATAAACCCCGTAATGAGATTTTTTCTAGAAAATATAAGGGATTTCTTCACGAAATTAGGGAAACCCAGAAAAAAGGAGGATTGGCAAATGTAATGAATGTCACCCGATGGGAGGGTTTCACAGTGGAAAGGTCGCCGTGGGGAACAAGAAAACTTTTGCCTGTTGAGGAAGATAACATCGTGAGGAGTAAGAAATCCTTTTTGGACGATGGGGCTCACTCATGCCTCAACCCCTCTTTGTCATCACCTAGGCTTGGGGCAAATGACGAGCCTGAATCTAACCAGGTCAGGCCCTATAAATCCAACAAGTCCAAGTCAACTAAAAGGCAAGTCAAGTCCAGTTAGTAAATTCGACCCAACCCAAGTTTCAAGGAGTCCAAGAAGAATTAGAGCACACGAGAAACAATTATTGGGATACTCCCTCTCAAAGATCAAGTTAATATTTTATGAAAATTACCTTTTGTAGACACCAGGAGAATTAGTACCTTTGCCTTCAAGTCACCACCTTAACCAAGACCCTGTGTCTATAAATTTTAATTCCTCTCTGCATGAGAGGACACATTGAGCTTTGCTTTTACACCCCACTAGACACACATAGATTTTCTCTCATCTAACTATTGTACCACTCCCGGAGCTAACCATTGTTCTCTCTCTCTCTCTCTCTCTCTCTCTCTCTCGTTTACCTTACTTCATTAATAAAGACCACCTCTGCCGTTGCTGTTTTCTAGAGTGGAGTATGTCATCCGAACCAAACCACTAGATATATGTGTGTTGACTGAATATTTACATCACTTACATTGACTTCTTTATTTATTGTCTATTAATTACACCTTACCACACACTCGACTGTTGATCTTGTACGAGACTATTTTGTACATCAATATGTATATAATAAAGTATAACATAAAAAATAATTTTTACTTTTTACAGTTGATATTATTTTAAATTTTACTTTAAAATTAATCTGACGGCTAATATTAACTCGTCAAATTTAATAGAAAAAATAGACTCTTAAAGGTATGTCTAAGATGACTTTTCAAAAATGTTTCTAGGGCTTTTTACATCTCATAATTACTTTAAAAAGAAGAAGTAGTATTTGAAACAACTTATTTTAATTACTTACAAATAAGTCAAAAGTAGATTTACCACTGAAATAAGTAAGTAAAACTAAAAAAAAAAACTTCTACTGCTTTAAAATCACTTCCTTACAAAATTGTCACCATCCTAGTCGATGTCGTCAACCACCACCGATTGCTATCACCACCGCCACCACCACCAACCACCATTGTTGTGACCCACTGTCACCCGCCTCCATCACGCCTACCACCACCACCCATCATCGCCCACCAGTACTGCCACCCATTGTCACCCACCTCCACCATAGCACAACCACTATTGCCATTCACCACCATCATCTTCTTTGCTCACCACCATAACTCAATACCACCACCACCACTGCCAACCACCACCACCGTCGCCCATCATCACCGCTGTCACGCATGACTGTCACTACTATCATCGTCACCCAAAATCACCACCACTATCCCTGTTGTCACCCATGATAACCACCACTATCACGGTGGCCGCCGCCCACCACAATCATCACTATCTCTCACAACCATCAGTGTCGCCCACTATCACTACCATCGCTCACCCCATATAAAATGGTACTTAAATTCCTTTCTCTCTGCTCTATGTTTATGATTTGATTTTGGGTGTGAATACAAATATATTTATGATTGATAATTTTTTATATTACTTTGTGCCTTTAGACACGAACAATAACTAGTATTTATATTCCACCCAAAATAATGTGAATAGGTTCAACGTTTGAGATAAAACTTCTCTAATTTATGCTTTCTGTGAGGATTTAGTTCCATTTGTTTCCCATTGCTTTTTTTATTGCATCATCTACGATGATTACCAGTGGATAAGGTGCAAGTATTCTTCACTACCTTGATTGAATCTCCAACATTGTTGCATTGGCAAGAACCTTCTCTCCAATTTGCATTGTAACTATATTCATTCCAATTGCTGCTTCCGAGATCTCATCCAATATTTTTTATTTTAATTTCTCTCAAAGATAAATCACCCACAAATACGATCATATGACCTAATAATAGTGAATTACTAAGAATTGATCTACTTTCAAAGAAAATTAACGAAAAAATATTATAGGCAATTTGAATCCCTTTTTGAGCTTTCTAGTTTGCAGGAAGTATACCTCCCCATATTGCTATTGCTACACTTGTTATGACATTTCTAATGGAACCCGTTCATCAAACCATTCCTATTTATTTAGAATATAAAATTTGAAATCTCTGTTGAGATTTAAAATATTACTCTCCCGTACCCATATTTGATGGCCCCACCAACTATCAGATATTTTGTTTGTATTCTTTCCTTACATATCCTTTATCCATTGTTTGGAGCAAAATGTTTTCCAATCCTTGCAAGATTTCGAGACAAAAATTTTAGGAGGATATCTAAGCGCATTATTTTTTTGCTTTGACTTCCTCACAATAATGATGAGACAAAATATCGAAGTAAAATTGAGTTTCCAATAATTAACAATATTTTGACATCCAAAAATGATTAATCAATAGAAGAATAAGTATATAATAAAGAAATTTCACATTGTTACATCATTTTCGTTGTAAAAACAGGGATGATGTCACGATGGTCTATTTTAACTAAAACTACATAAAATTAGGCCAAGGACTATATACTAACCTATTTCATTAGTCAGCGTACGAGCATAGCAAAAATAAGTATACTATTTTGCTGTGAAAAAAATAAAGAGTATGTCTGTTATACAAAACGTAAGGGTAATCAAGTGTATGTGTAGTCCCTAGTAGTCCGAACAATACACTTGACACACACATAAGTGTAATCAAGTGTATGTGTAGTGCCTATATATACAATCAAACCTCTGTATGACAGACTAAAAGAAATTTTCCTCCTTGGTCTTCAGTCCATACATTCAAGACCTTGCCTTGCCTTGGTATTCCTTGAGTAAATTCCTTCAAAATCATTCAGACTGATGCATTCGACATTGGTTACAGTGGTATCCTTCTTCAAAAAGTCAGTTCATACTCTCCAAAGTAAATTGTTCGTTTCCACTCTGAAATCTGGAACAAAGTACAAAGCAATTATAGTACAATTAAAAAATAGATCTTATCTATTGTCCTGTGTATCTCAAAATTTCAAGATGATATACTAAATCAAAAAAATTTAGTTCGAATTGATTGTAAATCAACAAAATATGTTTTGAAAAAAGATGTACAAAACATTGTTAGTAAGCAAATTTTTGCTAGATGACAATTTTTTTAAGTATTTTCGATTTTTATATAGAATATATTAAACACAGTAATAACTGTATCCCTAATTTTCTAACATGTGAATTTTTGCAAGAACTTCATGGCAGACAGGAAACTTAATAAACCTACCACTTCATCAAAAAAACTTGGGAGGGATAGTAAACAATTAGTTTTACCAAGCCCAAATTCAAAGCCTAGTCATTTACCACCTCTTGAAATAGCAAACTGTTACCAACCTCTTAGTAGCCTAGTCAAACCAACAATCAGACAAACTTACCAATCTTCCTTAGTAAGCCCAAACACAATAACAGTTGTTTACTAAGCTCAACAACAAGTTGTGTCTGGCTCATACCTAGCTCAGCCTATATCATCAGTAAGGCCTAGTCAACTAACCAACCCTTACTCATTAATGTCAACATACCAGAGCCCAAGAACCGAGTACGTACTAAAGACAACAGCCCAGAACATATTTGCCTAAAGTTTTTGAGAATTTCTTCATCTTCTTTTGCTAATTTTAATCTCTTGACCTGTTTCTTAACTGGGTAGTCTGGACTAATATGACCTGTTTTACCGCAGTTAAAACTGTAACACCCCACCCACCACGTGTCAACATATTGTCCGCTTTGGGCCCACTGACCCTCACGGTTTTGTTTCTCCCAGGGTCCCTGGGAAAAGGCCTGTTGACAAGTGAGGCTTGGGACTTACATATAAGCCCAGCAACTCCCCTTCTTCCAGCCGATGTGGGATACTAGGATATCACAATCCACCCCCCTTAGGGCTGCACGTCCCCGTGTAGCTCGCCAGCCCCGAGTCACGGACTACCGTTCTCCTCCTCGTGCCCGCCCACCACGAGACCCGTGCAGGGCCCCACACTCGGACCGGGCAAGGGTCGGCTCTGATACCATTCTGTAACACCCCACCCACCACGTGTCAACATATTGTCCGCTTTGGGCCCACTGGCCCTCACGGTTTTGTTCCTCCCAGGGCCCCTGGGAAAAGGCCTGTTGACAAGTGAGGCTTAGGACTTACATATAAGCCCAGCAACTCCCCCTCTTCCAGCCGATGTGGGATACCAGGATATCACAAAAACACTGAACATCTTTATCTTTTTTATCAGTCTTTTTCCCTTAGTTTTTCTTATAAGTTTTACGCTTATAAGTCTTCTTGGGTTTTTTCTGATAAAACTCTTCTTTGATTACATTGAATCATGTCACAAAGAAGTAAAAGTAATTACAAAGCACAAATGGAAGACTACAGATAATGCAACTGTATCTGCAAGCTATCCTCCAGCTGAAAACCTTTACTTTTACTCATTCTAATTCTGAAGTTACTGCATCTCCCTTCAAAATTCCCAGTAGTGAATCTAAGAAAAAGACAACAGAACAAAATAATTTAGTTAAATTTGATGATACCAAAATAAAGGAAGTGCGAAAAAGAAAGGAGAATCACAAGCTATAGATAAAAATTGAGGAAACAGCACATGGTCAAACTTCCTTATATAAAAGGATTTAGTGAGACAAATATCCCAGCTAAATCCAGACTCATCCAAATGAACCATGAAGTAATGAAAATCTGTAAAAAAAAGGAAATTTCTGAATTACTCAAAAATGGCATCATTAGAAAAAACAAATCTCCTTGGTCCTACCCTGCTTTCTATGTCATAAAAAATGCAAAATTAGAAGGGAGGCACACCAAGATTAGTCATTAACTATAAGCTATTAAATGTTGTTTTGGAATTGATGAGGTACCCAATTCCAAATAAACAGGATTTAATCAAAAGACTAAAAAATGCAGCAATCTTTTCAAAATTTAATTTGAAAAGTGGATTTTGGCTGATCATTATATCTCTAGAAGATAGATATAAGACTGCATTCACGACACCCTTTGGTTATTATGAATGGAATGTAATGCTCTTTGGATTAAAAAATGCACCTAGTGAATTTCATAATATAATAAATAAAATTTTCAATTGTATTAGACATTTTTCTATAGTCTATATAGATGATGTTCTCATCTATAGCAGGTCTATAGAAGAGCATTGGAAACACCTTAATGCATTCTTATATATATATATATATATATATATATATATTAACTATACTCATAATTATATTTTCAACGTGTAACATTTATCTTTCAAACAAGGTTTTAGTGTTGAAAATAAATAAATTCTACTTCTAATAATAACCAATTCCAATATCTGTGGTGCATGCGAATCCTTTACGTGGAATTTTTTTGAAACAAGTCTATGGTGAAATTGTAGAGAGGATAGCCGATCGCAGCAACGGAGATGTGGCATGTGATTCCTACCATAAATACAAGGTAGAACCAATATTGAACTATTTCAATCTGAATGTCTTTTATGAGATTATATCTATCACGTTTTATGAATTGGTTCTTATGGTATGGTTCTCTATAACATCGCAGAAAGATGTTGCCCTCATAAAGAACATGAATATGGATGGATACAGATTCTCTATTTCATGGGCGAGAGTCTTACCACGTAAGATTGTTCACTACACAAACTTGCATTCTAGTATTTTAAAAAGGGTAACCCTATTAGTGAGATAATGAAGCTTCATAATTTAAAAAGGTAACCCTAGTATTTGGTAGAATTCTGTAAAGAATTTAAGGGAAGTTGGCAAGCATTTGTATATTATGGGCCTTTGATTAGTACACACCGTTTTTCTTTTACTTGTACTTTTGACAGGTGGAAAAATAAGTGGAGGTGTGAACGAGGAAGGAATTAAGTACTACAACAACCTTATAAATGAACTCCGATCCAAAGGTTATTGTCCGATACTTAAATCTTGGCATGGGTTTTCACGGGAAGTGTGATTTGAATTTGGGTATCTTATGGTATATATTCAGGCTTGAAGCCCTTCGTGACTCTCTTCCATTTTGATGTCCCCCAAGCCCTAGAAGATGAGTATGGCGGTTTCCTAAGTCGGCAGATTGTGTAAGTGACTATCACATAGTCCTCATATTGTATGTTTCTATCTACGCAATGCATTGTTAATTATACAAAGAGCTATCTAGAGTAATTAAGGGAATGTGTACCAGAGTGGATCCAATTGATGCAAGTATTCATTAGAAGTTAGTAAAGTAGGGTACGCTCGGATAGTTCAAAGTCAAGATTGATCAAAATTTGAAAGATCTAGTTGGTTAAACTAGTGCCTGAAACTTGAAAAGTCATATTTAAACTCTTATATGAATTCCACAAGGGCAAAGAGGCTTTATTTCTATCCACCGAGAAGCTATGATATAATGAAATCATGTGTTAGACTATTAGCTAGATCTCATCTTTCCTTTAATTACTGATGATCCAATCACAGGTATGATTTCCGTGACTACGCGGAGCTTTGCTACAAGAGATTTGGCAATCGGGTGAAACATTGGATCACATTCAACGAACCATCGACCTTCAACACACTTGCGTATGATGATGGTGTTTTAGCACCAGGTCGATGTTCCCCTTGGAAAAATCCAAATTGCACAGGTGGGAACTCAAGCACCGAACCATATATTGGTGCACACAACCAACTTCTCGCGCATGCTTTAGCCGTGAAATTGTATAAGGAGAAATACCAGGTTTAAAATCCAAAAGAAGTATAACTATTAAGGATGATAGTATGTTTGCCATTATTGAACATAGAATTTGTGCAGAAATTGCAAAACGGTAATATTGGAATTACGTTATCAACTTATTGGTACGTGCCGTACTCCAATTCAACAGCCGACTATCGTGCTGCACGTCGGTCGCTGGACTTTGCACTTGGATGGTAAGTATTTTTTGTTGCTTCACTGACTGAAGGGTCACACAATATTGAAAAACATACAAAACCAAATCATTTACTATTCTTAACTTAGCTATTGTGAACCGTTTTATTTATAGAAAGTGCGGTAAAATTTTTATACATGCATATATTGAATAAGACTTGTATAGAT
>CM042187.1:20662253-20688759 GCA_023539305.1 Ilex asprella
CAACTCATATTTATTTCTACTCTCTCTATGTAAAAATTAGTACAAAACATTAAAAAAAGTTAAAATTAAACTCACTTTCTGATAAAAAAACAAAAAACAAAAGTTAAAATATTTTTTTGCAGTAACACTAGCACGTTCTTCTTCGATCTCTCTCATATAATAAATTTAAAATAAATTAATCTTTTAAAAAAGTAAATATTAAAAAATAAAAAAAAATAATTTAATATTTTCGCTTTAGGCCTCCAATTGTCTTAAGTCACTCTTGGGTTGAACCCCAACAGAAACAAATATGTTCACTGGACTACTTCTCCAGACACATTACAGATGGTGAAGGAAGCAAGGGGGACATTTGGTGACGTGCTCACTGTCCAGTGCTTCCTCAGAGTTTTTCTTGATCTCTACTCTTTGTATACAAAATTTGCTAAAGATCACAAATATCAAATGGGTCCAACTAAAGGCGCAAGTGGAATTTAACAATGCTGCATCAATTCTATGTTCTGGGTTGTGTTTTTAGCTCAGCAATTCTCTGTTATAGATTTTGTTTTTAATGCTTAAAGATAATAGTCTGTTGCATATCGTAGTACGTCGTGATGTCTCTTTGGTCCGAGTCTATATCCTTGTAGGTGCTCTTGGATATCATGCTGCTCCTCTCCTTCCCAATGCAATAAACTGAAGATGCCAAACAAAATTTGAACATAAAAGCTTTGAGAGACATTGCCTCTCCATCTGCGTTGTGTCTTTAAGCTCTGGCCAGTTCATAATGGTTACATCAGCCTAACAGACTATTGAGTTTTTTCATTAAAACTCTTTCTTTCATTCTTTCTATTTTTTTTCGTTATGTTATTAGGTGCAGAAAGCCTTGAAGTAGCTTACATTGGCATCCATTGATCTATTGAATGCTCATATCTTCTCGGTCCGTTTTACTACCAACTTTATGTCTTCAAACATTGGAAGTGACATCCATGGTGTACTGTGATTGCAAATGGATTAGAAAGTGTTGAGACCAATTACCTTACAACATCTCCATCTATTATCTGTGCTGTTGTGGGGGACTGGTTTAGGTCTCTTCAACAACAAACGATGCAGTTTTATAGCAGCCATAAGGACAGCATTGAAATTCGTACTATTTTCTTGGTTGTAGATGAATTCAATATGATAATTTTTGAAAAAAAAATAATTAAAATAATTAAAAAACCTGAAAATAAATGAGAGTTTTTTATTTGACTGTTGAATTTCTTCTTCTTCAAATGCTGGAACTCTTCACTTGCACTTCTCCTTTTAAGGAGTTGTGTAAGTGTTGTGTTCAAAAAATGCTGGAACTTATTATATTGTTGAGTGAGATTCTTGAAACTTATCTAAGAAGCAACAAAAGGTAGCACAATCATCCGTCGAGGCTGAGTATGCTTCGGTATCATTGGCGACATCAAAAGCAATATGGCTAAGGAGAATCTTGGAAGATGTTGGTGAGAAGAAAAGAAAGCCTACTACAATTTTGTGTGATAACAAGTCTGCGATAACAATGACAAAGAATCCTATCTACCATAGTCGAACCAAACACATTGTAATCAGACACCACTTTATCTGAAAGGCCGTGGAGGATGATGAGATTCAACTCAAGTATTACAAGACGAAAGATCACGTAGTGGACATATTCACCAAAGCACTTCCGAATGACAAGTTTCAATATTTTCGAGAAATGTTAGATGTCACACAACAAAGCATTAAGGAGGAATGTTAAAGTTAATACATTGTTGTGCTATTTTTTATTTGGGCTAAAAAAGTTATGTTTGTAATTGAGTAATAAAATGTTAGTGTGAGTTTGCGTCATGTTTTGTTGTATTTAATTAGGTCAAAGATAAAAAACTCTAGAATTATTCAGGTGTGTCTAGATAAAGCTTGTAAGAGTCTTTTCTAGAATATATGGAGTGTCTATATTTATGTGTGTCTAGATAAAACTTGTTAGAGACTTTTCTAGAATATATGGAGTGTCTATATAAAGCTTGTAAGAGAATTTTCTAAAAAATATGGAATAAATAAAAAATCTAGTTCTAGAACTTCCTATGTATTCCCTGTTTGTCTCTTGTGTGTGTCAGGTCAGTAGGGGGTCGAAGGTGTGAATGTGCAAATGTGTGACCTGAATCTGTGCAAATGTGTGAGTTGAATCTGTTTGAATGCTTATGTGTTTGTGTGAGATGAGTAGGAGAGCTTTTGGAATACCTAGGGGTTGAGAGAGAGGGACCTGAGTGGCCTTGGTTGGAGAAATACCTTATAACACCCTTTTACCAAAAAAAAAATGTGCAATTTGTTGCCTTCTTAACTATACTTGATAGAACCCTCCTTCTGGATACACCAAGAGAAAGAACACTTCAAGAAACTTAGGGAAACACAAACAACGTCACAATGAAAACATGTTCATATTCTAAAAAAGTCCCATTCTACTCACAAACAAAATATCAAGATCCTAATTAAATAAATGAAATCAAGACAATGCCTTATTAGCCAACCCAAATCTAATACATACACAAAAGTACATACACATCCAATTCCCATAACCAAAATTAAGGAAATTGACAACCTAAATTAGCCTACAAATTTCACAAAATGAACACTCATTAATAACCAGCTCAATATTCATTCCATCATAACATTCATAATAAAAAAACCTATTTCAACATAACTATTAACCTATTTCATAAAAAAAAATAAAAACACCCAAATTAAAAGACACCCAATTAAAAAAAAAAACCTAAGATTCGTAACTAAAAAACCCAAACATAAATCACACAGATTTGTGTGTTTGTGTACTGCTATGCAGTGTGTGTGTTTGTGTGCAAATATATCCCTCAAGAAATAAGCATCATGGTAGACATAAAAAATTATTGGGTCAAGCATATTCAAGTCCAATATTTAATTGAAGTTATTCCTTGTATTGATTATTTTATATAGCTAATTATACCTTTAGAAGAAGACTTATCCCAAACTTTCGAAATTCCACTACACATCAAGGTTCGAAATTCCACAAACCCACATCAAAACCAATTAGTTGATAACAACATTAGAAGGTTTTTTGAAAATTAGCACTCCAATGCTTGATTCATTCTCTACTTTTACAACTTACTCGATAAAAAAATCATGATGAAAAAATCATGCATCAAAACCAAGTTTAATTGGCAACCACACCAACAATTTTAATTTAAATCACGTTGTCATGGAAAACCCCAATTTGAGAACCCTATCATTTAATTTCTTACAAAACTTAACAACCAAATTCCTACAAATCATCCAAATTAATAGCCAATTCATAGAAATTATGAATGTGAATGGTGTGTGTGTGCTGCTGTGTCTATGTGCAATGTGTGTGTACATATATGTGTGTACTGGTGTGTGTGTGTGTGTGTGTATGAAAGAGAGGTGAGAGTCGTGAGACAGAGAGAATGATTGGTGAGAGAGAAAGAGAGGGAAAAAGGGAGGTACCTAGGTTGAGCTGTCGGATGTTGATTGATCGCCGCTATGTTAAGCCATGGCAGGGGAGTGAGAGATGAGCAGTCTTCTGGAGAGAGAGAGTGAGAGCGTCTAAGTTGATCTTGTGGGCGAAATTGTGGGCAGGGGTGGGTAGCGTTTAGGGGTTGGGTTCCATTTGGGCGAATTTTTTTTTATGTGAGATGAATTATGGGCCATTAGATTCAATTGGAAGAAATAGATAAAATCTACACCGTTGAGTTAAAATTAGAATGAATATGAGCCATTCTTATGCTTTCCCAAATAAATTAAAATTAAATTAAATTTTGAAGTGAAAAAAGATTCAAATTGAGTTCTATCTTGTTATTATATATATATATATAGAGAGAGAGAGAGAAAGAGAAAGAGAAAGAGAAAGAGAAAGGGAGAGAGAGAGCACACCTTTTTGGACTGCACATAAACCTAATGGAAGACTAGCGGCAGGGAAGAAGAAAAAGTAGGGAAAAAAAGGAGGAAAAAGGGGAGAAGGGGGTGGCGGGCTCTTTAATGGAAGACTAACTAATATTGTCGCCGAATAGCACATTTCCTAAATCAATCATTAATTCAAACATTATTTAATGCGTGATCACTAAGTTCGTAGCCAAAAAGTAAACATCAATTGACGCCAAAATTGATCAATGACAGGAATTTTTTTGCAACCACATTCAGCGACAAGTATAGATTTTTGTCGCCAATTTTTTTTCTAATAATTTTAGGTGACGAACTCTAATGTTGGTCGTGGAATGTCAATTTTTGGCAACGATTTTTCTTATTCGTAACAGAAAGTCATTGCAATAAAACATTTTTCTTTTATTGGCTTTAGGGGATTTTATTTGAGATAATGCGGGTGCAACTTGGTTTTATAATTCAATGACTTCTTCAAGAGTTATATGAGGTCGTTTTTTTGTTTTCCTCTTTTGAGTAGCTAAATCTTTCAAACCTATGGGCCGTCCATGCTTCAGGCGTGAAATTGACGATTCATTTGCTACCATAGGGTTTTTCAATCAAAATATCAATCTTTGATGTAGTGTATATTTGATTTAGTTACTTATACTACATTGGTAAATGCATCCGATAATTGATTAGTAATTTTTTTGGCGATGAAAGATCTTTTTACGCTTCAGTTTTGTGTTGACAAGTATGTGGATCTAAATGAGACAGATTGTATATTATATGCAAGTTCATGCTGACCATAGTAAAATTATTACTTATGTTGTCCAATTAAAAAATAGCACTCCTTTTGCCTGTTTGTTAGTAAATAAAAAACTAACAAACCCATGTGACTATAATCTCAATTTTAGATTGAATTGTTTCAGGTAAAGTCATTGGACACAACAAGATATGATAACAAAGGAGTGATTGCATTTGATTAAGAACGTGACCTATGCATAGTTTCCATCATTCAAATAGAATGTATTTTTAAGCAAAAGAAATGTCATGCATGTCCAAATAACGAATTTGGAAGCAAGGTGTTTTAATTTATTCTAACGTGTCTTGAAAAATGTGTTAAGACTATCACCGAGTTCACGTGGTTGAATAGAAAAACGACTACTCGCTCAACGCACGTTAAGTACTCCTCATTTGGTCAAACTTTCCACTTCATACTAATTAAAATTAAACATGATCCACGTGTAAAACACGTTTACATCAACTAGTACACTCCAAATGACAAAATTGTAAGGGGGTGTTCATCTATTCAAATGATCTATCTCCAAGATACATGAACCATACTCTAATATGAATAACCCAACAGTAGTACAAAAGGGGTATACCATTCCTGTCCAATAATCAAGCAACAAAAAGCAACTAGCAGCAACCAGAGCAAACACAAAGCATTAATCGAGAACAAGCAGCAGCCAAGTAACAACGCAGAACATAAGGTTTTGAGAACAAGCAACAATCCGAACTTGATATGACAACCAGATTACCAGCAAGCAGCCCCCATAAAGCAAAGCAAGATGAGTCAAATGCAAGTAGTAGCTGTTGGGGAAAATAACATCTATATAATAAAATATAATACAATTCAAATCGCAAAAGATAAATAAAATGACTTTTGCTATTCTCGGTTGAAATCGTTTTAAATTTTACTTTAAAATTAATCTAACAACTAATATTAACACCTCAAATTTAATAGGAAAAATAAGATCCTAAATGTGTGTTTCAAGTGACTTTTTAAAAGATCAACTTTTAAATATTATTTTTCATAAGTACTTTAAAAAAAATGTTTGAAACTGTCCCACCACCACTCCCCCAACCCTCACCCCCAACCCCACCACCATCACTATCATTGTTGTCGCCATCGCTGTCGTCGTAACCATCACTATTGCCACCTTACCATACCCGCCACCCCACCACCATCGCTGTCACCACCTTACCACCACCATCACCACATCCATTGCCCCACCATCACCATAACCACTACCACCACCACCCCACCAGCATCACCACCATTACCACCATCACTTCCAACGTCCCACCACCACCACTACTGCACCGTACCATCATCACTACCGCTATCACACATTACCACCACTTCTACTATCCCACCATTACCCCCCTCACCCCCCCCCCCCCCCCCCCACCCTCATGACCATCACAACTACCACCATTATCCCCAACCCATCATTGCCACTGCCTCACCTCCACCCTCACCATGCTCTTGCCCCGACCACCACCACTATTGTCACCCACTACTAATTGTTACCATCACCGTCCATGGTCACCACCCATCACCATCGTCATTTTATTTTTATATTTATTACTATTACCACCATCATCCCACTACCATTGCCACCCACCGTCAGCACCCACCACCATCCATCGTCCCCCACCATCGCCACTAGCCACTGTTACCTACCCCACCACACCTACCACCACCAACTACCATCATGTGTCATCGCTTACTATTGCAGCCACCCACTGTGACCTACTCCCACCACACTCACCTCCACTATCATTCGTCACCACTTATCACACTGTTGCCTTGAAGCACTAATCGTCACCCACCACCACCATCATCACAGCCCACCACCACCGTTGTCATCCCATCACCACCACTGCTAATCACCATCATCGTTTTCCACCACCACCACCGTCGTTGTCATCCATGGTTGCCACTACTATCATCGCCTTTCAAAACCTGCTATCACTATGACTATTGCCACCCACGATTGCTACTACCACCACGGTCATCGCCTTACCCACCACAACCTTCATTGTCTCCCACCATCACCACTGTCGCAGACCACCACTACCACTGCTCACCCCTACTATAATCAGTGCTTAAATTTCTTTTACCCTCCTTTATGTTTGTGATTTGATTTTGGTGTGAATACAAATATGTTGACCATTTTTTATTAATCCGTGCCTTCAGGCAAGGGGTATAACTAGTAATTGTATAAATATTAATTAACGAGCCAATTATAAAATAAATATATAAAATAACAAGGATACAAATCAAATATATGATACTAAAGCATGTGAATAGTGGCGAGCCTAGATCCATTTGGGTCTAGGCCCAATTCATGGGGTAAGCCCAAATCAATTAGAAGGTAGGCCAAACTCAGTTCAGGGCCTGAGCCGAGTCCGGGCCTCAACCCAATCCAAAGTTCAAATGACCCAGGAAAATCACCGCACGTGGGGGAGCAATCTTCGTCATCTTCTTCTTTGCCTATAAAAAGACACTTCTTATGTTCTATGAAGAACATAGAACATAGAACAATATAGAAAGAAGAGAGTCCAGAAATATTGCTCTTATATTGGTTTAGTATTTTTGTTTTGTGGTCAATCAATTTAGTTATTTTACAACATTTATGAAATACGGTTGCATGGTCACCAATAAGAACTCCATTTCTCATACCTGCCACCAAAATACTGTATTTAGCATATCAATTTTTTTTAGGTGTTTTGTAAAATTTTAGAGGATAAATTATACTTCAAGCCCATAAACTTTAGACTCGATTTCACTTCGTCTCTTAAACTATTAAATTTTTGGGCAAATTCTATTTTATTCCCTTGAGGTTTGGGCCAGTTGCACTTTACTACCTTGTGTTTTTTTACACCCCTTTATGTTGTTTGGATTGAAATGAATTGACGACTCTGTTGACAATAAATGCAAAATGACTATATTTTACTCTCATCTTCTTCAATGATATGTCACCCTTCCTCTCCTCCTAACTCAACAAACCAACCAACCTACTGCCATCACCACAACTGATGAGCCCAAATCCAAATGGGCCAGGCCCAATAAATCCAACAAGCCCAAGTCAGCTAAAACACAGCCTAGGCTTGGTTCACCAATCCGGGCTAGTTCAAGATTCGAGAAGCCCAAAAAAATAAGAGCACGTGGGAGAGAGATTATCATGATACACACTTAGGAAGATTAATCCTATGTTAATTGTACTTACATCTTATAACTATCATCCCTGAAGAAGTAGTGCCCTTTCCCTTACATCACTGCCTCACTCACCTTATCTATAAATTGTAAGCCCTCTCCATATGAGATGACACATCTTGAGATCTCACAACACACCTCTCTATATCTACACATTTAGCTTCTCTCTCCTCGCTACTGTAACCTTCCCAGAGTATACACCCCCCGGAGACCTTACTTGATCAATAAAGACCATCGATCACCGCTGTCGTTTCTGAGAGTGAAGTAGGTCACCCGGACCGAACCATTATATATCTGTGTGTTTGCCTTTATTTACTGTTCTACCATTGATTATCTTATTTATTGTTCATTAATCATACCCCTTCATATACTCGACTGTTGATCTTATACGAGACCAATTTATGCATCATCAGTTTGGCGCCGTCTGTGAAAAACGATTGAGTTTTCTGCTACCTTGCTACTATCTTCAAATCCATGACAATCACAACCAGGTCGGTGAGTCAACAACCGGAAGACAACAAGCCAGTTCACCGAGAGGAGGCTCTGTTTTCCATCGCACCCTCGAAACCATCCACTACTGCGACTCCTGTTGTTGGGCAACAACTCTTACAGTCCTCGTAGCTGTTGGTAAATCAGAACCAGCAAATCATTCAGTTGAGGCTCTCCTAGGGAGGCGTCGACCCTCAGCTTATAGGAGGAGCACCACTCCCTCAAATGGGAGAGGCACAACCTAACCACTCTGGACGCCAAACAGCCCCCACAATGGGGTCCCTAGCTAAAACAGCCTAGGGCCACTCCTGGGTGCTCCTCGCCCAACAGTCCCTCCTCAATGCATATGATGCTCACGTGTTCCCACTCCTCATGTACCTGCGTAAGAGGATGAAGGAGAAAGTCAATATGGCGATCATGAAAGCTAGTACAACCACCCAACTAAGGGTGTCCCCAACTAATGAGACGAGAAGATCAGAAAGGTGCAAAACCAACTCAGTGATGCCCTCAACACCATCAAGACACAGACGCCTAAGACGGTGGATTACCTGGTAAGGCACACTGATACCCCGTTCGTTGTAGATATAGTTAATTATCCCTTACCCTCGAAATTCAAGATGAATGTTATCGTGATCTTCGATGGTACCAAAGATCCTTTGGACCATCTCGACATCTATAAATATCTTATACAACTCCATAACAAGCTTGATGACATTATGTGTAGAACCTTCCCTACCACCCTCAAGGGATCCGCATGCCAGTGGTTCTCTAAGCTCTTCATCTACTCTTTTATGGAGTTAAGTAAGTCTTTCGTCTCCCACTTCACTGGGTAACGCCAACACCAGAAGTCGGTTAGCCACCTGCTCACCATCAAGCAGGATTGGGATGAAAGCCTTAGGAGGTAACTCACTTGTTTTAACAAGGAGACTCTCCAGATCGAGGAGCCAGACGACAAGGTGAGCATGACTGCCTTTATCGTAGGTCTCCACTCCTCCAGTTTCATATTCTCTGTCCTAAAAAAGCCACCATCTAGCATGCCCGAGTTGCTGTCAAGGGAAAAAAAAGTATATGAACACTGAGAATATCGCCAAGGCCAGACGAGGTGAGTCCACCCATTGGGGCGAGAAGTGGAAGGACACCCGTGAGGACAAGTGGGAAGCAGAGAATAAAAGGAATAGGATAGAGAGAATCTCTGTTAAGGACTGCCTTGGTCCTCGGCCTCTAAGAGATTGACACGCCACTCAATGCTTCCGCGGAGCATATCCTGTTCCAAATACAAGATGACCCTATAGTATGCTAGCCAGAGAAGATGAAGACGGCCCCAAACCGGAGGAGCTCGAACAAGTACTGTCGCTTTCACTGCGATCACAACTATGATACTGATGACTGCTTCGATCTTAAAAGGCAGATGGAGGAGCTCATACAACGCGGCCAACTGAGGCAGTACGTTGTTGGTAGAGGACAAGCCCCGTCACCTAGACGAGACCAGGACGATAGAGAACATCATAAACCCCTTGAAAAAATTCAGACAATCTTCTAAGGACTAGGAGGAGGAGGCGACGCCAGCTCAGCTAGGAATGCCTTGGCCCACCTACAGGACATCGAACACCTAAAGATTTTATCTATCGTTTATTATGCCCATAATTGTCTCGCTTTCATTTCATTCACTCTATAGACAAATTACAAAAGTCAGAACCTGACCAAACAATAAGGTCGACAAAAAGACAAAAGGTGCCCAACAGTAGGCGCTCAGCACCAGCCGACCAGAACTAGGCGCTCAGCTCCTCAGACTCCTTCTTAATCTCCATCTCAATGGAATGAGCCTCTGTCACGACAGCCATCTTTCGAGCTATATGTAGCTCGGCCTCATCTCCTACGACCCTTCCATGGGACGTCCGCAGTTATAACTCTGATCTCTCACAGATAGTCTCCTTGTAAGCCTCTGCCACGATAGCCATCTCTCGAGCTATATGTAGCTCGGCCTCAGCTCATTCGACCCTCTCATGGGATGTTTGCAGTTATGACTCTACTCTCGTGCACGTAGTCACCTTATAAGTCTCTGTCACAGCAGCCATCTCCCGAGTTATACGTAGCTCAGCTTTCAGCTTAGCGGCCCTCTCACAGGACGTCCGCAGCTTTAGCTCTACTCTCGCAAAGGCAATCTCCCTGTAAGCCTTTGCCATGACAGCCATCTCTCGAGCTATATGTACCACAACCTCCAGCTTTATGACCCTATCATGAGACGTTTGCAGTTATGACTCTACACTTGCACATGTAGTCTTCTTGTAAGTCTCTGCCATGACATCCATCTCCCGAGTTATACGTAGCTCAGCCTCTAGCTTAGCGACCCTTTCACCGGAGGTCTGCAGCTTTGATTCCACTCTAGTAAAAGTAGTCATCTTATAAGCCTCTGCCACGACAACCCTCTCTTATGTTATACGTAGCTCGGCCTCCAGCTTTGCAGCCCTCACATAGGACATTCGCAGCCTTGACTCTGCTCTCACGTAGATAGCCTCTTTGTCAACCTCTAGCTTCTTGGCCTTCTCATGGGATGCCAAAGAAGCTCGGTTACAAGAGATGCCACTCTATCATGAGCTAGCCTTAACTGCTCCACAGCAGTGTCTCGATGCCCGCCTCTATTTCATTATATCACTAGATGCCTCTCCAAGTTTGATGTTTCTTGAAAAGAGGGCAGCCACCAACGAACATGCGGATTCAGAATCAAAGTTGATAATGCTCTCTCGACCTCTAGATCCAACCTATTTGATATCCCTAGGAGTCACAGTTTGGGAAGGAGTGGAGGCACCATCAGATCTCGTTCCTGGTAAGCAACCTGGCCATTGGACTTCAGCCAAAAGGTACTAGGACGTCGAACATCGCCCTTTCGAGAAGAAGAGAAGACACCACCCTAAAAGCATAGAGAGTCTCCACCATCACCCTATCAACAAGGCGACTGTAATTAGAGACAACGTCAGTAAAAAGAACCAGCATCGAGAAAACATTAAGGAGAAAGCAGGTTCGCCTCTTGCCCAATCGAAAATCATCATAGTCTCCATCTCTAGCAAAAACTCGAAATGCTAATCCATTTTTCATAAATGCCTGACAGATGCCTACCAGAACATAATTTTCCACCATCGTCAATTTCACTAATTTGTGTTTAAAACTCAAATTCAGAGATATAGAAGCATTTTTTGAAAAAAATTGTTGACCGAACTACCTATGTCTATTTGTCTGTCGTAGATCGCAAAAAAATATCCGAATTCAGAAAATAATTTGCCTCAAATTGACGACCGAGTGCAAAGTTATGGTCGTTCAAAATTTTGGCCTTTTTTTTCATTGTTTTATGATACTCTGGCCAGCGCTCCAACGCACTTCCTTCCACTAGCGTCACCCAGGCCTTCATGGCATCGCCAAGACCAGCCTTCTGCTCCAAGGTGTTGCCTCTTGTTCCAATCTAGCACACAACGCCCAACACCATATTGCTCTCCTTCGCCCATGCCTCACCCACCTTGGGTGCCTCCATGCCTCACCCACCTTGGGCGCCTCCATGCTTCTCCCACCTTGGGCGCCTCCTCTCTCTCCCACATGGGCATTGCCTCCCACTGTGGCACTGCCTCTCATATGGGCGCCACCCCCTCTCTCTCCCGTGGGCCTTGACTACTGCCAAGACCAAGGCGTTGCCAGCCACTAAGCTGTCACCCAACCTGTGAAGGGCGTCACTATCTGCTCCCCTACCACTATCAACCTTTGCATCTTCGTTCTCTATGATATGAGCGTCGCCCTCCTCACCTCTTACGACATTACCATCAGCGCCGAAGACGTCTCTATCCTCGTCTCTCATGACATGGACGATAGAACCAAAGTAGTCGATGCCCAACCATAGAGTTATCAGAAGCTTCGTGATTAAGGGAATGAAGAGATTACCGTATAGAACAAGAAATGTTTTGAATGAAGAGCTCACTCATGCCCTCATCTTCCTTGACACAACAAGAAATTGGGGCATTGAAGGCAAATGATGAGCCCAAATCAAATTGGGCTAGGACCAACAAATTTAGCAAGCCCAAGTCAGCTAAAAGGCAGCCCAGGCCAATTCACCAATTCGGCCTAGTTCAAGATCCGAGAAACTCGGGAAGATAAAAGTACGTGAAAGAGAGATAATTGAGATAAACACTCAGGAAGATCAATCTTACATTAATTGTACTTACCGCTTGTAACTATCCTCCCTGAAGAAGTAGTGACCCTCTCTCTCACGTCACCGCCTCACCATACTTATAAATTGTATGCCCTCTCCACATGAGATGACACATCTAGAGATCTTTCAACACACTTCTCTGCATCTACACATTTATCTTCTCTCTCCTAGCTACTATAACCCTCCCGGAGTATACACCTCCCGAAAACCTTACTTGATCAATAAATATCACCGACCACCGCTGCCGTTTCCGAGAGTGGAGTAGGTCACACAGACTGAATCACTATATGTCTGTATGTTTACTTATATTTACTGTTTTGTCATTGATTATCTTATTTATTGTTCATTAATCACACCCCTTCATATACTCGACTGTTGATTTTGTACGAGACTAATTTGTGTATCATCATCAACCACTCCGTTGTCCACAATGACAACAATTAAACTTCATCAAATTCAACATCAAAATCATCAAGAAGACCATTCCAACTCAAGCTCTCCATATGGAAGACTGTTTTTTTTCCCAGTTGAAATCAAATTTTCTTCAAACCCATTTTAATTCCAATCCAACTTCAATTTCAATTTTCTTCACTACAAATCGAACCTAATCAACAAATTAAACCACCCATAGTCATTAGCATCGAATTATCCATAACCACCCGAAGAACCTGCGACCACCACCCACTCGGAGAAAGAAAAATCAAAGTCACAGAGTTTCATTTGGAAATCGAAATCAAAATCAAATTTTCATGTCAATTTTGATTTCATCTTCAAATTGTCGTTGCACTCATTTTGCTGTGCACTAGGAAAATTGGTGTTACCGGATTAAAATTGTGATTCGATAGAGTGGACATGTGATTCGCTGGAGTGGACTAGTTTCGGCCATGAGAGGAGAAAAATGGGCATGGGGCGCTGGAGATGGCGTCTGCCAGCAGAGGGTGAAGGTTTTAGACATCAAAGGAAGGAAGGGAGAAAGAGAGAGATATGGGTTGGCAGAGGCGTGGATAGAGGGGTGGGAGTGAACTGGGTTTTTGTTTTTTAATTTTTTGTTTTAATAATAGTAGAGAGAGAGAGAGAGAGAGAGAGAGAGAGGGGGAGAGTTGATTGCAGGAGATAGTGCTCGTGGGTTGGTGAGAGAGAGGTTGAAAGACAGACAGATAAATGACTGTAAAAAAGAGGGCATTTTTGCCTTTTTAATGGAAAATTGACTTTTATATAAAAAAAAATTGCATTTGCACTCTCTACTTTGGCGCATGTAGTACAAATTTCATTAATTTGGACAGAATTTGTAATGTTTGCATTTCAGTCCAAAAATATAAGAGAGTTAAGCGCCTATTAAAAAAACACAAGGGGTAAAGTGCAACTAGTCCAAAGCACAAGGGAGAAAAAGGAATTTGCCCTAAAATTTTCACATTGTCTTCTCAATTAATTTGATTATTTCACATTGTCCTTATCGCAAATGTTCATTATTTTTTTGAACAAAAATTGCTGACTTGTTGTAAAAGTGAATATATATATATATATAGAGAGAGAGAGATAGAGAGAGCTCGGGGGTAAAATGAAATAAATTTTCATTAAGTATCTAACATACATTAATAATTGGGACAATGTAAAACTAATCACACAGTTGAGGATACAGTATGAAAAATATAAATATTGAGGGTCAAAGTGAGAAAAATGTCATAGTTGATGGGGTTAAGTATAATTTACCCAATTTTAGAATTTGATTCCAAACTTGCTTGAAATATTTGCATGGGAATCTGTTGTATAACTCAACTGTTTTGGGTACATTGGGTAAATAAGAAGCATTATAGTAGTACAAGCCAGTAAAATCAAATGACCTCTTTACCGAATTGGATTCACTTCTCAAGAAAGTTGGATGTCTCTTTCCAACAAGTAACCGCATGGTACCCGGACAGTTGGGGTCACTTGTTAATGGTTCCATAGACCATTGGGTATGACGATATTATTCTGGTATTTATGGTTTTGAATTCTTTTAAAATTTTTTAATTGTTTCTCCATTTTGTAGTAAAAGCTTGCATCTGCCCATCTTGACCATCTGTTAATTTTGGTTAACGTGATTTTTTGTCTGTTTCCTTCAGGACCTACAGATTAATAGTATTAGTGCATCTGTAACCTTTATTATTATTTTTAACTCTAATTTAAGTTTGGGTAAAAAATTCTTAAAAATTTTCTCCAATGCTACATCCGAATCTATATGAAGTAAATAAAGACTTAAATTTTTGCCCACATCAAGGAAGACTTAAACCGTTACTCAAATTAACAATGATTATATTTTATTCTCATTTAAATATCTATTAGTCATATTTTATCTTCCTTTAAATTTGAGTTTATCCTCATTTAAATTTTGGTTTATCTTCTTTTAAATTTGTGTTTCTTTATTGAAGAGATTTATATCAAATTAAGTTTTTTACCTTTCAAATTAGGTAAAAATTTGAGTTTCCATTAAAGATGATGTTAATTACATTGGACAAAAAGTGGTTCAACAGCGCCGCCTTCACTATAACATCGAGTTTTGAAGCCTCATCTTGGTCTTGTATAGTTTTGCTTCTTCTTCTTCTTTTTTCCTTATTTTTGTCAACGAGTCATCAAATTCTGTTGTATTATGTATACTATTTTACTCATTGTTGTTCTAATTTTTTTTTGTTGGCGATTGTTCTAAAATATATTCTTGGTGCACAACATTCTTAACACAACTGAAAGAAGTTTGTGATCCCCTTTCACTACAGTTGATGATCCTCCATTTAATTTTCTTTTACCACTAGAGCCCGAGCCACTCGTTACTCTCACTACTGATTCACCATTTACACATGGTAGCCTAGTCACTATAGAGTCATTAGTCCCTCCTCTTTTGTAGGTTTTTTGTCGTTCCCCTCGTTATCATCTTCAGTGTATTCATAAAGTGAATCTTGTTTCTTTACCTTCGAAGGTTAAACCTGTTGGCTATCACTTGGTTTACACCGTGAAGTTTCTTGTGGATGGTATTATTGATTGTCACAAGGTTAGTTTTGTGGCGAAGGGCTTTACTCGGGTTCCGGGTTGTGATTTTCGAGTTACCTTTGCTCCCTGACTATGGTTCGTTTGATTATATCTCTAGTTGCATCGTATTCTTGGCCTCTTCATCAATTGGATGTGAAGAATGCGTTTCTTCATGGTGATCTGGATGAGACTATTTATATAGATGCACCACCTAGTTTTTGTGGTGAGAGAAAGTATGCTAAGAAGGTTTGTTGACTATGTAAGTCTTTTTATGTATTGAAACTGTCATTACAAGCCTAATTCTCTCAGTTTAGTGGTGTAGTTGTATGTTTAGGCTTCACTAGATGACATTCTGATTATACATGCTTCATTCGAAAAAATACTTTTGGATAGTGTGTCATTTTCTTGGTATATGTGAATGATATTACTATTATTGGGGATGACGTTTTTGGCACTGCATAGGTTAAGGTTGACCTTGGGAAGACCTTAGATGTGAAGGACCCTGGATTTATGTAATATTTCTTGGGATTGAGGTTGCTCATAGCAATAGGAGTATTATTCTCTCTCAAAGGAAGTACATTATGGATCTTCTCTCAAACACTTGGATGATAGGGTGCAAACCAGCATCATCACCTATAATTCAAAACCTGAAGCTTACTATTGAAAGTGAGGAGTTGAGAGATCCGATTGTCTATCAAAGGTTGGTAGGTATACTTATCTACCTAGCTAACCTTAGGCCAGACATTTCATTTTTCGTCAACCTAGTTAGTCAGTTCATGCACAAGTCGGGTCAGTCTCATCTAGATGCAGTATATCATATTCTTCGTTACCTTAAGTTTTTTCCTGGACTTGGGTTGTTCTATACATCAGTGTCTCAGATTGATTCTCATACTTGTTATTCAGATTAAGATTTTAGGGGAGCTTATGATGGTTGTTCTACTACAGGCTTTTGTGCTTTTCGAGAGTCTCATCTTATCTCTTAGAAGAGCAACAAGCAGACAATTGTCCCTCGTTCATTAGCAGAGACAGAGTATCGGGCACTAGCACTTGGCACATGTGAGTTTATTTGGCTATGATATATTCTTGATGAGTTGAGATTTCTAGTGACTTCTCCATCTACATTGTATTGTGATAATCCATCTACTATTCAGTTCGCTTATGAATTTGTACTACATGAGAGGAAAAAGATATAGAGATCTGAAGAGGCACTGTACTCTTACTAACACATGGAAGGGGCATTTAATGTCCTCATGTTATGAAAGAAAAATAAGGCACGTGAAGAGAATAGTTGACACTGTCATGACCGAGTTGTTCAAATAGCTCAGTAGCAAAGGAATGAGCTCAACTTTGGCTACGTCCAGCAATTTAGAAAGACAACGTGGTGCTAAAGAGCCACCTATGATTCAGGCATTCTAGTAAAAAAAATGGTCATGATCATTGGTTCGGTAGAGGAAACTGTTAGAGAGATTTCAGCAACTTCCTAACAAAATTCCCTGGTTACGGGAAGGTGTGCTACCTTGAACCAAAAATCATGGAAACCCTAGCAGAGGAATGCTCTATAAAGAGTATAAGGAGATAAGGTGAAAGGTACGCTAAATTCTCCTTGGCTTATCATATGTTATTCATTTTTATTACTGACTTAAGTATTGGAGTGCCTTCGATCGAAGCACTTTGATCTTGGATAGTTTGTTTATTTTGCAGGAGGGAAAAGCTTAGAGATTGTTCACGTGAGAGACAACATTTATTCACTCTTGTGAGAGGGAAATCTATTTTTTGCCTCTTACATTTGGCACCATCTGTGGGAAAATTCATCAAGTCAAATTAAAAGCCAATGTTCACTTGACGCGGGGCGAATCCCTCCGTACCGAGGGGGAGAACCCTGCCTTGACAAAACTGGTTCAGTCCTTGCAAGACTGACTGGACGCACATGAAAAAATGTTCAAGAAATATTATGCTAGAGAGAGAGATTTAAGGAAGGTAAATGAGGAATTGAAAAGCAGAATAAAGGAAATGGCCAAGAAGGAGAGGCGTAGCAGAGCAGACCGATGGGAAAGTCCTGAGAAAAAGCGAATTGAAAGAGAAAATGTCATTGAAGAAGAGTGTAGGCAAAAAAGACATCAAAGCCGGGATGAGAAATCCTGGAAGCAATTTATAACCGAGTAGCTCAATAGCCAATTAAGAAGACCCGAGCAAAAATCAGCTAGGGACCTAGCCAGAAGGGCTAGAAGAGAATACGAAGATGGTACATAGTCCTCCCTCTTCACGAGATGGATTGAACGAGGACGAATCCCAAACAAATTCACAGTCCTGAGCTTCAAGCTATATGAGATCTGACCTCACACATCCGACATTACCGGCAACTCATGACCATCTATCGAAAGAATAAACTGCTGCTCTGTACCATTTTTTCCAGCAGTCTCAGGGAGTTAGCCATGAAATGGTTTGATATTCTGCCGAGGGGCTGGGTCGATGGTTGGGCACAGCTTGCCGAGCAATTCACGACTTGGTTTATAACTAGCAGCCGACAACCCAAAGACGTTAGGGCACTATTGACATTGAAGAAGAATAACAATGAGACCTTGCGAGAATATGCTCATCGTTATTGGGAAATGATGAACAAAATCGAAGCTTGCAATCTAGAGATCATCGTGGCATCCTTCAAAACAGGGTTGCCAAAGAAAAACCCATTATATAAATCTCTGACCAGAAGACCTGTAGTAGACATGGAAGAACTGATGGCCAAAATAGAAAAGTATTCCGAAGTCGACGATGACCTATTGAGATACTTGGGAAAAGAACAATTTGGAAGGAAGTTATTCGGAAAAGATAAACCAGTTGAACCAAACAGAGATACCGGCAAGAAGAGAGAAAATGAGGGATTTCCTCCGAAATCCCCATTCGTTGGGGTAAACACGGTGTTCAAGGAATTGATATATAATATATTGTCCCAGATGAAGGAAAATTCATATTTCAAATGGTCTAATAAGCTCACATGTGATCTTTCTTAGAGAAACCCTAATTTCAAATGTTCATATCATCGAGATGTGGGGTACATGACCGAGAATTGTCGATCATTGATACAACATTTGGAGGAGCTGGTCCAGGCAGGGAACCTCTCTTAGTTCGTTGAAAGCGGTGGAGAGAGGGCCATTGGAGTAGGGACCTAATTCTAGGGGGACCAAACTACTGTGACTAGAGTCATTGATGTGATCCATGCTACAAAAAATCCTCAGGAGCCTTCAAGGAAAGAGAAGTCTATAAGTTGAGGTTATCCCTTGAAGTCAAGAGTAAGAGATTAAAGTTAGAAACGTAGCCGAGGTGTTCTTTTTTTTTTTAGCAAGATTTAATCTGGGTACACCAATCACACATTGATGCATTGGTAATCACCCTCCGAATTGCGAATTATGATGTAAAGAGGGTACTAATTGACCAAGCAAGCTTTTTTAAAATTATGTATATAGACCTCTTTCAGAAGCTCGGACTCAAGCAAGAGGACCTCAAGCCAACCAATACCCTGTTGGTTGGCTTCAATGGAAAAACAGTTCTTTCAAGGGGAAAAATCACGTTTCTAGTAAAAACAGGCCTAGTCCGAATCATGACTGAGTTTCTTGTAGTTGATACCACTTTGGAGTACAATGCTATCATGGGTTGTACCTGGTTGCTCGAGATGAAGGTTGTGCCATCAACATACCACGTGATGCATAGATTTCTCTCAATAGAGGGATAGTCAACATTCGTGGAGACTTGGTAAGTTCAAGAACTTGTTTGTTGCATCAATAAGGGGTAGAGATAGCGGAGAAACTCACAAAGGGAGCACGACTACAAACTTAATGAAAAAGCAATCAAATCTTGATAGGTCGGCCATTGTGAAAGATTTGAGGTACCAACCGATCGAACTATCAAGGACATGTCCAAAGTACCTTTAGGCAATGATGAGTCGACCGACCGAACTATAGAAGACTTATCTAAAGTACTTTTAGACAAGGATGAAGAGAAGTACTTTCTTCTGGGAGCTTCTCTAAAGCTCGGGCAGCGTAAGAAACTTGTTTTGTTGCTAAGAGAGTATGGTGACGTTTTCACATGGACGACAAATGAAAATGTCTGGCATCTCACCTGAGATGGCGTGTCATTGATAAACCGTTGACCCCAAAATAGGAACTAAGGAGGTCCGCACCACAACACCAGGAAGCGGTAAAGGAAGAAGTGGCACGGTTGCTGGAGTCAAATACCACTAGGGAGGTTCAATACCCGACATGGTTTTCCAACACTATGGACGTCAAGAAAAAGAACGGAAAGTGGTGGATTTGCTTCGATTTTACAGACCTTAACAAAGCATGCTCGAATGACAGCTTCCCTCTACCAAAGATAGATCAGCTAGTTGATGCAACTGTCGGCCACAAACAAATGAGTTTTTTATATACGTATAAGGTTTATCATCAAATCCCTCTCACCGAGCAAGATTAAGAAAAGAATTCTTTTATAACACCTGAAAGGACTTATTATTATAAGGTAATGCCATTCGGGCTAAAGAGCGCATGAGCGACTTATCAGAGTCCTGTGACGAAAATGTTCTCTCAAATGTTGGGCGTCACCATGGAAGTCTACATTGATGATATGGTAGTGAAAAGCCGAAGGCCCATCGATCATTGCTCCAACATTAGAAACACCTTTGACGTACTTAAAAAAAACCAAATGAAGGTCAATGCCATGAAATGTGAGTTTAGGGTAGGCTCTAAGAAGTTCCTTGGGTTTTTGGTGACCCACCTGGAGTTGTGGTAAACCCCAACTATGTAAGAGCAATAACAAAGATGCAATCAACGAAAACAGTGAAAGAAGTACAAAGGCTAACCGGAATGGCAACTACTTTGGAAAGGTTCTTATCCCAGGCCTCAGATAAGTGCAAACCTTTTTTCCAATCAATCAAATGAAATAAATGAGCGCTCTGGAGTCAAAAATGTGAAGAGGCATTCATAAATTTAAAAGCTTACCTGACTTCCCCACAGATTTTGACGACTCCACTCTCCGAGGAACGCTTGTAGCTTTACTTGGTCGTATCAGAGCACATGGTTAGTGGACCTTTGATGAGGAGTAATCATGCGAATCTAAGCCCTATATACTATATAAGCAAAATGCTCATGGATGTCGAATCAAGGTATACACCCCTAGAAAAGCTTGCTCTGGCTTTGGTAAGCTCGGCTAGGAAGATACATCATTACTTCCAGGTGCACGAAATTGTTGTGCTCACAAATCAGCATTTTTTCAAAAAGCTGACTTGTCTGGGCGCATTGTATAGTGGGCAGTGGAGCATAGAGAGTATGATGTCGTGTTTGAACCGAGAACTACAATCAAGGGATAGATTGTGGTAGATTTTATCGTCGAGATCCACCCCAGGCAAAGCTCGGGAATAAGAGGAAAACCTAAAGCTAATAATGAGCAAGTATTTAGGAATAGATGAAGCCTGTCTGTGGATGGATCGTCAAATCAGAAAGGATCAGGCATAGGGTCATATTGGAGAGCCCCGAAGGATGTATGTTAGAGAAAGCATTAGACTCGGCTTTCAGGCCTCAGACAATGAAGCAGAGTACGAGGCCTTAATAGCAGGTGTAAGGTTTGCAATAGGTTTGGAAGTGAGAAGGCTCCAGATATTTTCTGACTCACAGATGGTGGTGAATCAGATAATAGGGGGTTTTTGGAAAAAGATGAAAGAATGATAGCTTACCATGTTGCGGCATTAAAGGAGTTACCGAAATATGACATCCAACAAGAAGGAAGAACACGAAATACCCCTATTGATGCTTCGACATCATTGGCTTCGGCCATCGAACAAGAGAATGAGATAACCGTTACCATTGAGTTTCAACCTGAGCCAAGCATTTCTTCTACTTGCTCGAAGAAAATATTTGTTAGAAACTGAAGCCTAGTTGGATGGATGAAGTCATCGCCAAACTGAAAACATAGATGTGCCAGGGGACAGGAAGTAAGCCCATAAGTTGTAGGCCTAACTGAAAAACGGAGATGTGCATAGGGACAAGAAGACAAGAAGACAAGAAGTAGGCCTAACTAAAAAACGGAGATATGCCTGGGGACAAGAAGTAGTGCCTAGGTTTTAGTTATCCCCAGAAGATGAAATTTATCAACGATCGTTCGGAGGACCATATTTGAAGTGTGTCCATCTGAAGCAAGGTCTAGAATTTTTGTCTGAAATCCATTAGAGTACTTGTGGCGCACACACTGGTGGAAGATCGCTGGCTTATAGAGCCATTTCCCAAGGGTATTGATGGTCATACGTGCAGAAGGACACAAAATATTTTGTTAGGCGGTGTGAGAAATGTTAAAAATTTTCTCCAATTCCAAGGAGGCCAGCCTAGGAGCTACTCCCATTGATGAGTCCGTGATCGTTCGCACAATGGGAGTTGGATATAGTATGGCCGCTGCCATGGGCCCCTCGAAACAAACGTTTACTTCTTGTTCCAACTGACTACTTCACAACGTGGGTAGAAGTAAAGCCCCTAGCTAACATACAAGATACCAACACAAGGAAATTTGTGTGGGAAAAATCATCACTAGGTTCGGCATACCTAACGCTCTGGTATCTGACAATGTGACTCAATTCAAAAATGACCCCTTTAAAACATTTTACCAGCATCATGAGATTCAAAATCACTATTCCACTCCAACATATCCTCAGAGTAATGGGTAGGCAAAAATATCGAACGAAACAATCCTTGACGGTATCAAGAAGAAATTGGAAAACGCAAAAGGAAGATGAGTCTAAGAGCTACCTAGCATTCTGTGCACATACCAAACCACGCCTCGGTGCTCTATAGCAGAAACCCCTTTTACCCTTACTTATGGTATGCAGGCAATAATACCATTGGAAATTGGTTTACCAACCTTGAGAACCGAGCTTGCCAATAGTCTAGATAATGGCATCACCAATGCTTAGGAACTTGATTTGATTGATGAGAAAAAAGACCAGACAACAACACGGATGGCATCCTACCAGCATTAAATATCCCAGGCCTACCACAAGAAAATTAGTCCTTGCATTTTTTCCCTTAGAGATCTTGTCCTTAGTTGCATTATGGGAACGACTAAAAATCCAGTGCATGGGAAGCTCGACACCAGTTGGGAGGGGCCGTACAAAGTGATACTTGAAGGAGGTTGTGGATACTATAAGCTCAAAACTTTAGATCATAAAATGGTACAATGACCTTGGAACTCTTCAAACTAGCAAAAGTTCTATTTCTAAAAGTTCCTTTTGAAGTATGAACTCTTAAGTACCTTCGGGAAAATAAGGGTGCCCTTTATTTAAAGATTCTGAAAAGATGACATATGATTAGCTGTCTATTGAATAAATACGTTGCAAAGAATATGAATAAAAATTCCCATTTTTTTGGATTTACAGTGTTAGTAAGTTAGGAACATCCTATTACCAAGACACAGAGGAAAAAATCCCGATAGAAGTATAAGCTTAAATCAGGCGTAGCCACCCAATCAAATTCTGGCCCTCATCTAAGCTGAATGGGTAGTGATTTGAGTCTGATTATATCGGCAGGTAAGTGCGAGCGTGGAAACAGACTCTTAAAGCGCTCGGAAGGTCGGAGTCTTTATTTCCACACAATTACCAAGCTCTTTAAAGAAAGGCCTCGTAAAGGTCATAACTTCAAGAGCCAAAATTTGTTTAATTCCCTACTTTGGGATCGAGCTCTTTGAAGAAAGGCTGAGTAGAGACCATAACTTCAAGAGACAAAATTTGTTTAAGTCCCAACTTTGGGACCCATCTTTTTGAAGAAAGGTCGAGAAGAGGTCATAATTGCAAGAGCCATAATTTGTTTAAATCCTAACTTTGGGATCGAGCTCTTCGAAGAAAGGCCGAATAGAGGCCATAACTTCAAGAATCAAAATTTGCTTAAGTGTTTTTAAGTCCCTACTTTAGGACTGAGCTATTTGAAGAAAGGTTGAGTAGAGGCCATAACTTCAAGAACCAAAATTTGTTTTAGTCCCCACTTTTGGACCGAGCTCTTTGAAGAAAGGCCGAGTAGAGGCCATAACTTCAAGAGCCAAAACTTTTTTAAATCCCTACTTTGGGGACGAGCACTCTGAAGAAAGGCCGAGTAGAGACCGTAACTTATCTAGCAACCCTTTATTTCTGGATGATTTCTAATTGAATAAAATTCAAGATTAAAAGAAAATAGAAATATCAAATAGATAACAAGTACAAAAGAATTAGGCAAAATAACTTTCATTGTTTATCCAAAAAAAATAAAATTACAAGAAAGGCTTAGAATTAAACAAAAATTTCTTCAGAACAGTTTCAAGTTGATGGAGGCTGGGAACAAATACCAAGAGACTAGCGGGTGTAGATATCTAAAGTCTGAGGTTCTCCGACAGTAGCCAAAACAACATGCCAACCTCTATTGAAGTACACTTTCTCCAAAACTAAGATTTACAGAGCCAAGTCATTCTCCGCATTCTCCATCCTTTACTCAAAAGTTAAGTCTTCTTGGTCCTTAGCCTCAGCCTTAAACTTCTCAAACTCCTCCAGAAGACTGGAATGATCAAGCTGAGACTGAGAAAGCTCAACATTGACTACATGTTCAAAAGCTTTTAGCTCCTCAAGCTCTGTGAAAAGTTTCTTATTCTCCTCAATCAGGCTAAGCATTTGAGCCTGAAGAACCAAAACCTCCTCGCAGAGCTTGGCATACTCTTCGTTAGTGGACTTCTTATCTGCCAAAGCAGATGCACAGGCATGAATGACATCCTTCATAACCTTATATTTTCTAGAAATTCTAGCCTCCCATTGCATGGAATTTTTGAAGCCCCTATAAGTTAAAGAAAATTGACAAGACTAACGAACTACTTCTTCACTGCTTGGTAAAGGGAACATAAAAGAAAGAAGTGAAATACTAGAACCATCTGCTGGATTGCTTGCCGAGTGATTTCATGATCTGAAAAAACCTCATTAATGGCTAAGTCTCGAGGCAGAATCACCCCCTAGCAATCCCCACTGCAACATTGAAATCTTTTATAATAGAATCCTTCACTGTGATAGGCTTTGGAGAAGGCACGATGTTAGACTTTAAAACTTTACGCTTCCTGGGGACGCGATCATTGAAAAGCTCAAGAAGAGAATTAGGGCGGTCATCGTGGGAATGAACAGGAACAGGAGAAGGAGGAAGCTTGGCAGGAATGGAAGAATCTGTGGCCCAAACCAAATCCACTGGTGGATCATCTTATATAACCATATGGCTCGTCTCGGAAGGGACAACTTCGATAGAAACTTTAAGATCGAGCTCTTCCACAAGTACAGGGTTAATAGGGATAAGAGGATCAGCCGATACAAAGGGCTAGACAGGAACAGATGGTTCAACGATTGACAAAAATTCAAGGAAATTTCTGACCAACCTATTTCTCCCCAAAGGACCAGACAATGACTTTTTGCAGGAACAAGGAGTCTGGTCTCGAGCAGTTTGGATAGATTGGCGATCACCAGCAAGGGATGAATTGGGTTGGGATGAAATGACAATAAATGACATGTAAGTTGGAGTATACCCGAGTAATGTATGAGCAGCTTGGCAGATGAATGAGTCATTATAGTCCCACACCTTCTTCAACTTTTCCATCCTAATAACATGCTCTGGAATTCCTCTCTTTACAGTCTCGCCTTCAAAAAAAGACAACGTAAATAAAAACAGTAGATGAATGTATTAAGAAGCAGAGTAAAAACATCTATCACCTAGTGCATCATCCTCATAGGGGCATCAATAGAAAGGCTTAGCATCAACTACATACTCCCAATTCCAATAAATGAAGACCACATCATTCTCATGACCATTTTTTTGAATCTGGGAGGTGGGTCACCAGATACCGATCCTTCTTCCTCAGTACAAGGTATTAGTTGTCTCCTTCTGGTTTGTTGATGTAACAATATAGAATCTCCCATACACCTAGAATCGGGTTCAAAAGTTTGTTTGGAGTAGCTACACCCATCACAATTCTAAAGAAATTGGGGAAACATTGAATAGGGTACATCTTCATCGCTGATAGCACCCAAAGGAGTAGAGGATCGAGGGGGAAACGACCACCACCTTCTGTAATTACACGAGTATGGATCGAAATACTTTCTCTAGATCCTATTAAAGGTTCATCAGTACCAGCAACTCATACACCAATGTCTTCAGGAATGTTGTATTTAGCTTTGAAAGCAAGAATATCAGAAGAAGTAAGAAGAGTTATAGTAGAAGAAGGAGAAGAGGTAAACCCAGAGGGAAGCAAGGAAATCTGAAGAAGAGAACGCCGAAGAAGAAAAAGGATGGAGAAGGTCGCTTATAAAGGGGTTAACTGAAGCCCAAGAGACAATTATTTAAATGAGTTATATGCCGCCAAAAAATAAGGTGCATGTCTCGATGGAACATGCATTGATGGTCTAATAGCATGAAACGATTGACAGGTAAAAGGATTTTGTCACACGTTTCCTAGGGGAAAATGAAGAGGCACTGCACTCTTGCTAACATGTGGAAGGGGCATTTAATGCCCTCACATGATGAAAGAAATATAAGGCACGTGAAGAGAAAAGTAGACACTGTCATGACCGAGTTCTTCAAACATCTTGGTAGTAAAGGAATGAGCTTGGCTCTGGCTAGGCCAAGCTATTCAGAATAACAACGTGGTGCTAAAAAGACGCCTATGATTCAAGCATTCTAGTAAAACAAATGGGCATGATCATCGGTTCGGTAGAGGAAACTGCTGGAGAGATTTCAGCAACTTCCTAAGAAAATTCCCTGGTTAAGGGAAGGTGTGCCACCTTGAAACAAAAACCATGGAAACCCTAGCAGGGGGAAGCTCTATAAAGAGCATAAGGATACAAGATGAAAGGTACGCTAAATTCTCATTGTCTTATCATTTATTATTCATTTCTATTACAGACTTAA
>CM042187.1:20688859-20741716 GCA_023539305.1 Ilex asprella
ATATATATATATATATATATCCCAATATTATAAATCCTACACCATTGAATTAAATAAAGATATAACACCCATAAACAAATAATTAATTCATACCTTTAGTGGATTCCACCTTCTTTTTTTTTTTTGGTTTCTTCTTTTTCCTTCCCCCTCTCTCTTTCTCTCTTTCTGCCGCCACCCACTCCTTTCTCTTCAAGCCCAACAAAATTAAGGCAACTATGACATATCATTTACTTAATAGACCTAATAGTTATTCCCTTCTAATGCCACTTATACCCCTCTAATTTCTTATAATTATTATTTTAATCATAACATATTAGCGTACAACTAATTTTATTCTATTTTATTTTAGACAACTTCCTCTCTTTCTATCCATTTATATAACAAAAAGAAAAATTCAAGCACATACCTGTATTGGGGTATTACAGAGATCTCTCTTTGGGCACACCATTTCAACTCTTTTTCCTCCCTCCCTTTAGAGTCAAATGGTTTGTTTTGACCGGATTGAAGGTGGATGATTCGATGAGACTTTGATAAATCGTAGGCCTAGTCACGGTTTATGCTTAGATACTCACCGATATCATCTCCAGCTTTCCGTGAATCAAACATTCATTCATGCTCAATCAGAGGAGTGGGTTGAGTTGAGGTGGCATACCCATTGGAGTAACCTCTTGGACTTGCCAACACTTGTTTCCCATTACATCTTCATTAGCACACATTTCACCAACCACTCAAGACAAAGGATTTTACATTTCCATTTTCACTAAATCACTTTTACTTGGTTTAAAACTTCCTTCCCTGTGGATACGACCTTGGAATACTCTTCCAAGTAACAAACGACACACGAAAGTCTCCCTGCAATTGAGGAGCATTTTTTGTGCATACACATTCCATATCTACATCATCCCATTTTCCTTGCATCATTGCCCTTTCTTTTGACACTATCCAAAGGGGAAGAAACCCTTTTTTTCGCTCATACATTGCATCATTTGAGGGATAGTATTTAGGGGTTAGTGGAGGTTAGGTATTTCAACCAATTACTTAGCATTCATTTCACCCCTCCTAACCCTAGGAAAGATTAGAGAGGAAGAGAAAAGGATAAAACACAAGATCAAGAGGATATCTATACTTCAAAGAAGATCAAATCTTCATCTTCTTCACACTAAACCTAGGTTTTCAAGAACATTGAGGTAGGATTTTCTTTTATTTCTTGTCCATTGATGTTAGGGTTATTATACATGTAGATTTTGACTCTTAATAGTATGTATTTGTTTTGGGTTCCTTGTTTCTTGATATTTTTACAAACATTCACATGATTTGAATAAAATGATGGTTGAAAATCCATCAAATCCTAGTTTTTTGAGAAATATGGTTTTTCTCAATATCTTCACATCATCTTGATTTCAAAAATTCTGGAGCTTTGTGTTGGGTAGTAAAATGATTGTATTGATGATCTCATACTTATTTCCTTTAAACTTGTCTCTTGTAACATGATTTACGAAATGAGTATATTTCTTAAATTGTTCTATTATGTATATTGCTTGTGAAAATTGGGAAAAATTATGAAATTTGGTTGTATATGAGGTTTGAGCATAGTGTTGGTATGTCACTCTTGTGTATGGTGTTGTGAGGGACTTGAATTACCTTCGAGAGCTGCCGTAGAGTGTTAGAGGTCAGTCTATCCCAGTGGGGTTGAGATGGTTGCCTAATGCTCGTAGCGGATCATTGTTGTGCCAGTGACCACTATTGTTCACGGATACTGGAGAAAGGGTTAGTGTACTAGACACCTTGGAAGGATTTCGTCAATGCCGTATGAGATGGTACACGCCCTTCCTAAATTGGTCTGTGATTGTTATTATAAATGGGTGAATGAGGTAGAATCGTCGGGTAGATTCATGAGAAGCAACAACCTACTTATATGGTACCAAATAGAAATTATTGTTCATTGTACCAAATATTATTTCTCCAAGAGTTTCGGGTAGTATGGGATGGTGTATGGTGGAGTGGTTTCTACAATTATTGTTCATTGTACCAAATATTATTTTTCCATCCTTTCTAACTTATGAAAATGGTATATGGTGGAGTGGATTATGTTAAAAATTATTTGTCAATTAAACGTGGTTTTATTCTCTTTCAATTCCTTATTATTGTACAAACTTGAGATCTCCTTTAAAATGTCATTATTTATTTCAAAATTCATTTATATGCATGTGCGAAATGTGACCTACCTGTTTTACTTGATTTCAAAACCTTGAATGGGTTTGGAAGGATCCTCCTACAGAGCCTTGTGCTCACCCCCTTACTTCCCCACCTTTCAGATTTTGCCTTTGACGAGGAGTTAGGAGTCGAGGAGCGGACACATTGGGAGACTCCGATAGAAGGGAGCGTGGATCCCGAGGTGGACGCTTAGAGCGACCCCCCTTTCTTTTGTTATAGACTTGGACAATTTTTTGGGAGAATTGTATAGCCTAGTTTTATTTTGTAAATTCTGTTGTGTATTATAGTATTTTTGTGGGGATGTAAAGGCCATAGCTTGACCTATTCTTTTGGGAATAACATGTAAATTTGATGGATTGATTTTATGGTAGTTAAATGGACCCGGTGTGGTCATTACAGTAGAATTGCACAGGTTGTGTTTTGGGTAGAGCTCTTCGAACAAAGAAGGCTCTGCCCGAATTTTGTTAAATTAAGGGCCCCTAGTTATTTATGAATTTATTAGTTGCTCTCATGATATGAATGGTTATTGAATGTAATGCCATTCAGGGTGGTATTTGGGGCGTTACAGATTTGGTATCAGAGCCTAGGCTTTAGGTCTTACATGGGAACTGTAGGTTATGGATTTTCACTAGAGAGCTAGAACTAGAAAAAAAAATATTCTTCAGTTTAACTTTCACAAGTCTTATACCTTACTCTAAAGCGATAGTTAGGCTGTCTTGTACATCGATTAAACTAAATTATGAATTGATGTGCAGGATGGAAGGAGGAAGAGGATATGGACGTGGACGTGGTGATCAAGCACACCCACCACCTCCACCACCCCCTGATGCCATGAATGATATTTACCAATGTTTAAGGGAACTCACCACCCTAGTGCAACAACAAGGCGGGAACAACCACCACAATGGTGGAGTTCGTCTGTTAGTTCAAGTGCCGGGCAACGGAGATGAGAACCGAAGGATGGTGGCTCTTCGGGAATTTCTACGACAACACCCACTCACCTTTCAAGGGAGCTCCAATCCCTTAGATGCGGATATATGGATCTGCAGGGTGAGAAAGATTTGTAATGGTATGGGGATCGCCGAGGAACTTCGGGTGGACTTGGCTACCTACTTGTTGGAAGGAGAGGCCGATCACTAGTAGGAGTCAGTGAAGAGGAGGAGGAACACCGATACGCTTGTTTAGGAGAAATTTGAGCAAATCTTCAATGACAAGTATTTTCCAGAGTCTATCCGAGATAGGATGAGCACAGACTTTCTTGCCTTGCGACAGGGTAGTATGACTGTAGCCGAGTATGAGAAGAGGTTTGACGAGTTGTCCCGCTATGCCCCAGAGTTTATATCCACCGAGGCTAGGAGGGCCAAACGCTTCGAGCAGGGGTTGAGGCCAGTTATCAGGGAGAAACTTGTGGCTCTCAAGATCAGAGACTATGGTGATCTAGTGGACAGAGCTGCAGTAGTGGAAAGAGACATTGAGGACTCTCAGAGGTGACAAAATTATGTGAGAGGAGGCCCGATCCGTACAGGAGCCAGCAGCAGCGGAGCGCAGAGGGCGCTACCATACCTTCGCCCCGATCAGGTGATAGGACAGAGACCTTAGATAGCTCGAGGAGCAGGAGGTGTACCGGGGAGGACAGCCACAGACCCCCGTCAATGTTTTGCATGTGGAGGTGTAGGGCACTTCCGAAATAACTGCCCGTCGTTTCCACCCAAGACCAATCAATCAACCAGGCCATCCAATCCAAACAAGCCACTCCCACCACTGAGAGCTCAAGCCCACGGTGATTCCATTCCGGGGAGGGTATTTGCTTTGACCCAACCGGAGAAGGATGTTTCAAATGTAGTGATAGAAGGTATTGTTCTCCTTTACAATTCTTCGGCCCGAATTTTATTCGATCCTGGTGCTACTCATTCTTTTATACGTACTGCATATGCTATGAATTTGAGATTGGGTTTCGAGAAGTTAGAACATGCCTTGACTGTTGACTTGCCTACGGGAGAACAGTTGGGTACTAGCCGAGTCTGCAAGGGTTGTGTGCTTCGTATTGGGGAGCACAAATTGATTGTAGATTTAATTACTTTAGAGATGAAGGGGTATGACGTGATTTTTGGGATGAACTTGTTATCCGCTTTTCGGGCGGTAATGGATTGTTTCCACAAGTAGATTACATTTCAATTGCCGGGAGGAGTCATTTTCAGTTTTGTGAATAACCGAGATTTTTTTCATCCATTTCCTACTACGAGAAGTAAATTCTTAAAAGCTAAGGCAGGGAGCCACTTGAGTTTCTTGGCTAGCTTGATGGGAGATGATCGAGATAGATCCCAATCGGGTATGGTGATTGTATCGAATTTTCTGGATGTCTTTCCAAATGAATTACCCGAGTTACTGCCACAGAGAGAGATTGAGTTCGCAATCGATCTTTATCCGGGAACCGAACCTATTTCTATTGCTCCTTATCGGATGCCGCCTTTGGAGTTAAAGGAGCTAAGGAAGCAATTGGACCACTTGCTGGCAATTGGATTCATCCGTCTGAGCACTTCACCTTGGGGAGCCCCGGTCCTCTTTGTGAAGAAGATGGATGAAATACTTCGGTTATACACAGATTACTGATGGTTGAATCGGGTGACGGTGAAGAATAAGTATCCCTTACCGTGCATTGATGATTTATTTGATTAGTTGAGGGGTTCTAAGTTCTACTCCAAGATTGATCTCCGTACTGGGTACCATCAATTGCGTATCAAGGTGGAGGATATTCCTAAGACAGCTTTTCGTACTCGGTATGGTCACTTCGAGTATACGGTGATGCCATTCGGATTGACTAATGCTCCAGCAGCCTTCATGGATTTGATGCACAGGATATTCCGGCCATATCTAGATTAATTTGTCATTGTGTTTATTGATGACATATTGATTTATTCCCGGACACAAGAAGAACATGCACATCATCTCTCAGTTGTGCTACAAACATTGAGAGAACATAATTTATATGCAAAGATGAGCAAGTGTGAGTTTTGGATGAAGGAAGTGAAGTTCCTTGGCCATGTTGTGTCCTAGCAAGGGGTAGCGGTTGATTCCTCGAAGATTGAGGCCGTGATGCAATGGGAACCACCAAAGAACGTGACAGAAATACGTAGTTTCTTGGGGTTAGCCGGCTGCTATCGTAGGTTTGTGGAAAGTTTTTCCAAGCTTGCGATGCCGATGACTCGCCTTACCAAGAAAGGGGAGAAATTTGTGTGGACTCAAGCGTGTGAATTAGCTTTTCGCACCTTGAAGGAAAAGTTGACGACGGCACCGATCCTCATTATTCTGAACAGTGGGGAAGGTTACGATGTTTATATCGATGTTTCACTACGAGGCTTGGGATATGTGTTGATGCAAGGAGGCAAGGTGATTGCTTATGGCTCGAGGCAACTCAAGATTCATGAGCAGAACTATCCCATTCACGACTTGGAGCTAGTCGCTGTGGTTTTTGCTCTTAAGTTGTGGAGGTGTTACTTGTATGAAGAGAAATTTTAAGTTTTCTTGGATCATAAAAGCCTCAAGTATGTGTGCACACAAAAAGAATTGAATCTTCGGCAGAGAAGGTGGATTGAGTAGTTAGAAGATTACGACTTCACTCTCAACTATCATCCGGGGAAGGCTAATGTAGTAGCGGATGCATTGAGTAGGAAGTCTCAGGGTGAAATCAATGTCCTTGCAGCTCAACGGTGGAAAATGATTGATACGTTAGAGGAGTTTGATCTATGGGTCGATGGACTGGAGGATCGACCATGTTTGTTTAACCTAGTAGCTCAACCAATTCTCCAACAAAGGATTGTGGAGTTGCAACGGTTAGGTCCCGAGTTGACAGAAATTCGGGATAAATTGGAGAGGAATGATATTGTTGGGGGTTGGTCTATAAAGAATGAGGAGTTACAGTTTTGGGGAAGATTATGCGTGCCAAACGACGACCAAGTGAGGGAAGAAGTGTTGGGTGAGTGCCACCGATCGAAGTTCTCTATACATCCAGGGAGTACAAAAATGTATAGAGATATGAAACGACAATATTGGTGGAGTGGAATGAAGAAGGATGTAGCAAAGTTCATTTAAAGGTGTGTCGTATGTCAGCAAGTGAAGATTGAGCACCAACAATCCGGACGATTATTACAGTCTCTGCCTATCCCGGAGTGGAAGTGGGATCATATCACCATGGACTTCGTGTCGGGTTTTCCACGGACTTCAAGAGTGCGTAATGCCGTATGGGTTATAGTAGATCGACTCACCAAGTAAGCTCACTTTTTGGGGATGAAGACCACAGACTCGTTAGAGACCTTGAGCAGACTGTACATTCGAGAGATTGTTCGATTGCATGGAGTTCCACTTTCTATCGTGTCGGATCGCGATTCTCGTTTTGTGGCTCGTTTTTGGCAAAGTCTACAACAAGCTATGGGGACAGAGTTACATTTCAGCACAGCCTTTCACCCTCAAACAGATAGCCAATCCGAGAGAGTAATACAGATTTTGGAAGACATGTTACGGGCTTGCGCATTGGATTTCAAAGGGAGTTGGAGCGATCACTTAGCGTTGGTGGAATTTACGTACAACAACAGCTACCAAGCGAGTATCGGGATGGCACTGTATGAAGCTTTGTATGGAAGACCATGTAGATCCTCGACGTGTTGGTTGGAAGCCGGAGAGAGTAGTATGTTTGGGCCCGAGATTGTTCGGGAGACAATGGAGAAGATTCAGCTCATTCGGGAGAGATTACGCACCGCACAGAGTCGACAAAAGAGCTATGCGGATAGGAGAAAAAGGCCTTTGGAATTCAAGGAGGGAGATTTTGTATTTCTCAAAGTGTCACCCAAGAAGGGCGTACTTAGATTCGGCAAGAAAGGAAAACTCGCTCCAAGGTACATCGGTCCATTTGAAGTGATCAAGACAATGGGCAAAGTAGCATACCAACTTCGGCTACCAGCACAGTTGTCAGGAGTTCATGATGTGTTCCACGTTTCGAGGTTGAGAAAGTGTCAACCAGATACGTCGCATGTTGTGGATTTGGAGGATATTGAAGTGCAAGATGGAGTCACCTATGAAGAGCAGCCGGTGAAAATTCTTGATATCAAAGAGAAAGTGCTTCGCAATAAGGTAATCCAGCTAGTGAAAGTCCTGTGGCAACACCATGGTGTGGAGGAAGCAACTTGGGAACCGGAGTGGGAGATGCGAGAGAAATACCCATACTTGTTCGCTACTTGAGGTAAGTTTCGAGGACGAAACTTTCTTTAAGGGGGGTGAATTGTAAACCCCTACATGTTTGTATTAACATATACGAATGTATTTGTTTAGTGAGTATTATATATGTAATGACGTAAGAATAAATCATGTATAATGGAACCGTAAGAATAAATACTAGGAATACGTTTAAACTTGAGAAGGATTATTAGATAAATCTCTAAATAATTTTAGGTCAAAATAAGGTTTCCATTGAGTCCGGAAGGTCGAAAAACCTTAGGAGAGGTAATATGAGGTGTATTAGAAGTGAGAAAGTATTTGGAGTTAAAACACATTTTAGAGAAAATTTGGAAATTTAGAATTTTGGACACTACATAGTATTTTGGCCATAACCTTTTATCCTTATGTCCAATTAATCTGAAATTTTTAAAGTACATAGTAGACATCCAGAGCTACAAAAGTGTATCTCATGTAAATTTTTCAATTCGACCTCTAAATAGGTCAAAATTGCCCTAGAAGTTGCACCAAAAATCTGTCTACAGTACCAACACGCCCGATTTTTTCTGAACCGAAAATGTCGGGTTTTGCTCCATTTTCTTGCCCTATAAACACCTAATGTCGCCCCCTTAGCATTCATTTCACCCCTTCTAATCCTAGGAAAGATTAGAGAGGAAGAGAGAAGGATAAAATACAAGATCAAGAAGAGATCTATACTTCAAAGAAGATCAAATCTTCATCTTCTTCACACTAAACCTAGGTTTTCAAGAACATTGAGGTATGATTTTCTTCCATTTCTTGTACACTGATGTTAGGGTTATTATACATGTAGATTTTGACTCTTAATAGTATGTATTTGTTATGGGTTCCTTGTTTCTTGATATTTTTACAAACATTCATATGATTTGAACAAAATGATGGTTGAAAATCCATCAAATCCTAGTTTTGGGGGAAATATGAGTTTTTCTCTATATCTTCACATCATCTTGATTTAGAAAATTCTAGAGCTTTGTGTTGGGTAGTAAAATAATTGTATTGATGATCTCATACTTATTTCCTTTAAACTTGTCTCTTGTAACATGATTTACGAAATGAGTATGTTTCTTAAATTGTTCTATTATGTACATTGCTTGTGAAAATTGGGAAAAATCATGGAATTTTCTTGTATATGAGGTTTGAGCATATTGTTGGTATGTCACTCTTGTGTATGGTGTTGTGAGGGACTTGAATTACTTTCGAGAGCTACCGTAAAATGTTAGAGGTCAGTCTATCCAGTGGGGGTGAGATGGTTGCCTAATGCTCGTAGCGGATCATTGTTGTGCCAGTGACCACTATTGTTCACGGATACCGGGAAAAGGGTTAGTATACTAGACACCTTAGAAGGATTTCGTCAATGCCGTATGAGACGGTACACGCCCTTCCTAAATTGGCCTGTGATTGTTATTATAAATGAGTGAACGAGGTAGAATCGTCGGGTAGATTCATAAGAAGCGACAACCTACTTGAGTGGTACCAAATAAAAATTATTGTTTATTGTACCAAATATTATTTCTCCAAGAGTTTCGGGTAGTATGGGATGCCGCGATAACTTGTGAAAATGGTGTATGGTGGAGTGGATTGTGTTGGAAATTGTTTGTCAATTAAACGTGATTTTATTCTCTTTCAATTCCTTATTATTGTACAAACTTGAGATCTCCTTTAAAATGTCCTTATTTTATTTTAAAATTCATTTATATGTATGTGCGAAATGTGACCTACCTGTTTTACTTGATTTCAAAACCTTGAATGGGTTTTGAAGGATCCTCCTACAGAGCCTTGCGCGAACCTCCCTTACTTCCCCACCTTTCAGATTTTGCCTTTGATGAGGAGCTGGGAGTCGAGGAGTCGACACATTGGGAGACTCTGACAGAAGGGAGCGTGGATCTCGCGGTGGACGCTTAGAGAGACCCCCCTTTCTTTTGTTATAGACTTGGACAATCTTTTGGGAGAATTGTATAGCCTAGTTTTATTTTGTAAATTCCGCTGTGTATTATAGTATTTTTATGGGGATATAAAGGCCATAGCTTGGCCTATTCTTTTGGGATAACATGTAAATTTGATGGATTGATTTTATGGTAGTTAAATGGACCCGGTGTGGTCATTATAGTAGCATTGCACAGGTTGTGTTTTGGGTAGAGCTCTCCAAACAAAGGAGACTCTGCCCGAATTTTGTTAAATTAAGGACCCCCGGTTATTTATGGATTTATTAGTTGCTCTCATGATATGAATGGTTATTGAATATAATACCGTCTAGGGTGGTTTTGGAGCGTTACAATTAGCCACCACTTTCACATGCCATCAACGTGAAGAAAATGAAGTATTGTTATCTCACCAGCCTATGCAGCTGAACTCCAATTCCTTTCCACAAGGGAAGGAAAATTAGCTCCTTGTGATGAACCGTGATATATAACATTATTATCAAGATTGTCAAGTTACTTGAAGAAGCAAGAATTGATTTAGCACAAATATTTCTTCCTATGTGACTATAGCCCTTGAATAAGAATTTTGATGCTCCAAATCATAGCACATTTCAGCAATAGGAGAGGCTTAATCATTTCTAGAACAAATTGACTAATATTGAAAACACGAACTAGCAATGTGCCAGATGTGGGCGATGAGTCTATTTTCTCTTGAATCTCTAAATTTTAAACAAAATAATCTACTTCTAATAATGTCGCAAATAATCTGCTATAAAGTTATTGTATCTTTGCATTCATTTGAATGTCGTAATTGTGGTACCCTAACTGTCGAAATGTCGCATATAGACAAATTAAAATTACTTAAAGAACCATTACGCAATAGTCTACTTTTTTGAAAAAAGAAAAAGCAAAAAGAGTCTTACTTTCATCTTTATACACAAATATAAAAAATTATTCTATGAGGCTTACTTACTTTTCTGTAAAAAAAAAAACAAAAAAGGAAAAAGAGTCTTACTTTCATCTTCATACACAAATATAAAAAGTTATTCGTGAGGCTTACGCTGATTTATTTTTAGCTATTGAGACTTTTGTCAACCATTAATTTTTCTCAATCAAATTATACTTTGACACATTTACATAATTATAATCTCATACCATGAAGAAAAAAAGAGAGAAAAGAATAGCAAACAAGTATAGTTAGAAATAACCTAACCTTCAAAGAAGAGAAATCAAAATTTACTGGCTAAAGAAACGACAATAAGAGAAACATTGATTCCCTTTTTTTCACTATACCTCTACAGTACCAACTATACACTGGTGGGCTATACTAACTATATAAAAAATCTGGCGTATTTCCTAGTAACTATAACAGTAACAAAACATTTCTTCGTACAATTGAACCATAACAAAACATTCAATTGTAATCGACATAGATGTCAAAAAAACCTAACGAACAAAACTTTCAACAACTTTCAACCCCCCCCCCCCCCCCCCAAAAAAAAAAAAGGGAAAAAATGAGAGATGTTTTCATATATGTATGTGAGTTTAGAGAGTCAGAATGAGCCATCGAGAAAGGATTTGAATGACTCACCCATTGCAGGAAAGAGAAGAGACTATAGTTGAAGGTGATGGCAAGGTTATATTACTAGCTGTTGAAGCACGGCTCTAAAAATGGATACAATAGTTTGATAAAATAAAATAAAAAGGTAATAAAAAAGAAGGCTTAAACAGCTTAAAGCTTGACCATTTTGCAAAGGAAAAATTTCTGAAAACACGAAAATAGCAATTTCAAGGCTCACCTTGCTAGAGAGTTGATTGTTTAGAGATTACTTCATAATGAGTTCTTATTTTAGGCAGCTTATTGTAGGGCGAGAGAATGCGTTCCTCCAATTTCAATTACGGTGTCCAACTTCTGCAATGATATATGCATTGTGAAATTTTGTAAACACAAATGCCCATTAACGAACAGAAATACATAGGAAATCAATTCTATTATTTTAAGAATAACCTAAAAATCACTTCGAACGCTTCTAAACCCAAGAGAGAAAATCACAGTAAAGAAATGAAAGCACTCATATGAACAAACTCACTCACATGAATTGCCCAAATTCAGCAGACAAATGCACTACTGGCCAATTAAAACATGAATCTAATACAACAAAAATTGCTTGACAAGAAATTGCCCAACCACATAATTCCAGAAAATAACTTTGTTGAAAAATATCACTCAAAAATCACACAAATAATTTGAATAGTTGGCATAGAGTTGATCATTCCAGAGAGCAGAAAGAAGCATCCAGAGCCGGCCCAATAGGTAGGTCAACTAAGCAGCCGAGTGCCCACAATTATGTTTATGGTCTCCACCTATTATTTTAGCCCAAAAAATATTTTAAACACAAAAGAATCATATGAAAATTCTTAGAAAAAACTCAATTAAAACTGAGAGGCGCAACAGTATTTTTCCAATGGTCAAATCACTAAAATATCAAATGTCGCAATACAATTAAAGTTTACAAGTAAATCTCTCTCTCACATACATACACACTAACTAGTCTGCATTAAAAAAATTGTATACTTAGTTACCCATATCACTAAAAAAAATTATTTTCTTTCCCATCGTCTGTATATACACATATAAACATCAATAAATTAATTTTTATAATACAAGTATTTAATTCAACTATTTTTTTGTGAAGGTATAATTTATTAGACAATTCAAAAGATGAATAAAGAGTCAATTTATACAATCTCTATTTATCATGTGTTATTGTTCCATTTTTATTAATTGTTCTCTTAGTATAACTATTTATTGTTTTAACTCTTTGTTGTTTTGCTTATAAGAATTTTGGGTTTTGAATATTTCAACTGTAAAAATGTGAATTCAAATATTAAAAGCATAAAACTTGAATAAGTTATACTAACAAAATGTGAATATAAAAAATAATCTCTAAATTTACATCACAAAAAGTGAGAATAACAAATTTTAAATGAAATTTATCCGTATGTTAAAATTATATTTATAATAAATTTTTAAAAGGCATCATTTATAATTTTCGCTTGGAGCTTCATCTTTTGTCGGGCTGGCCTGGAAGCATCAAACTTAGATTGGAGATCACTCTCCGGCCATTGATGTGACGAATTTGAGACCTTGGAAGCTCCCTGGATTCTCATCCTAGGTGGATTCAAACAAAGAGGGCGTGTGCTTATCCGTGTGCATGTGTATGTATTTTGAGGATATGAGGGAAAGATAGAGAGAGTCGACTGGTATTGAGTGATTTTTGTATATTTTTGGGAAAAGAGGCAGAAGCATTATAGGCAGAATCTGATACGTCGGCATGTGTTAGCGGAGCAGATGAAACAACAAAGTGAATACCCGTTACACAAGAGCAAAATGTTGCATTCATTCACGACTTCATGAATTATGTGTCATATATTAGTGGAATATATATAATAATTATAATCTATTGATTAGCATAAAAGTCCAAAAGTCATTAATTTATGATTAAAAATAAGATTAAAGATAATAAAAATGTTGTCATAATTCACTATATGTAGTTATTAGATTGTCCGTGACTCCCATCAAATATTAAAACTTGGTATTAATCTAACAGTTGTAATGATATGTATAAAAATTTACCGCAAATATGTGATTAGCTAGTTGATGCTCTGATACCCGTTATAAAGTGGCGTCAGATCTTATGAGTCATATGGGAATAGAGTTTATTAGGTTTTGTAACAGGTATAAAAGTTTGACGTATTAGGGCATAGACTTCAGATTTTATATAGATACCGTGAAAAGTGGGTTTGAGAGTAGAGCTGAATCAATTAATTTAGAGATTGTGAATTTTAGGGATGATTTTTTTTAAAGGAGGGTAAAATGTAATATCCCATATTAAAATTAATAGGTAATATGTTAGTAAAAATGCAAATTAGGATTTTATGCGATCGAAAGCATAATATAAAAATAATTTTTAAAATTTTTTAATAAATATATAGGCCTAAAAAATAGATTCATTGCGTGAACACAAATCCAAATGACTATAAGATTGACTATGTTTAGTGTTATGTTAAATATTCAAACTGACCGAACTAATAATATATCTAAAAATATGTGTCGCATGTATATCTATATTTATACTACTTTAAATATCAATATACTTGAAAAACATTTTTTTCCACTATTACTCTCTAACAACATGAGTATCCACCTTTATCCTTCAGAATTAATGCCACAATAAACCTAAATCATCACCTCCACCCAATTACTTCCCTATTTTTCAGCCGTTAACTCCCTCTCTCTCTCTCTCTCTCCCGATATTCATTTGTTACTCTCTCCTTCTTACGTATTCATCACTCATCAAAGAGCAACCAACATGCTCCCTCTCTTCACCTTGAGTAAATATTCAATGCAACGGTGATACCATGTGACCATTGATGATATGGTATTACCAACCAATAATAAAACTCTAAATGGGCAAGGAGAACCTTACTTGAGTTTACATGGAGGAGAAGTAGGGAGTTATTGCTTACAAGACTGGTTGATTATAAATTTTTATGGGGTCAATTTACTTATTTGTCTTAATATTATTAGTTGGTGATACTACATCAAATTGCCATGTGATATCACTATTGTAATGAATATTTTTTCCTTCATCTTCCCCCTCTCCATCTGTCTCTCTAATTCTGTCTTTACAAGCCCTACATCATCTTATTGGTTGTACAAAGTTAAGAGAGAATGACTAATGTTAACGCCTTTGTAGTCTCCCCAACGGATGCCCCTCTGTATTGCTTCCATATACTGCCCTCTCTCTCTGGTCTATCTTATTCATCTTTTCCATCCTTGCATTTGTTACATGCCCTCCTTTTTTTTTTTCTCATATCAACAAAAACAATTCAGAACTACGGATGCCACTATTGTCACAACTCCTTCAGTCGACACTTCTCTAACGAACGTGGGCTGTGAAGATCGATAAACTTGTCAGCATTTTTTGAATGTCTGGAGCTTGAATATTGAAGATCGTAAAAGGGATTGAATTAGATAATTTTGAGGATTTACACAGTTTATACCGTGATCTCTGAGTACAATGTTGCTTAGATGTTCCCATTAGATCTCTTTGTTCTCCAAAATTATCCCCAAGTTCTCTCTTTTGTCTTGTTTGATTATTTTATTTTTGCATGTTTTAATTTTTTTTTGTTCTCCAGTTTTTGTAGCTTGATGGTTTGTTTTGTTTTTTTTAATAGGTATTGAGGTTGGCCAATAGGTGGTAATGTGTGCTTGGGACAGGGCATCCATGGTGAGTGCGTGTGACTTTGATGTTGATTATTTGTTAGGCTATTTGATATAATGCATTGAATATTTTGGTTAGATCTTGGCTATGGATAGATATTTAAGTAGTTTTCTTATGTGGGTTTGTTTTAAAATATGGAGCATATTGTTATGAATTTCGGAAATATTAGATTGAAGTATGTAGAGATTTTTAAGGTATGATGTTGTTGTGACTTAATTTTATTCCCTTGTACATGCAAGGAGAGAAAGTTACAGGAGCATTTTATTGAAAGCAATGACAATTAATGTCCTTTATGATCTTCTCTTTTAATGATGGAAACCCATATCGACATAGCTCAACTACAAGCATGGAACAATGAAAACTTTAACGCTGGCTGTCTCTCTTGAAGTCTCATCCACGAGATGACCAAAGCACCCGTTAAAAGTAATATGCTTCTCTATTTTTAGTTTTAATATTGCTATCAAATTTTCGATGTCGGTGTTGTTGTTTTTTAAGGTATTTCTAATTTTCTTTGAATCCTACTCCTTACAAATGATCTATGGATCCAATGAATTTAATTGATTTATAATAACATATTGGTTTAGATAATCAAGCTGGGTTGAGCTTATGTTTCTTTAGATAAACAACATAGGTTGAGCCTATGTTTTCTTTTTTTAGTTGACACTGTATGCTAAAAGCTCTTGATGCATTCTAGCACATAATGTTATTGGTCACATGACCATATTATTCTTGTGTGAACCTTTCACCCTCTAATTCCGTTCTATCAGAACCATGATTCTGTAAAAGCCAAGTCAATCTTGCACTTTTATGGCCATTTATTGTTATGTAGCTAAAATTTCAAGTATAAATCTTCGCCTTCTCTTTAAGCTGTTTTATTCAAGTTTTTCAAGCATATTACTCTTTGTTATTTATTGCATTTTTTTCCTTTTACCAGTTCTTGAGTTTATTTTAAAGTTTATTGGCTCAAAATAAGAGAAATCATTGTATTTGTTCCTTACCTTGCGGAAGGTAAATTATATTCATAAGATGGGGAAATACAAGATCAACAAAAAATAAAAAAAGGGTGATGCTCACATGACAATGCATCCACCCAATCCAAAAATAGAACCAAAAGATTTACAACAAACCAAGAGTGTAGAATTCTAAAGAAAGTGCCACCTTGAGCTGGTACTTTTAGCAGACTCCAGACTCAATAGGAGACAAGAAGCAAAGAGGCTTCCAACAGCATGACACATTCAATAACAGAGGGATAAACACACTGGCATTGCTACAGTCGAATGGACAACAAACTGCCAACATACTTATCAGCCCATCACCATCCACCAGCCAAGAGGGAAATGAAAAGCATTGCCTACAGCCAAGTGAGAGAACAAATGGATGATGGAGCCAGAATTACCTTTCATGCTCGTAGGATGAACTCCTCAAAACAGAGAAAGCAGGCAACATTCAAGGAGCAGTGAAAAAAGAAAGCCTTTCTAGAAGGACCAAGATAAAGGCCATGATGTTCCCATTGGAGAGTTTTATCACTGAGGTCACACCATCAAGCATGTCAAGACAGACAACAAAAACATCCCCAAGAGAGCACCTAGCACATGAACCAGCATCCAAGTCAGGCCAGCCTCACCCACATTCACAGGACATCACAAGCATATTAACACTTGAAACTAAGCCATAGTAAGAAGCTGCCAAGCTTGAAGGAGTGACAAGTTTTGGGGGGAACTCTTGAATTTGTGTGACTAATCTATCTTTGATGATTTTCAAGACACACTTCACAATACTTCTACAGTCCCTAAACTAGTTTGTATGGAGCCTTCTATTCCTTTCCTTCCATATTATATAGACAGTAGTTGCCAAGCACAACTTCTTTAACACCTTGCCAAGTGACTTACCTTTCCAACTTTGACTTGCATAATCAATGAAATTTTGCCAAGAGCTTGGTAGGCCTTGTTCACCACATAGTTGCATCATAAAATTTCAAATATCTTGTGAGAATTGGCAACTAAAAAAGAAGTGAGAATGAGATTTCATGTCATGCCTACATAGGATACATGTCACATAGACATCTGATGCAAATTTTTGCATTCTATGTTTAGTGCTCAGCCTTTCCTTTATTGCTAACCAAAGAATGAAGCTCATCCTAAGTATGCATTGACCATACCACAGCAGATGGTACCAAGATACCTCTTGCCTAGTGGCCCTAAGGTGATTCCAAGCAGAATAAGAAGAAAATTACCCATTTGTTGCTATAGTCCACTTGACCTGGTCATCCTTATTTGACAGAGGAATATATGCAGACATATGATTTGAAATCTCCAAGAGATCAGGTGTACCTGTGAATGGCCATGACCACCTATTGTTGCCCACGATTGTAGACACTTTAGCATCCTTAGTTAACCTTGCATGATCAATAACATTATCACTCCATCTAAGTAGAAGAGGAGCATGAGGGTGCCAATTATCCAACTAAAGGCTAGTACTCTCTCCATTACCAATAACATGTTGAATTAGAGGTCTAACCATTGGTCTCAATTTAAAAAGGTTAATCCAATTCCAAGAGCAAGAGTGAGGTGACTTAACTTCCCAGATGCTTTTTCCTCTTAAATGGTATGAATGGATCCATTTTGCCCAGAGATTTTCTTTGTCCGAAAATAAAATCCACAAATACCTCATCATCATAGCAAGATTCGTCTCCTTGAGTCTTCTAATCCTCAATCCTCCTTTTTTCTTAGGCCTACAAATGTCCACCCAGGCCACTTTGGCTCCAATAGGCTTGAGTTCAGTCCCCTTCCAGAGGAATGATCTAAGAATTCTTTCTAATTTATTGAGAACTTATTGGGGAATAAAAATATGGGTTGACCAAAAATTTTGGGTGCTATTGAGCACAGAGGCAATCAATTGAAGCCTTCTAGCAAAAGATAGAAACTTGTTGGTCCAAATTTTCACACTAGCCTCCATTTTTTTCAACAGAGCATCACAATATTGTCTCTTGAATCTAGTGGACACTAAGGGGATCCCCAAATATCTCATAGGTAGAGCACCAATTTGGAATCCTAGAATATTAGTAATCTGATCCTTTGCCTCATCAGACATCCCAGACATGAATACATTGCTTTTCCAGGGATTAGCTCTAAGCCCAGAGAGAACTTGAAACTGGTCAATCGCAGCTTTCAATACTCTAATAGACTGAGCATCTCCATGACTCAAGAGTAAGACATCATCAACAAAAAGTTGGTGAGTAAGAGTCAGCTTCCTATATCTCCAAAGAAACCTGAAAGAGGGATTAAAGGTAACTTGTTGCAATATGACAGAACTAAAAAATTCCATGGTGAAAACAAATAGGTAAGGTGAAGGGGGATCAGCCTGCCTAAGTCCCTTAGAGCTTGAAAAAAATCCTGCCATCTCCCCATTTATATTGACAGAGAACCGAGGAGAAGTAATACATTCCCTTATCCAATTTCTCACACTTTATGGAAAATGGTAAGCTTCAAGGACATCCAAAACAAAATGCCAATCAAATGTGCCATAAGCTTCCATAATATCCAACTTAATAGCACATCAGGGAGGACCACAATTTTTGTGATAGTCTCTAAGGAGTTCTTGAGTAAGCATAATATTATCCCCAATTTTTCTTCCTTGAACAAAGGCAGTTTGATTAAAGCTTACAATACCTTTGAGCACAACCTTCACTTTGTTTGCCAGAATCTTAGAGATGACCTTATACAACAAGTTACAACATGAGATGGGTCTGAAATCCCACATTGAGTTTGGATTTGGACTTTCAGGGGCAAGGGCAACCACCGTAGAGTTGAGCTCTTTAAGTAGTTTTCCAGATCTAAAAAATTCTTTCGCTGCAGCTATCATGTCCCTACCAATCACTGGCCATGCCTTTTTGAAGAAGTATGCAGTAAATCCATCAGGCACAGGTGCCTTTATATTATTAAAGGAGAACAACACCTCTTTGACTTCCTCATCTTTAATATCTCTGATCATATGATTTTCTTGTTGCTCAGTGACCTTCTTAAGTGACAAAGATCTTAATATTGCTCTTTTTTCTAATTGGGGGGGGGGGGTAAGGTTGTTGGTAGTACCTAAAAGTATCTAGAACTAGTCAATCGCTTCACCCTTAATAGCTTCCTCTCCATCCACCACTTTACCATCAATAGATTCAAGTTTTAAGATCTTCTTCTTGTTCCTTCTGCAGTTCATAGTTTTAAAGAAAAAAGGCAGTATTTTTATCTCCATTACTCAGCCATATAGGATTTCCTCATTCCTGGCAACCTCCAAGTAATCTTTGAGTAAAAGTTTCTCCTCCTGTTTGAGTGCTGAATTTGAAGGATTAAGGTCAAGTCTCCTTTGGCAGTTATCAAGCAAAGCTTTCTTTTCTCTAACTAAGGTAGATAGCTCACCTATTTCCCTGCTCTTTTCTTTAAGCACAACTTTTAGATTCTTAAGTTTGAAGAAAATTTTGAACTGGTTAGATCTTTGAATAGGTTCATGCCATACCTGGGTGACAATATGCATAAAATCTTCTCTATTGGCCCAAAAATTAAAGAACTTAAAAGGGAACTTCTTTCTATTCACCTCCTCTCCAATCTTCACCAATGCAGGACTATGATCAGATACTGCCAAGGGTAAGAATTCAGCTTCTGCTCTGTTGAATTTCAGGATCCAAGCCTCATTTACAAGTTCTCTATCAAGTTTCCTAGAAACACAAGCACCTTCTTCTCTTCTACTACTCCAAGTGAAGAAAAGCCCTGAGTACCTTAAATCAACAAGCTCAGCTTCTTGTACACAATCAACAAAATCCGTCATAGCTTGCACCCATCTGTTCAATCCACCATGATTCTCATTGCAGCTTCTTATAGTGTTAAAATCCCCAATCACTAACCAAGGATAAGATTTAAAAAGTCTGGCATGGTAAACAAGATTTCTCCACAAGTCACTCCTCTCATTTTCCTCATTTGAGCCATAAACGAAGGAAACCCAAAAATTAGTTGCAGGGTCCAAATGTACCACATCATAGTGCACCACTTGATCAGATTCCGATAGCTTAGTCACCATGACAGAGTTTGGATTCCACCCAATCCAAATCCTTCCAAAAGTATGACTACTGTAGTTTGCCAAAAACTCCCATTGTCTAAAAATGTTATTTCTAATAGCTGAGATTTTTACACTTCTCACCTTTGTTTCAACAATAGCCACTAAATCAAGGTGATATTCCAAAATTAATTTCTTTACTGTGTCCTGCTTAGAGGATTTGTTAAGTCCTCTTATATTCCAACATGCTAACTTAATCATAAGAGAGGAGAAAGCCTGAGTTCAAAGGGATCAATCCCTTTATCTTTCCTTTTCCTAGAGGACTTTTCTTAGCTTTTTTTTTTCTTATTCTCCTCAGGTTGCTTATTTGCCTCCCCATGGGTATGATCACAGTTGTTTGCGTCATAGTCTAAATCCACCACCAAATTTCCTCCCTCAATTTCCAACCTCTCAAATCTGTTTGAAGTTGTAGTAGGTATAGACAACTGAGCTGGGACCTTCACTTCCAGAGGTGAGATAGATGTCACCTGAGTTTCATCCTGTAGTCTATGAATGGGCTACCTAAGTTTAGCAGCTTCAATTTCGCTGTTGCTGCTACTTCCAGGATCTAATGGAGGCTTATCTTTTGACATGACTATCTCAATTGTTGGTTCCGCCTCCGTGGATACGATTTCCTTGCCAATGCCTTTAGCAAACTATTGAGATTCCTTTTGGGTATGTTTGGGCTTCCAAATGTTTTAGTCACCATCTTAGGACATGTGGACTCATTATGGCTGAATATATGACAACTTTGGCATATTTTGGGCTTCCACTGATATTTAACTTGTATTTCCGCCTTCTCATCTTTCCCATCAACATCCACCCTGAGATCAAAGGAGTCAATAAGCTTGGTTGAGCCTTGAATTTCCACACACACTCTAGCAAAGCTCAGTCTTTTCCTAGTTACAGTTAGTGTGTCTGCATACAGTGGCTTGCCTATAGGATTAGAAATGTAGCTAAGCCCCTCTTCATTCCAGAATTGGAGGGAAACATTAAATAGCTTAATCCACACCAGGATAACAGAGTGATCTTCTTTGGCAAAGGTTATTTCTGGCTGCCATTTCTTGAGGATTAGAGGCATCCCCGCAAACAGCCAAGGTCCCCGTTAAAAAATAGCAATACTAGTATCTTCACTCATGAACATGAAAAAATAAAATCCTTTGTAATTTGCTAGGATCTTTAACAATCCCATTTTGTCCCATACTTTGTGGGCAAGGAAATTAACAGAGGAGTATGAGAGTTTCTTTTCAATAAAATACCCAACTAGGCAATTTTGCCATTCAAGGCTTCCTTTCATTCCTACCTCTTTCGGAGGTGATACCACAAGCCTCTCATTCTCTTTTAGGGGTTCATTGTATTTGAGTTTCATCGATGGTAGCATACGTGCAATTTGGGTTCCCTTGAAGGTCTTTGAAGCTTCTCCATCTAGTCCGACTTTAAGAACCTGGCTCCAAGATGGGATTGGGGAGTTGGGCTTCTGTGCTTGGCAGTCAATACCTTGTTGCTGTGAGGTATGTTCTGGCTGCGCCTCAGCCCTTGAACTTAAATTACTTTGTTAACTTTTTAACAAATCAGATGCATTGGGATAACAAGTTATTGGGGAACAGAGACTTGAGCAACATCTGCATAGCAGTGAGCTCTACTCGTCACATTATCTGGCTTACTAGAAGATTTATTTGGAACCACTTCTACAGTTCGTTCCTCTTCATGCTCAGTCATGAGCTGTGTATTCTTTGCTTTCTCATACGCAGAGGTGTTGAGCTCTTGAGGACTCATAGGAGATCTGGAATATGGATTAGATTTAGTCTTTATGGCTGGTGGATTTATGATTGTACAATGTTTTCAGAGGTGAGTGCGAAGGATTTAATGTGGGGAGGTTAAGAAGGAGGAGAGAGAGAGATGGGTATGGAAAGGGGTTTCAGAAACTAGTGGTTAGAAAACCAATTGATGAAGAATGAGGAAAATAGATGGGTCCAGAACTATAGGTTCGGCAGAGAATGGATGGATTCAACAAAGATTGGAACGGACAAGGATTTGGTGGGTTCAAGGAGGACGAAAGCGCAGTAGAGCCATATCTTGCATATCTCTAAAGTAAATTTCACCCTATTGAAAAACCATTGTGTTCCATACCTTGAAAGGATACATGTTGTATTTTAGAAGTTGTATCGGTGTAACGGGTGAAAGACATGATCAACAAAATGAATTCTAAAACTAATGTTTGACATGTTTCAAATTACCTTTTATCATAAATTGGAGTTCAACATCAATATTTTGTATGCTTTGGATACTTAGTTTTACATTTATTTTCCCACACGTAAATTTAAATATCGATGTCTAGCTATGATTAGAGAGAATTCTTTTGTCGTGATGCTAATCCAACATATTTCAGGTTGTCAGAGTTTAATTTGCAAATTTATTGATATTAGTTTTTGTGATTTTAACACAAGATGTTCACCTGTGTTTTGAAAAAAAGAAAAGGTGCTGACTTAAAATAAGAAATAAAAGTAGTGGCATTAATGATGGCTCTAGATGCAAAAGAAAAACTATCGTATTTTTATGGAGATTTCATATCACTTTTGGTCCTTAAAGTATATATTTATCTTTTTTTTCAATTTAGTTTTCATTGTATCAATTTGGTCCTTAAATCCCTTTTACTTTAGTTCTTAATTAGACAATCTATCAAGTTTTTTAACGAAAATGATCACATGTCATTTTTTTAGATGGTACTGACGAGCCCGAATCTGGCTAGGTCAGGCCTAATAAATCAAGTAAGTTCAAATCAGCTGAAAGGCAGCCCAAACCCACTTTATCAATCCTTTCCAGTCCAAGATCCAAGGAGTCCATGAAGGAATGCGCAGGTGGGGGAGAGAATATCAGGATGGATACACAAGAATTAATTGTACTTACTTTTTGTAACTATCCTCCCCGAAGAAGTAGTGTCCTCACACTCACGTCACTGCTTCACCATACCTATAAATTGTAAGCTCTTTCCACATGAAGAGACATCTCTCAACAGATCTTGACATCTCACCAAACTTCTCTATACACATAGCTTCTCTCTCCTAACTATTGTACCTCTCCTAGAGAACACCTCTCCTGGAGCTTTCCCTCTTACTCTATTCATCAATAAAGAGACACCGGCGACTGTTGTCGTTTTCGAGAGTGGAGTAGGTCACCCAGATCGAACCATTGTATATCTGTGTATGACTCAATATTTACTATTTTACCATTAATTGCTTTATTTATTGTCCATTAATTACACCTTATCACACACTCGATTGTTGATCTTGCACGGGACAGTTTGGTGTATCATCAGTTTGGTACCGTCTGTGGGAAACGACTGAGTTTTTTACTACCTTGTTACTCTATTGAAATCCATGGCCATCATGATCAGGTCGATGAGTCAACAACTAGGCCCCCCGTGAGGAGGTTTCGCCTCCCCTCGCACCCTAGGAACCATCAGTTACGGCGACTCCCCTCGTCAGGCTGTAACTCTTACAGACCAAGCAACTGCTGGTGATCCAGAACCAACAAATCATTTAGTTTATGCTCACCCAGGGAGGTGTCTCCCCTCAGCCAGTAGGTGGAGCCTAACTCCCTATAACAGGAGATGCGCAATAACCTATCCCTTCTGGGCACCAAGTAGCCCTCGCTAGAATGTCCCTGGGCAACGCCAGGGTGCCCTTTGCCTAGAAGTCCCTTCTCAGCACGCATGAAACTCAAATGTTCCCCCTCCTCATGTACTTGCATAGGAGGACGAAGGAGAAAGCCAATATACCGATTGTGGAAGCCAGTACAACAACCCAACGGAGGATGCCCCCAACCAATGGGATGAGAAGATCAAGGAGGTGCAAAACCAACTTGATGATGCCCTCAATGCCATTAAGGCACAGACGCCCGAGATGGTGGATTACTTGGTAGGACACTGATACCCCATTCATTACAGATATTGTCAATTGCCCCTTATCCTCGAAGTTCAAGATGCCTGCCATCGAGATCTTCAACGGTACCAAAAACCTTCTACATCACCTTGACACCTATAAGTCTCTCATGCAATGAGATCATATGTAGAGCCTTTCCCACCACCTTGAAGGGGTCTACTCGACAATGGTTCACAAAGATCAAACCTTCCTCTATCCACTCATTTGTGGAATTGAGTAAATCTTTCGTCTCCCACTTCATTGGGGGACGCCAACATCAAAAGCCTTTGAACCACCTGTTCACTATCAAGCAAGAAAGGAATGAAAGCTTTAGGAGCTACCTTTCTTGTTTCAACGAGGAGGCTCTCTCGATTGAGGAGGCTTACGATAAGGTAGCCTTGGCCGCCTTTATTACTAGTCTCCATTGCTCCAGCTTTATGTTCTCCGTCCTCAAGAACCCGCCCTCTAGCATGCCTGAGCTACTGTAAAGGGCACAAAAATACATGAACACCGAGGTAAGTCCTTCTGAGGGGGATAAAAAAATAAGAACACCCATAAAGACAAGCGGGAGGCAGAGAACAAGTGGAATAAAATTGAGAGTCTCTTTCAAGGATTGTCTCGGTCCAGTACCCCCGAGAGAACAATAACCTTTCACACCACTCAACGCCTCGGTGGAACATATCCTATTCCAAATATATATGAAAATTGGCCCAAAATGTCGAAACACTGGTAGGTACTGTCGATTTTACCGCGACCATAGTCACGACACTGGCAAATGCTTCCAGTTAAAGAGGTAGATCGAGAAGCTTATTCAGCATGGACGGTTGAGAAAGTAGGTTACGGGTCGAGGAACAACTCCATCACACGAGGATCGAGAGTGCTAGTAGTCTCTTAGAGAGATCTTGATTATCATTAGAGGGTTATTAGAAAGAGGTAGGGGTGTTAATCGAGCCCTTGTCAAGCCTTTGTTGAGCCTAATTTATACATAAACGACCTGACTCGTTTAACTATTTACTCACAAACGAGCTTAAATTAGTATTCAAGCTCGGCTTGATTAACAACCCTAGAAAGAGGTAACTCTAACCCCACCAGAAAAGCACATGCCCAGAAAGCCAGATAAGTAGAGTCACATGAATCTCCCCCAAAGAAGACACCCTGACATGGGGAGGAAGAAGTCATCACCTTCTCAGATAGAGACCTTGAGGGGATCCAAGTCCCTCATGATGATCTTCTAGTCTTAGTCCTGATGGTGGCCAACTACCAGGTTAAGAGGATCCTGGTTAACAGCGGAAACTAATCTGATATTTTGTTTACGACAGTCTTCATTTGGGCAGAGAGAGATTGCAGCCCGTCAGGACTCTCTTTGTTGGTTTCTTAGGAGAAAGAGTTTATCCCTTGGGTTCCATCGCATTGCCGGTCACAACAGGAATTGCACCAAGAAGCTCCACAAGCATGGTAAATTTGGTCATACTTGACTATCCTTCTGCTTATAATATAATTCTTGGACACCTTTCCCTAAACACCTTAAGGGCAGTGCCATCTACCTACCATATTCTCCTCCACTTCTCAACCACTAGTGGGATTAGAGAGATCAGAGGAGGTCAGGTCTCCGCCCGAGAGTGCTATGTGGCCTCTATGAGGGCTAAGAGGCTACACGAGACTTTCCAAGTTGAAGTACTTGACCCGACCTTGGAGAAAGGCGAACTAGTAGAAGAACATCGACCAGTAGTAGTGGATGACACCTTTCTAGAGAAGAGAGTCCATATAGGCTCCTTACTCTCCCAAGAGCAGACTTTTGCTTTGATAGACTTCCTTAGGTGTAACACGAATGTCTTTGCCTGGTACCACGAAGACATGGTGGGCATTAATCCTGAAGTGTCCTCCCACTTACTCAATGTTGACCTTAGGTACATGCTTATCTGCCAGAAGTTGAGGAATATAAGTACTGAAAAGGGACAGGCCATGGAAAATGAGGTAGATAAAATACTAATAAATGAGTCAGTAAGGGAGGTAGTCTATCTAGACTGGCTATCCAACATAGTGATGATTATGAAGACCAATGAGAAGTGGCGCCTTTACGTGGACTTCACGGAGCTCAACAAAGCTTATCCCAAAGATAACTACCCTTTCCTACACATCGACCTTCTTATTGACGCCAACATTATACATGAGCTCCTAATTTTTCTAGATGCCTATTTTGGGTACAACCAGATCAACATGTTCCCTCTAGACTAAGCAAAAAATTTATTCATCACTCTAAGGGACACCTACTACTATAGGGTGATGCCTTTTGGACTCAAGAATATTAGAGCCACATATCAGTGCCTCGTGAACAAGATGTTTGAGGTTCATATTGAAAAGACCATGGAGGTCTACATAGATGACATGTTGGTAAAGAGCATGGCAACGATGGACCATGTGACACACCTCCAAGCAACCTTTGATATACTGAGAGCCTACAAAGTGAAGCTAAATCCTGAAAAGTATGCCTTTGACGTCAGTTCTGAAAAATTCTTAGGCTTCATGGTCAACAAAAGGGGGATTGAAGCCAACCCAAACAAGACAGAGCCATATTTGGGATGAATTCGTTAGCCTCCACAAATGAGGTCCAGCGCCTAAATGGGATGATAGTGGCCCTCAACAGGTTTGTCTCTAAATCGATAGATAAATGCCTACAATTCTTTAAAATTCTTTGCAGATCTTTCTCGTAGGGACCAGAGGTAGAGGATGTTTTCCAGAAGCTCAAAGCCTACCTTGCCACACCCCTTTGTTCTCCCATGCTATATCAAGAGAGACCATGTACCTTTACCTCTGCTCTTCACCATTTGGCGTGAGCTCTGTCCTCATTAGGGAGGATAGAGACATCCAGAAGCCTGTGTACTATATAAGCAGGGCATACCGAGGGGCAGAGGTAAGGTACTCGATGCTTAAAAAGTTGGCTCTCGTACTTGTCACTACTGCTAGACGTTTACTCCATTGCTTTCAGAGCCACGCCATCATGGTTATTATAGATCAACCACTCAAAAGAATTATGGTAAGCCTGACATATCCGACTGACAACTCAAATGGACCATCGAGTTAAGCGAGTTCGATGTATAGTACCAGTCGAGGGCTGCCATCAAAACACAAGCACTTGCAAATTTCGTGGTTGAGTTGACACTACCATAAGAGTCCTGGGAGGAAGTATTAGGCACCCATGCGCCCATCTGCTCAATACAATATGCCTCCACCCACCATGAGGCTAGCCCAAACACTACCCCAAGAGGACCCGACTTCTTGGAGATGGTTCCATAGCCTGCGTAGCCCAAGGCATAGCTCAGGGCATCGCTTCTGCAGCCCCAAGGCACCGCTTGTGCTGCTCACTCCCATCTCATTCTCTCCCCAGGCACCGCCCAGCAGCCCCTCTTTGGTGCCATTCTGGCTCCCCTTGTTGCATATCGCCTGTAGAGTAAGCACCACTACTACAGTCCACTACACTAGGTTGGAGACTCTACATGGATGGGTCCTCCACCACCGATGACGTTAAATAGTGCTAATCATCCCCCATGGTACTTTGCTGAAGTACTTTATCTCTCTTTACTTTGCCATATAAAAAAATCAAGATGAATATAAGGCCCTCATATCAGGCTTAAAGCTTGCGTTGGAGATAGAGGCCCTCTACCTGACAGCCTATCGTGACTCCTAACTCATAGTCAACCAGGTAAAGGGAGACTTTGAAGCAAAGGAAGGAAGAATACAAATGTATCTCTTAGTGGTCCAAACCTTGTTAAAAAAGTTTACCTTCTTCCAAATCTACCATGTGCTCCGAGAGGAGAATGCCATGACAGACACCATCGCCAAATTTGCGTCTGCCAATATACTCATGGGTCAGACACTAACAGGCCACCAGTTCGAACCAAGCACCTTCAAGTCAGAGGAGGACGATGTCAATTGTGTATCCTTGGAAGACAACTGGATGACCCCCATCCGAGCTTACCTAGATGAGGGAACTCTCTCAGACAAGCCAGCAGAAGCCAAAGAGTTGAGAATGTGAGCGTCCAGGTATGTTATCCTACAAAACACCCTCTATAAGAAAAGTTATTCTCTATCATTATTGTGCTGTCTCACCCCTGAGGAATCCGATTAAGCAATGAGGGAAATTCATAAGGGAATATGTGAAAATCACTTAGGAGGGCGTACACTAGCCCACCAAGCAGTTAGACAAGGCTATTACTGGCCCACCACGATTAAAGACACCCGCGAGTTTTTCAGAAGATATGACAAGTGCCAACGCTTCGCGATTGTACCTAGATAGCCACCCGAAGAGCTCACCACCATTCAGAGCCACTGACCCTTCTCCATGTAGGGGGATCGACATCCTAGGATCTTTCCCTGTGAGTCGGGGCCTGTGTAAGTTCATAGTGATCGCTATTGACTACTTTACTAAGTGATTAGAAGCCGAGACCTTAACAAGAATAATAGATCGGAAGATAAAAGACTTCATATGGAAGAGTCTAGTCTATCGCTTCGGAATATCTTATGCCACTGTAAGTGACAATACCAAGCAGTTTGACAACACGTGACTTAATGACTTCTGTGCCGACCTACAAATTAAGCAGCCCCATTCTAGCCCCGTTTATCCATTGGCAAACGGGCAAGCAGAGGTCATCGTCAGGACCATCCTCTGTAATTTGAAAACCAGACTGGAGAGTGAAAAAGGATGATGGGTAGATGAAATCCCAAGATTACTATGGGCTTAGCGGACAACACCAAGGAGCCCCACAGGCGAGACCCCTTTTTCTCTAGCCTACGGGATAGAGGCGGTTATACCCGTAGAGATTGGGATACTCTCCCTTAGGGAGCCAGCACTATGACCCTACTAGTAATGAAGAAGGCCTCCACATCAACCTCAACTTGGTAGAGAAGGAGAGGGAGATAGTCATACTTAGGAATGTAGAGTACAAGCGTCACATGACCAAGTACTGCAATTCGAGGGTGAAGTCTCGCTCCTTCTTGCTCGAGGACCTAATTCTAAAAAATGTCATCTTATCTACCAAATACTCCTGGGAAGGAAAATTACGACCCAACTGAGAGGGACTCTACACGGTCACGGAAGTCATAAGACCAGGTACCTACAAAATTCAAAATTTAGAAGGGAAAGTCCTGGCCTATCCGAAGAATGCAGAGCACTTAAAAAAGTATTACTAGTAGCTTAGGGCAGGGCAGTGAGTGTATAAGTCAGTAGTCACCATTTTGATTATATGTTTTTGTTTTTATCAATTTACCTTAAATATTTACTTTGGATTATGAAAAAAAATTTTGCAATATTTTTTCAAAAAGTTGTATTTCATAGAAGTTCATGAAGTTTTTACAAAAAGATAGGACATGACTTAGCAACAAAAATGTGAATACAAAGATATATGCTCCTAATGACACTTACTGCCTCCGCTCCCATCATCGCTCAAGTCCTCGTCATCAGTCCCTAGAGCCTCAAAAGGTAAAAAATTAAAAAGTCAGTAGAAAAAGCTGTTGAGTCCTTCCTCCTAAACTCCTCGTAGCCATAAATAAAGGCACCTGCCTTGGCCCTCCAACTAGAATCCTTATTCTTCTCCATCTCCATGGAGTAAGCCTCATCCCTAGTAGCTCTCTCAAGAGTTGCTCGAAAGTCAGCCTCTAACACAGTGGCCCTCTCACAGGATGTTCGCAGCTCAGTCTCTGCAACCTCTCTATCAGCCTTAAGCTGGGTGATCCTCTCGTGGGACGCTTGAAGCTCGGCCTCAAGTATGAAAACTCTCTCGTGTGCTAACCTTGATTGCTCCTCAGCATCCTCTGGTGCCTACCGCTCAAGCCCCAACTACTTTCAGCTACCTTTTGTGCCTGCCCCTCCATTGCCTGGCCATAAAGTGCCTACCTAATCTTCAACATACTTGAAAACAAGCAGAGAAAAGTAGCAGCCACATGTAAGCATTCAAAAAGGTGGAATATAAAGGAGAGAGATCAAGTATGAGACGAAAGAAGAATGAAGGAAATACCTATGCAAAGCCCTCCATGATAGCGTCAACAATGCCCTTTGGTCCTCGGGAGGCAACTTTTTGGATCTCTACACGGGTCACGAACCCCCAAAGTTGCTCCTTATCCAGTTTTACGTCCTGCAACATGGATATTGAACTACTGCATGAAGCGGGATGGCTAGGCATAACGTTTTCCATAGTAGGAGACCGCGTTGGGGTCTTAGTCCCAACAATAGTATTGGGACCATCTCTGGGCGGTGAAATAATAACAATCGGGGAAGAACGGGGGGCATCACAAGGTTCCTCCACTCATAAACTAGCCAGGCCAGCGAACCTCGGCTAAGAAACACTGGGGGCATCAGACTTCGCCATCTTAGAAGAAGGAGGAGAAGACATTGCCCTAGAAGCGTAAACAGCCTCCACCACCACTCTGTCAATGGAGGCACCTGCAGAATTGGTATAAGATAAAAATCCTACGACGTTGTAAGTATAAGGAGTTTATCAAAAAGATCAAATACCCTTCCTCTTCGGCCCAAAAGAAGTCGTGGAATGAACTGACACGAACATAATCCCTGAGAACTCCTTGAACGGATGATCGTATACCATCTGGAGTCTGTCCTCTTGCTCTGCGGATAATGTCGGTGAAGCTAAAAAGAAGCCAGTCGGATAGTAAGAGCAGGCATATGACATACTAGAAGTAAAATCAAAAGTGGAGTCCTTACCTAGCTTGGTTATGGGGATGATGTCCCACCTTGAAGGCACCATGTCACGATCACTCTCGATAGCCCACTCTCCTCCGAAAAAGAAGAACTTAGTCTTCCAACTATGATAGTTTGAAGGAAGCCCAATGATGAACTTACCAAACCTCGAGGTGAAACGGTACCACCCCTAATAAGGGACGGGGTTATCCAATAGCATATATGTGGCTAAGAACTCCTCGAATGAGGGAGGGACATCAACACTGTGAACCAACCGCCATAACGAAAAGAATGCCAGTATCACCCTCTCGGGAGCCAACGATAAGTGCCCCAAAACCTGACATATGGGCCTGGGTATCAGAAACCTCAAGCTTGTCTCCAAGATGTCTTTATAAAGGACAATCTTGCTAAAGGAGTCATAACATGCTGGTTCATCCCTTTCCGCGCGATGACTCATTACAACCGATGGAATACGGTACGAAGATACTATACCAACAATATCCTCTTCCCATTTAATAGAGCTTAATATGGAGGCTACCTTTGAGCCATTATCTCTAGCAGTCCCCATACCTCACTCGATGTCTCGAGTAGTCTCCTCTATGATGAGCTCGTCAAAGGGGCACCTGCCAAAACAAAATCAAGCCAATACTAAGAAAATACCCACGCCAACAATGGAATAAATATGACCAACAGATAACATACCCCATGAGCTCGGTTTGTTCAAATCATTGCTTGCAAGCTTTCTTGTGCTACCCAAGCACCCAAAGGTGCCACTAGACTTACCCACATGCTTCCTGGAGTCACTCTCGTCATTGAACTAGCGAAAGGAGGCTCGAATCTCGCCTAGTACGCCGTTGAAATTGCCTCCACTGCCATCTAGCACCCCACTGGCGTTGCCCAACGCATGGCAGACATTGCCTAGTCCCCTTGGGGCACCTTATTTCTCAATTGCTCCACTTCCCAAGCCCCGGGTGCCTCCCTTGAAGCCTTTTGAGCCATGGGTGCCGGCCTCACCAACATGGGCGCCTCCCTTGATCCCTCTTGAGCCATGGGCGCCTCCAATGTTCCCGAATGAACCATGGTCATCACTCCTTCCTCCTTGGGTGCCTCCAATGTTGTCATTTAAGCCTTGGGCGTCGCCCCTTCCACCTTGGGTGCCTCGCATGGCATCGACCGAGGCATGGGTGTCGCTTCCTCCACTTTGATCATGGCCTTGAACAAAATGGGCGCCCATGATGCTTATTGCGCCCATGATGATGCAAGGCATCGCCCGCACCAAGGCTGCCCTCATGGGTGTCTCCCACAACACCGTTGGCGCTGTCTTTACTATTGGCGCTGCCCAGTGCCTCTCTCACCTCCTTTAAGCTCCTGGTCCTCATTATCTCATTTTGATTTGGAGAAAAATGGATTTGGGAAGAATAGCTTAAGTCTCCAAAGAAAATAGAAGAGGAAATGGAATGGGGGAGTCTAAAGGCCCCTATATATAGGCAAGATTCTTTCGAGACTGATGAAAGAACCAGCAAAAGAAATGCAATTGAAAAAAAAAATACCCAGTGTCAGATTTCAATGGAGTCTCTGAAGACGAAGGTGTACCGTGGGGAACAAGCAAACTTCTATTCAACCAAGTGAAGAAGAGACTCATGCCCTCAACCCACCTTATCTCATCAATAATCGAAGGCTTGGGGCATGGGGGAAAATGACGAGTCCAAATCTGACTGGGTCAGGCCCAATAAATCAAGCAAGCCCAAATCATCTAAAAGGCAACCCAAGCCCGTCGTATCATTCCCACCCAGTCCAAGATCCAAGGAGTCCACGAAGGATTGGGCACTTGGGGGAGAGATCATCGGAATGGATACATAAGAATTAATTGTACTTACCTTTTGTAACTATCCTCCCTAAAGAAGTAGTGTCCTCACACTCACGTCACCGCCTCACTATTCCTATAAATTGTAAGCTCTCTCCACATGGAGAGACATCTCTCAACACATCTTGGCATCTCACCAAACCTCTCTACACATATAGTTTCTCTCTCCTAGCTATTACAGCTCTCCTGGAGCACACCTTTCTCGGAGCTTTCCCTCTTACTCTATTCATCAATAAAGAGCCACCGACGACCCTTGCCATTTTCAAGAGTGGAGTAGGTCACTTGGGTCGAACTACTATATATTTGTGTGTTGACTCACTGGTACACGTGCGTCAGCATGAGTTCTATATATAGCACCGATAAAATTCTAAAATACAATAGAATGTTAATATACAGAATGATGTGAATAACAAATAATAAGAAATAAAAGATACATTACCTTGGTGAATGGATAGAAATTAGGATTGTGTCGAATTTGAGGTGGAACGATATGGAAATCAAGAGGTCTGATAATGTGCATTCCAAGTCAACAAACTACTTTCAAGACACTATGAAAGTATTGGAAAATAGTGTGACCTGAATGTTAGAACTCTCAATTACCAAATAGACTCTCTCATTGTAAGATATAATCAGTATAAAAATGGATACTTGTTCTTGAACTGTCAAATACCTAGAGTTTGTCAAGTTTTCCTTACTTTTTAGTTCTTCACAAATCAAAATAAACACATGCGGGTCCATCCGAAACTGATCATAGCACAAGTTCTCATGTCCATGTAATATTTCTAGAACGTAGTCATGACCTTTAATTACAAATGTTCTACATGTTTTTTTTTTATAAAAAAATCTATCAAATTCCTTTATGAGTAATAACATTACACACATAACTATCTCATAATCTTCCTCGTCATCCTCAATCAATTGAATGACATCGTTCGAGTTCATCATATCCATAAAGTACCTAATACAATAACAACAAATAATGATTAAACCAAACCAACGATATACTATTCCACAAAACATTAAAGTCATCACAAAAAAAAAAAAAACAGATTGACCAACAACCAAAGGTTAGAAGTAGTCTGTTAACGGTACAAAACATGGTTTAAAGTCATCATAAAAAATACAGCCATGACCCAACACATCATAGATTCATGATTACACCCCTCTTCGATGATCAGGCAACTCCAAGAAACACTTTCCACCACATCGCATTATCACACATCAATTTTAAGGCTTTTGTATAAGTCTCATCATCAATGTCTTCAAGAGAGTTCAAAGCGTTGATGCAGTCTTTCAACAAGTCTGGATGTGGGTTAATCGTCGTCACTGAATCAACCATAGAGTCTGCACAAGTCGATGACGAACCAAAACTTGTCATTCTTTTCGCGTAGAAATTTGACATTACCTTTGCAGATTCACCTAACATGTTTAGTGCATTGGTAAGGGTACGAGTACAAGAATCTTTCTTTGTACGCCGATTACGATTAGGAGTGATAGAACGGCTTCGATTACGATTGGTAGCAGTTGGATTATCATCAACATTTTCATCCACATTTTCATATCCCTCATCATCTCTTGGGTCATAATTGGACATTTGCCGCATTTTGCATTTATATCTGTCCAATGGTTTTTAATAGAAGCTTGTGAATTCTCTTCTTGATTGCCTCCATGAAGTTCTAAGTATTTCAATATTCTTTGCCAGAAAGTACCACCTTGTTATTCATTCCCAGTAATTGCATCTTTACTCGTGTTAAGTTACGCAGACACAATTAATTTATCTTTTTCTAGAGAGAAGTTCTTTGTCATTTGAGATTTTCTCACTCTTGGCACCAATACTGTGGGATTGGTTTGTATAGCATCATCATATAAATCGGTGTCGTTCATAAGTAAATTAGTGAAAAAACCGTCAAATTGTGAATCCATCTACAAAAAAAAATTATAATCAATTTAAATGTAAGATAAAATAATCAATTAAAAAATAAATAAAATCACCCTTAATTGAAACAAATTATAACGACTCCTTCCCCTTCCCCTTCCCCTTCCCCTTCCCCTAAACAAAATCACCTAGAAAGCCTCCTTCCCCTTCCCTTGCACCCTCTACGCCTCCTTCCCCTTCCCTTTCCCCTGTGCCCTCTGTGCCTCATTTGTGGTAACTTACAACGGCAACGACAAACGATTTCAGGGAGCAGAAGCTTTTCTAGCAAGCGATTTTTATGGTAAGCCTCGTTCCCCTTTCCCTATCTTTGTATTTTTATAGAATTTTTTGGTTCAATGGTGCCATTGAGAGGGAACAGTAAACCCTAATGACTCTTTGTAACCTCTCCCTTTTTCTCTCCAAAGTTGCCAAAATTGCCACCCCAAGACCCTTGATGCCACCTCTGTTGGAGTGAAAAATTTTGAATTTGGGGTGACATTTTGGTAGTTATGGGATTGCCACCCCCCCTTGGAGTTGTTCTAACATTGATCTAAACAAATCAAAAAGTTATAACTGATATCTTAATTTTGAGCTGGCCCCCTAAAAAGATATAGGTTAACCCTAAAAATTATTTATTTTTAAGATTTTTTTTTATTGCAATTTTACACCTAAAAATTATAAGCTTTGGTACCATAGTGTCACGAACAAATTAATTGTTAGAATATGGCATTTTAGCGAACCAATGGCATCATAGGTTACAGAAAAACATCCCCCCAAAAAAAAAATCATACTTGATGGTGTGAATAACTAGAAGGTATAAGTAGCTCTAATTAAATGAGTTGTGCGTTATTTAGGAGATTTAGAAGTGAGTGATTTGCATGTGGAGCAAAACATAGTCCCTTAAATTTGTTAGAATTATTTGGAGAATATTTGGACGTTATAGACAACCTTCCAAAAGGCCACGTGGGTTTCTAAAAACAATGAGATGACATTCTTTGAGGTAGCGGCTTGACGTCCAAGGTAAACCTCGTAGCATAGGCTCTCCTTCTTCTCCGCGTGATGATTCCTGAGTTGTCCTAACTATATCTGAGTTGCATTGCCTTCTTGAATAAGATGGAGTTGTGTCCTTTAGGTCGGATAGCTCGAGCTTGGTTGGTCATGAGTTGACCAAAGGTTGGGGCTAAGTTGTCTCGGATTGTAGGTCATTATAACTTGGCTATACTTTTAGGCATGTAATCGATGTGACGTGAAAATATTGTTTAGCTAGGTGAGTGTAGTTGTACAGGCACATTGTGTACTTGCTGCCTCGATCTTCGAGACACTTTCATCGTGTACACACATGTGTCCAAGACCTCAGATTCATTGAATGCATGTCTAGCACATTAATTAAGGGAATTTAATTGCCAAAATCGAAGGTTATTTAAACCCTCCACGTCCACTGTACCAAACCACTTTTCTCATTCATCTTCTTGATCTAGAGATAGAGAAACTTTGGGATCCTTGTGGTATGCATTTCTCCTTGTCTTTACCCTGGATCAACTTGATCCTTGGTGGTGATCCTTAGGATTTCAATTTGAAGTCCTTAGGCTATGTTACCTTAGGAGCCATCATAGTTCCCTAGATTTTCCTACTTCCTTCGTTGATAGTCTTTCTATAGCTAGGGTATCCGTGATTAGAGACAGTAGCTTCTAGGGAAATCGAGGACTATTCTTCGAATTTGCCTCTATTATATTATACTCTGAGGTGTGGAGTTCCTATGGTTAGGATCGAGTCTAACTTTGCCTCCTCTGCTACTTGTTCCTCCATTTCTTTAATATGGAGATGGTAGTGAGGAGGAAGTGGTGAGATCTTCCCTCAAAGAGAAGGATCTCACTTTTTACGATGGTCTAAGCTCCCTCTAGTTGTCGTTGATATTGACGAACTAGAGTTACCTCAGAAGGTACCCTTGGTGAGGTCTTTCAAAAAACCTATAAAGAGGAAACGAAGGTCATCCAGGGTTGCTTCCACTTTGGTAGGTCCCAAGAAATAGAGGGCTTCTTAGGATCAAATTGACTTGTCAAACTGTGCGACCTCTATTTGGAGTAGGTTCGATAATGATTGAGCTTATGCTATTAGGGTAGAGTATGGCTTTTCTGAAGACGTGATGATACACATTCTAGACGTCGAGGATTGCTGTAACGTTCCTCGTCCAAAGATTGTCTGCTTTTTTAAAGCAGCCTTTTAGTCGGGCTTGAGGTTCCCCATGCACCCATTTATCAGATATGCCGTTATTCATTATAAATTGTGCCCTTCCAGGGTGTCCCCAAATGGTTGGGGACTCTTGGTGAGTTTTCTAGTCCATTGGGGAGAGAGTGGCATTGAGTCTCTCCCAACTGTTTCTGACCTCGCCCACTTCTTCCATTTGAAGTCTTCTTCAGCCCTTAGTTTCCTTTATTTTTGCAAGTGCGTAAAAACAATGACCCTAGTGTTTGACTTGCCCACCTCTCATGTGCAGTGGAATGATGATTTCTTCTTTATCACTAGGGATAATTGGGTATTTGGGAGAGAGCTGAGCTTTGAAATTCAAGTCCCTCACCTTTGGGATATTCCTACCAATACATGTAAGTCCTACCTCAACTTTTAATCCTCAATTGTTCTTTTGTCTAACCAGAGTGTCTATTTTTGTAAAATTCTGACCTGTTCTTACTACTCCCGAGCTATCCTGTGTTACCCAGGCCGAGAAACATGGGTCAAAGTCCCTCAAGGAGCTCATGAAACCAAGAATCTTGTGAAGTACGAGCAAGGTCAACAAGCAATTAGTGCATGTTTTGATTGACTAGTTCAGGTTAGGGGCGGACCAAACTTTCTATGCATTCATGTATCGAGCATTCAGACACTATCAACCATCGTTCCTAACGAAGACCTCCGCGAGGCTGGAGTGCTTAGGTTTAGCGACAAGGTTGCTAATGCTCTCCATGGTTTGGATGCGATAAGGCTTTTCTTACCTTTGAATTTCCTATATTTGGGTTATACTTCTAACTATTTTACCTTTGCTTGCAGTCCATCACCTACATCAAGTGCATGAGCCTCCAAGCTCAAGGGTTTAATCAAGTTGTGCAATGAGAAGAATCTCGAATTAACAGCTTACAAGGATAGGCTCAGGGCCTTCCACCATGAAGTAAAGGATCTTTAGACTTTTGAGAGTTATTTGAAGAAGAAACTAGCCTCTTAAGAGTTGAGTTTTCCAAGTTGGTCGCTGAAGTTAATGCAACCAAATATGAGAAGACTAAGGGCGAGGAAGAAGTAGCATAGCTGAAGGTTGATTTGGATGACGCCTCTCAAGCGTGCTCTAAGCTACGAGGGGCTTTGCAAGAGCTAGAAGCAACTTTGAAGGCCAAGAATGACGAAGTTGATAAGCTCAAAGAGGACACTACTAGTGGTTTTCTCGGAGGATTCGACAACTTCATAGAGTAAACTTTTCTAAACACGACTTTGATTTTTTTGAGCCAATTTTTCTAGAAGAATGAGTTCATGAGGAGCCACTAGATAACCCAATTAAGGGATATGTTGGGGAAAGTTAGCAAAAAGAGTGAGCTAAGGCACTACTGAGTAGCAAGAGATTGAACAAGAGGAAAAGTGAAGAGTTGCCTTTCTCGTTATGTCAAGCACTTGTAAAAGTTTGTGTTTGTAAAAATTTTCAAGTGTTTGAAACTTTTCTTCTTGTCCTTATTGTTAGATCATGTTTCATAATTGACTAATTTCGTGGAGTCCATTGTAAAATCTCATCCATTTCAAGGATCATAATGATATCAAGTTCAAGATTCAAAAAGCAACATTGAAGGGAGGAGATCAAATGTCAAAGCTACATCATTCAACTTTCGTATGCACATTCACGCTTAGGACAAAGGTAATGACCTAAATACCTAAGATGATCCCTTAGTTATTTTTAACATAGGATGACTATGATGAAAAATGGAATTGGGAGTGATTCAATTGTGCATCCTAGGGATTTTCAAAGGAATTTTTTTCAACCATTTTTGTGTCTTGAAAACATAGTTTGAATAACAATTGGATCACTACAAGAAACTAGGATTTCGCTTCGGCTAAATGCTGAAGAAAATACTCTATCTTTTACGTCAACATGTTCTATCGAAGTAAAAATTCAGTATTGGTTTTGACAAGAGGCTAAAACTAAAAAATATGAGTATTTGCTTCAAGATTGAGTCGAAGCAAAAACTTTAGTGCAAAATGACGTAGTTTTATATTAATTTATAACAAAATGACGTTGTTTTGAACCCTAATAATCCAACCTCCATTCCCCTCCTCCCTTTGCATTTCCCTCTTTCCCATTCTCCAACCTTCTCATCTATGCCTTTGCCTCTCTGTCTGTCTCTCTCTCAATTTGAAGTGACGACCTCTCCACCATTGTCGGCCACCTTCACCTCTCTCACTCTTCCACTTTCACTCAGCCTCTCCTTTTTTTGCCCATTTGCGAATCCCCCTCCCCTCCCATTTCTCTGTCTCGCTCTATCTTTCCCATAATCGACTAATAGATCTAGCAACACCTTCATTGTCTGCCACCAGATTCGATGCCACCATCACCATTTCCCACCAACACCTCTAAATCCGGCGACCACCGCCTCTTTCACTTAGGTAACTCTCTCTCTTTTCTCTTTCCCTGCTACTCTGCCCCACTATTTCCTCCTACCTCCCTCTAATTCTTCTCTATCACATCACCCCACCATTTGCCACCACCTTGGGACTCCCACCATCTCTCTTGCTCTTTCTTTTCTAGAGACCACATCACCTCTTCGCTCCCTTTGATTCTTCTCTCTCACATCACCCCACCATCTACCACCCCCTCGGGACCCCCACTATCTCTCTTGCTCTTTCTTTTCTAGAGACCACACCAACCAAATGTTGGATTGAATTGATTTTTTATTGAAACTAAACACTTTCATTATGAAATTGAGGTTAATTTTTTGTATGATATATATTTTTTTTTGTTTGAAACTAGGTTTAATATTTTCATTTTGAAATTACGGTTAATTTGTTTGATTTTGATTTTAATATCAGAAGGTTAAAGTAACTGATGTTGAATTTTGTACATTGTTATAACCACACGTTAGTTAGATATTCCATTGCTTGTCATCTGAAAGAATTCCTTTTCAAAGTTGGTAGAACCCACTGTTTTAATTGTACTCCTCTTACTAGAGCATGTTTTAAGCCAACTGAACTAGAGATTATGAACTTGCTGACAAATCTAGCAAATACCCACATTAGTTGTGCTGACTTTTTGATCTGATAGCTCTTATATTGAAGTCTCTCTTTGTAATAATGTAGTGTGTCTTTGCCATAATTCTGCCCAATGTCATATTAACTTCTATTAAATTGAAGTCACATAGTGTGCTCACATGGCATTTCATAATGGTCATGTTGTTTTGCTGCGACAAGGGCAATTAACTTCTCTCGCTTGAGACATTCTTTGGCACGATGAGGGCTGCTGCAAATAAAGCAATCAGAATCAAAGCTTTTCTTTTTCTAGTTATTTTCTGGCTTTTTAGAATCACTTCCCGTTCATCTTTTTCTTCCAATACACCTACTATGCGTCTTTAGAAGTATCAGACTGGTCTTTCTTGCCGCCTCCTTCCTTATTTTTCTTTTCGAAAGGGCCTTGATTGTTGCCCTTTTTAAAGTCAATGAGGCCATCCGCAATAGTAATGGTAGTGGGAAAATCACGAACTCTCTGCCTAGACAACTCAGCCTGTATCCAACCTTGCAAATCAGACATGAAATTGAAGATTTTGTCCTCCTCAGACATGTTCTTGATATCTAGCATCAAAGAACTAAAATTAGTCACATAATCATGAACGGTTCTAATGTGCTTGAGTTTCTTGAGCGATTTCCTAGCAATCCACATCGTATTGCTAGGAAGGAATTGATCCTTCAACTTCTTCTTTAACCTCTCCCACATCTCTATTCTGACTCGTCCAGCAATAGCATCATCCTCACTGAGCGTTTGCCACCAAAGCATGGCATCCCCGAAGAGGTATATGCTGGTTATGGTCACTTTCTCTCCCGCAGGCATATGAGCACTCTTAAAATACTGATCCATGTCCCATAGAAAACTCTTTAGCTCCTTGGCACTTCAACTCCCTTCGAATGCCTTAGTTTCAGGGACCTTGATCTTTGAAGATGTCACGCCTGCACCAAGTCGAGAATATATAACCCTTTTCACTAGGGTCAGTTCATCTTCATGATTCTTGAGGTTCGTCTTCACAACATCAATAAAGGACAAAATGTCCTCCATCATTGTCGCCATCCTAGCTTTGGTGTATTTCACAAATCTATCGAAGGCAATTCTCAAATCTGTGATCTGGGCAGCATGTTCCGCCATATGCACAAACACACTAGTTTTAGCACCATCAGCATACATGCCCGAAAAAGCCTCTAGACGGGTCACACATTCACATAGTTCAACAGTGTTTTCACCAACCATGGTAAAAAATTGAAGCTTTGATACCAACTGTCACAAGGTCAATTTCTCACTCAAATTCTTGCCTCGTGATGAGACTGAGATCCTACACTCACTCTCAAAAAATACATACAATCGCTCACAAATGCACATAATGAAAAAAATAGGGACATCAAGCAACCATACAGTACACAAGCTTTAAAGTCCAATGTTCAAACCATTTTTTCTCAATAAATCCTAAAGGAACACTCAGCCAGGGGCTACTTACAAAAATCTACCTAACTCTCTTGGTTACACTACAGACCCTAGAATACCTATTTATAGCATACAGAATGGCAGTCACAAAGCCCAATCACCTAGGCAAGTGCAAAGCTTCACTAGATTCTCCTATAAAGCCACCCATAGCCTGCTGATGAAGGTTGAGACTCTCTACCACTCCCAAATCTGCTAGTCATGGAAAAGGGTAGTTGCAACTGTTAGCTGATCCAACCAACAACTGCCCTTAATTACTGTGCATGCTAGGTGCACATGCCAATAACCCTCATGCTGTGTAAATGTCAGCATTCTGCATAGAACCACCCCTGCATGCCATGCACATTCCAGCAACCATTTGAAATTGCCACTATCTGCAAGGCACATTCCACAACCGTTCAAAACTCCCTCACATGTTGTTCACATGCCTTCCTTGTGAGCCGCCTTGTTGCCTAACCATGCCTAGTCCATGGCTTAGTCTTTCAAGCTAGCATTGCACCATAAATTGAGCCACCTGGCTAGCCTTTGCTTTCATGATTGCTTGTGCCCACGTACCCATGCATTAGGTGTTACACCTAACTGTGCATGGGGCTTCAATCACCCACTAATTTCATCCAATCGTGCCATGCATGAGATGCCTCACTCAGCCATTCATGTGTCTTTAATTCACCCACTAATTATGCTCAACTTGCCCATGCATGTGCTGCCTTACTTTGCTATGCATGGAGCTTTCGCCAATGACAAGTTCCCTCCGATCATCAACCCCGCATTTCGAGTCTCAGACTTTGGAATGCCTTGCCTCCACCCATGGCAAGCATTTCTTGGGGCGTGCCTTTTTTCCATGTGCCAAGGCTTATTAGGAGCGCAGGGATGCTTGGGGAAGCTGGCATGGAACCTTTTCATAGAGCACCCCCTATAATAGCGTTATGAAGCAAAACCCTACTGACAACACTAGACATACTCTGAATTGAGGAGTCATAACAACCTAAGCCTGGGGCATAGTTGCTCCATGCTATTGGTTCTTTATCAAACCATTTTATCCCAACAAAATACAAGTCCAATTCCTTTAGGAAGCATCATTTGCACTAAGGGTTTCCTATCTCAAGCAAAACCCAATTTGGCTAAGGGGTGAGCACCTTTGGGCGAGGCTGCCCCATGCCAATGTTGAGCCAAAGCTAAGGGGATAACAATTGTCGATAATCTACTAGCTGATAAAGCTTATATACCATTTAATTTTGTTTACTGCAAGAATGGGAAGGGTTAGTTTTAAACATTAGTTGACATTTTATAATAGTATAGATATAGAATGAGAGTGTAATGTGAAAATTTTACTTATTTTTTGATATAAATTTAGAATACAAAGATCTTTCTGGTTAAAAATATCATTTACCTAAGATGCAAAGTGATACCTTATGTGAGAGTTGGTCAAAATTCATGGGACTGGACAATCAATTAAGTAAACCCAAATTAGCTACAAGGCAGGTCAAGTCCAGTTCACGAAGTTAGCCCAGACTAAGATTCAAGGGATCTAGAAATATTCGTGCACTTGGGGAGTAATTACCAGGATATCCACTCTTCAAGATAGAGACTATCTCTAATTGTACTTATCCTAGTTGTAGTTATACTCCATGAAAGCTAGTAACATGCTACCGCCTCAACTAAGGCTCTGTGCCTATAAATTGTAAGTCCTCTCCATGAGAGAAATATCTCTCTACAAACCTCCACATAGCTATTTCTCTCTCCTAGCTAGCCAACCTCTCCCAGAGCTTACCTTTGTTCTCTCCTCTCTCACACCTCACTTTATTAATAAAAGTCTTAGGCTACAGTTGCCGCCTTCCGAAGTGGAGTAGGTCCCCCTGGCCGAATCAATGTACATTTGTGTGTTGACCAAATATTTGTCTTTTGTTATTAATTGTTTTATTGATTATTTCATTAATTACCCTAAATCATACACACGACTATTGATTGTGTATAAGCATGTTTTGTGCATCATTAGTTTAGCGCCATTTGTGGGAGACAATTGAGTTTTCTACTACCTTGTTATTCTCTTTCAAATTTATGGCAATTACAACCTGGTCAATGAATCAACAACTGGAGGACATTAACCCAGAACGCCAAGAGGAGGCTCCGCCTCCACCTGCACCAGTAAAACCATCCACTACGGTAACTCCCGTAGTCGGGCAACAACTTTTGGAGACCATACAATTGCTGGTAAGCTAGAACTAGTAAATTATCCAACTGATACTCACCTTGGGAGGTGTCGCCCCTCAGCCCGTGGGAGTAGTACTCCCTCAAATTGGAGAGGTGCCACAGCCTCCCCATTCTGGGTACCAAGGCACCCCCATGCAGTGCCAGGACACCCCTTGCCAAGGAATCCCCTCTTAGTGTAGGCGTCTCACATGCTCCCCCTCCTTATGTGCCTGCTTAACACGCTGACAACCATCTTGGGTAGGAGGATGAGGGGAAGAACCAGCATGCTGATCATGAAATTTACTACAATGATCCCATAGAGGATGTCCCTAACCAATGGGACGAGAAGACCAAGAAGGTGCAAAACCAGCTTGGCAATGTCCTCAACGCCAACAAAGCATAGGCACCGGAGATGGTGGATTATTTGGTAAAGCGCACTGACACTCTGTTTGTTGCGGATGTTGTCAATTACCTCTATCCTCGAAGTTCAAGATGTCTTTTATTGAGATCTTTGATGGCACCAGGGTCCCCTAGATCATCTCGACACACATAAGTCTCTCATATAACTCGACAACGTGCCTGATGAGATTACGTGTAGAGCCTTCCCCATAAGTTTGGCCTTGCTTCTTCCTTGTTGTTGCTTCGTCCACAGAGCCACCAATGGAACTTTTCTTCAAGGATTTTCCCCTGGCCTTTATAATCCTTGTCCTCAACCCTACCCAAGTTTTTACGGAATGGAGGTAAGCCAAGAATTCACTATTGCTATAATCTCTAAGGATTGGTGTTTGAGGTGAAAAAGTGGGATGAAAGAAACAAAGGGTTTATGAATATCCCAATCATTAAAACCCTAAAGTCACAACCTAGATAAGAAAGGGGGTTTTTTGGTGGAAAGAAATAGAATTTCTCCTAACATGATGATAATGCTGCAATGAAATCGGGAAATGAAGAAGTGGGTTTCCAAGGCAATATCAAATCACCATGTAGAGAAAGAAATCTTTTGCCCAATCAAAATGAGGAGCTCACTCATACCCTCAACCCCCTTGCAAGCAATCAGGGCTTGGGGCAAATGATGAGCCCAAATCTAATTGAGTCAAACCCGATCAATTAAGTAAGCCTAAATTAACGACAAGGTAGAATAAGCCCAATTCACGAAGTCAACCCAGACCAAGATTCAAGGGATCTAGGAATATTAGCATGTGTGAAAAATAATTACCAGGATAGCCATTCTTCAAGATCAATACTATCCCTAATTATACCTATATAAATTGTAACTATCCTCCCCAAAAAGCTAGTAACATGTCACTGCCTCAACTAAGGCTCGGTGCCTATAAATTATAAGTTTTCTCCATGAGAAGAGCATCTCTCTACACACACCCCATACAATTATTTCTCTCTCCGAGCTAGCCAACCTCTCCCATAGCTTACCTTTGCTCTCTACCTCTATTAAACCTTACTTTATTAATAAAATTCTCTGGCCACTGTTGCCACCTTCAGAAGTGGAGTAGGTCCCCCTGAATGAATCACTATTTATCTGTGTATTGATCCAATATTTTTCTTTTGCTATTAATTATTTTATTGATTGTTTCATTAATTACCCTAAATCATACACTCAATTGTTGATTGTGTATAAGCTTATTTTGTGCATCATCAAGTACCTTGCTCAAATCTAAAGAAATTTGCATGAATAAACACAATCATTATGGGACCTAGATCATATAGAGTGGTAGCAAAAGTAAGAGTGTGAGCATGAGAGCGATTTTTTTTTTAAAAAAAATCTTAGATCAGAAACACCTTGGTAATGCCATAATATAAACATGCAGACATTTATGATCCGTTGATTGATACTCTTAATCATGTCAATTGTCCAATGAAATAGTATCCACCCTTTTCTATTCATTATTTTGCTCATTTTTATCATAAAATAGAATGAAAATATTAGATATCGAATATATTACACCGGTACAATGGTAATGTACAAGTCTAAATTTCAAGAATAGAAATGTTTACAAATTTGTTTGATAGAGATTTTAAAATTAACAAATAGAGGCATAAAATTGTGAGAATAATATGTATTATAGAGAATCCATGAAGAAATGCTAAAAAAAAGGTGTAGAATATTGGAAGAATAAAGATAAATGGAATTAGAGGAACGAATTACCTCTGAATGGAGAATACAGGGTTATTTGATTTGGTACTTCCTCAAGGATGCAAAACTGTGAAAATACAAGATCTTTTATATTTGAAAATACTGCCAAACAATTGATATTCAAAATATTTTTGTACTTTGATTTTTTCTCTCCTTCTTTGTAAAGTTTAAGAATCAACACAAAATCACAAACTTGATTCCATGTGTCAATTTTTTTTAGATTAATACAAGAAAATTATATTTTTTTAGTTAAATTCTTAAAAAGTATTATTCATTGTGATAAGATATATTATTTAATTGTACTACATTTTGGACATAATTAACCTTATTTGGGCATTTAATAGGGGTTAGAAATAATTATTACTAAAATGTGTCCCCAATTTTCAAATTTAATTTCTAAATTCGTAGATCTAATGATATGTTGAATTCACAAAACCGTTACTTTAAATTCACAAATTTTTTGAGACTAAATTCGCAAATTAGTAAAACTGAATACATTAATTCAACAAATTGAGATCGCTTGTTTCAGACGAATTTTCCCTCAAAGTGTAAATATGTGCGCTAAGCAATAAAGAGTAGGTGTTTTTGGTGAATCATGTGACTCAGAATAGGAAACTGATTAGAAATTAAAAAGAAATTCACAAATATATATAATTAGAAACTTTAGTCTAATACTTGTGGAAAATGAATAGGAGTGACAATTGTATCGTAGATTTACGTCAAGCATTAATCAATCCGATCCAACTCATTTAATATATCACGTCACACTAGTTCGATTTGTTTATTTTTGTATCATGTTGGTATTAGCTCATATAACATGTAAATAAAAAATACAAAATTAAGATTTGAGTCTAACATTCTATTATCACTTAACGAAACACACACTTATAGTTTTTTTCCATAAACTAAAAATTAACTTGATGATATACAAAAGTGGATTTATATACCACCTATCAAGTATTTAATGCAATAGTAAATAATGAGAGACAACAAATTTAAGTGGTTCGGTCAAGATGACATACTCCACTGTGAAGAGTTAGGATTACATGAGTGTCTTATTGCTTCAAGGAGTGTTGGGTGCTCAAGTGTGAGATGCCCCCCATGTGCAAGTGAGGTTTACAATTTATAAGCGTCTCCTAATAGATTGAGGCACCAAATTCATAACAGATAGGTTAATTTGGTGGAGGTAGCACTATTCTCGCAATGGACATGGTAGTTGCGTGGAGATGGCATGGAGATCTCTTTATCAGTTGCACACTGAGTCTCAGGATGGCATGGCTGATACTCTAGGATGGTGTGGCTGACTCCTTGTGATGCGAACCCCAATCGACTACCTTTAAGACCCAACAACAGTATTGGAAAAATAGCCCAAAAAACTCAAATTCAGGTCTATAGATGGAGAATCTAAATTCGTTGAAAACTCAATTCAATAACCTAGATTATATTAAAATCTAGACCCATTGAAGAACCCGTCTCAAGAGCCCAAATTGCAAGGAGGAACGCCACAAAGGTTGTGATTTACCTTTGATAAGTTCAATAGTTCAATCAAGAACAAGAGGAATAAACTCAACTGACAATTAAAATTCAATATTGTCTACCATATTGTCTCCCTTTTTCATTGATTAAATGCCTATTTATAGGCTGATCATTACAAGAAAAAATCCTAAAAATTCTAATCTACTAAGGAAACAAATTCTAATCTACTAAAAAAATAAATCCTAATCTGCTTTGAAAAGGTCATTGAAGTAGCTCTCGTGGTTCAAACTTTGATTTTTCCTCTCCTTTTCTTGGAGAGGAGGGTCACTAGTGTGGAAGGACGGAGCTGGTAGAGGAGAAGGAGTCTCCCCTTGACTCTAAGAAGGGACTCCCTATATTTGCAAGGGGGCGCCCTGGCGAGCAGTCTAACATTGGGCGCCTAGTTGAGGGCCTCTTTGGCGCCCCTGGACAAGTTGCCTGAGGTGCTCCTTTGGCTAGGTGCTCTCTTCCTAGGTGTGCACCTCCTTGTCTAACAAGCATCAACTGAAGGATCTATTGGTTTTGACTCACCAACAGTTGCATCGTCTCCAGTAGTATTTGTTGCGAGTAAGAAATAAGATTGGCTGGCGGAGGCAAGACTTCCTCCTCACGTGATGGATCGTCCTCAAGCTGATTCATGAATCTAGTGGTGATCGTCATAGATATAGAAATAAAAGTGATTGGGTTGAAAACTTAAGCGATTTCCACAGAATGTGTCAAGCTAATTATGCACAAAAGTGGATTTATGCACTACTTGTCAAGTATTTAATGCAGTAATATATAATGAGACAACATAAGCAAAGCACAATTTAACTGGTTCAGTAAATGTGACCTACTCCACTGTGAAAGACTAGGATGGTCTGAGTGTTTTATTTCTTCAAAGAGTATTAGGTGCTTAAGTGTGAGTAATATGTGAGATGTCCTCCATTTGTAGGTGGGGCTTATAATTTATAGGCGCATCCTAAGCCTCTGTAACAGATAAACTAATTTGGTGGATGTGACATCATTCTCACAACGAGCGGGGTATTTGCGTGGAGATACTCTAGGATGGCATGTCAGATACACTAGGATGACGTGGTTGACTCCTTGACTCCAGGATGGCATGGCTCCAGGATGGCATGACTAACTCCTTGACTCTAGGAAGATGTCACTTTAGGATAGCGTGGTTGAATCATTGACTCAAGGATGACGTGATTGATTAGGTTCTGGTGAGTCTGACTAAATCTGGGTCTCTTACGGGCCAAACTCACTAGGCGTGGTCTATTATCTAAGTTGGAGCCTGGGCTGGGCCATCATAACTTACTACCAATAAAAATAAGTATTATTATACAAGGATTTTTTCAATTCTTGATAAAAAAAATTAACATTTTATTCGTACAATACTATTTAAATATAATAATCGTGTTAATTTTTAATTATTCGTATTTGAATCTAACTTAACTCATTTATTATTCATTTTAATAATTTTTTATTTTAAAATTTATATTAAAAAATAATCAACCCTAATAGAGAGTTTGGCATGATGGAAAATAAAGTGGATGGAAAATGGTGGGTGAAAAATAGGAGGGAATGAATACTTTTCCATTGTTTGGTTTCAAGAGAAATGTGAAGGAAAGGAAAAAGCGGTGGAAAGAGAATATGTTCCGCCCACCAAAATTTTTCTGTCCATATTTAGGCAGAAATTGGAGAGAAAGTGCAGCATTCTGAGTGTGTTTGAGTTAATTTATAATTATACCCCTAAATGCAAGTCCTTCAAAATGTGTGCACAATGTGTTTTATTTGATGAGTCTTGCTTGGAATTAGCCACGTGTAACTGATTGCAAAATAAATATTAATTGAACAAATTAATTTTTATCCATTATTTTCACTTGTGAGATTACTGTTTTGTCAAACCACATTATTTTATTTTACTTTTTTTTTCAAATCACATTTTAAATTACATTTTTTGTTGAAAAAATCAGTTTGAGTAAGGCAAGTGTACCTATAATAGAAAAAACTGTGTTTTATATGTGAGGACATAATGGTAAATAAAATTTTACTTGTTTTCTTTTTCATCCACGCTTCCTTCAATATCAAATAATAAAAAATTATTCATTTAAAATTTCCTTTCGTCGTACAAAACTTAGAGGAGGGAAAGAGTATTTCATTCCTCCAAGGATGAAAAATTCATCCCTCTTAATTTTTCTACCTTTTTTCTTTTCTATTCCTTCGACTAAACGCACCATAATACACTAATTTCATATCCCGTAAAAAATTATGACTCCTTCTCATGGATTATGTAGGAACCTTCTGCAAAGGCCCAGTCAACAGTTTGCAATTGCAACAGAATTCCGGCAAGCATTTGTGACCAGTTCTATTACGACGTGTTTGAATAATTCAGATGGGTTGCTGGCAGAGTTCTGGCCACTCAGCTTATCAGCTGATAGAATGTAGGTCTATTCTTCTTTTTTTCTCATCAAGACAGTCTGACAACGAATGCAAATATGAGCCAATTAAAGGTCATGTCAGGACAAGACTTCGTCAATAAGGACCACAAAGACTAATATCGGATATGACTTCAATATATTTTTTCTTTAAGTTTTTTAAGTTCATAATCTACCATTAATAAATAAAAGAAATATTTAAATGCATAATAAGTGATCCATAAAAAAAATATTTTCAAAGTCTAACTAGATAAATTTCTAGGAGAACATAAATAAATCCTTATTAGGTTTACATCCAAAATAAAAATTATAGTCTTTTGCCTAATTAAATAAGAAATATTCATAACATTATCTCATAAACAAATCTCATAACCAAATCTCATAAAAACTAAATTAGATAGAACCAACTTTAAACCTTCAAATCTGAATCAATTTCATAATTCGGTTCAGTCTTAAAATCAATCTGCTTATCTAGTGTGATATTGTAATATCCCACAGGCGTATATCAATATAGTAATATGCGAGTTTAATAGTTCTTTTGTATGTAATGGTGTAAGAATGAATCACATAGGTTAAGACATTATAAATGAATACTTAGGAGACAAATGAATCTAGGAAGTTTAATTATCAAAGGCGTTTGAGATTTGAAAATAGTTAATAGATAAGTTTCTAAATATGTTTAGGTCAAGATAATGTTTTCATTGAATCCGGAAGGTCGAAAAACCTTGGGAAAGGTAATATGAAGTGCAATGGAAACTTGGTAGACGGAGGAAGAATCTGTCTGCTGATTAGTACCGGTACAGGGTACCGGTAATAAATGGTACCGGTACTGGGTACCGGTACCGGGTACCGGTACCCCGTTTACAGAAGGTTTTTGGTACCGGTACTGGGTACCGGTACCCCTCTTCCAGAAGGTTTGTAGTACCGGTACTGGGTACCGGTACACCCGATAAAAGTCTGAACATTTTAAGTCGCGACCGTGGTCCACTCTTAGCCTTATAAATACCCAAGGCCGTCCATTTTGGCCCCATTTCAGCTACTCCACCATTAGAAACCCTAAGAGAGAAAGAAAGGAAGAGAAAAGAGGAAGGAAGGAAGGGAAAAACAAGAGATTAAAGGTAGATCCAAGAATCCAAACCCTAGATCTTCAAGACTCAAGGTAGGGGTTTTCTTCCATTTTCATTCAATGATGCTAGGGTTATTATATATGTACATTTGGACTCTAAATAGTATGTATTTGTTATGGGTTCATCGTTTCTTAGTCTTGGTACAAATATACACATGATTTGAACAAAATAATGGTTGAAAATTCATCAAACCCTAATTTTTGGAGAAAATATGGATTTCTCTCTATATTTTCAATTCCTCTTGATTTCAAAAATGCTAGAGCTTGTGTTGGGTATTAAAATGATAGTATGGATGATCTCATGCCTATTTACTTTAAACTTGTCTTTTGTAACATGAATGGTGGAATGAGTATGTTTTTCTTAAATGATTCTATTATGTATCTTGCTTGTGAAATTTGGGGAAAATCATGGAATTTGATTGTATATGAGGTTGGGTATATTGTGGTATGTCACTCTTGTGTATGGTGTTGTGAGGGACTTGGATTACCTTCGAAAACTGCCGTAGAGTATTAGAGGTTAGTCTATCCCAATGGGGGACGAGATGGTTGCCTAATGCTCGTAGTGGATCATTGTGGTGATAATGACACTATTGTTCACAGATACCGGAGAAAAGGGTTAGTATACTAGACACCTTGGAAGGATTTCGTCAATGCCGTATGAGACGGTACACGCTCTTCCTAAATTGGCCTGTGATTGAGATTATATATGGGTGAACGAGGTAGATTCGTTGGGTAGATTCATGAGAAACGACAGCCTACTTGAGTGATACCTAATAGAAAGTATTGTTCATTGTACCAAACATTATTTCCCCAAGAGTTTCGGGTAGTATGGGATGCCCGATAACTTGTGGAAATGGTGTATGGTGGATTGGATTATGTTGAAAATTGCTTGTCAATTAAAGTGAAATTTTATTCTCTTTCCATTACTTTATTATTGACCAAACTTGAGATCTCTTTTAAAATGCCCTTGTTATATTTCAAATGTTATATATGTTAATTGTGAAATGTGACCGACCGTTTTCTATGTTTTTAAAACCTTGTTTGGATTTCGGAGAAATTTTCTACAGAGCTTCGTGCTCACCCCCTACTGCTAACTTTTTTTCAGACTATGTACTTGAGGAGGAGGTAGGAGCCGAGGAGGCCGTACAGTGGGAGACTCCGATTGATGGGAGTGTAGATCCCGAGGTGGACGCATAGAGCGACCCCTTCTCTTTTGTACTAGACTAGGATGTTATTTTGGAAGTTGTAAAGTCTAGTTATTTTGTATTCCGCTGCAAGCTTACTTTAATATTCTTTTGGAAATGTAAAATGCCAAAGATGGCATATTCTTTTGGGATATTCATTTAAATGTTATGAATCATTGTTTGAAGTTTTCTTTATTGATGATTTACCTTAGTGCTCTCATGCTTAAATGGTTATTAGAATGTAATGTCGTCCAGGGTGTATTTTGGGGCGTTACAAAGTTGGTATCAGAGCCCAGGCTTTAGGTCTTACATGGGAGCTGTAGGTTATGGATGCCCACTAGGGGAGTTAGGTCTAAGGTGAAAATACCTATTAGTTAATGTTTTTCTAGTCTTATGCCTTAGTTAAAGTTATAGTTAGGTTTTCTTGTACATCAATTAAACTTAATTGTGAATTGATGTGCAGGATGGAAGGAGAAGGAGAAGGAAGACGTGGACGTGGACGAGGACGTGGACGTGGCCGTGGACGGGGACGTGGTGATCAAGCCTACCCACCACCTCCACCACCTCCCGATGCCATGAATGGCATTTACCAATGCTTAAGGGAACTCACGACTCTGGTACAACACCAGAATGGGAACAACAACAACCACCACCACAATGGTGGAGCCCATCCATTAGCCCAAGTGCCGGGCAACGGAGATGAGAACCGAAGGATGGTGGCTCTCCGAGAATTTCTACGGCAACACCCACCCACCTTCCAAGGGAGTTCCAACCCCTTAGATGCGGATAGATGGATCCGCCGGGTGAAAAAGATTTGTGATGGTATGGGGATCGCCGGGGATCTTAGAACGGGTTTGGCTGCTTATCTGTTAGAAGGGGAGGCGGACTATTGGTGGGAGTCAGTGAAGAAGAGGAGGGACACTGATATGCTCACTTGGGAGGAGTTTGAGCAAAGCTTCAACGACAAGTATTTTCCAGAGGCTATCAGAGATAAGATGAGTGCAGACTTCCTAGCCTTGCGGCAGGGCGGTATGACCGTGGCGGAGTATGAGAGGAGGTTCGATGAGCTATCCCGTTATGCGCCAGAGTTTATATCCACTGAGGATAGGAAGGCCAAACGCTTTGAGCAGGGTTTGAGACCGATCATCCGAGAGAAGCTTGTGGCACTCAGAATCCGGGAGTACAGAGATTTGGTTGACAGAGCGACATTGGTGGAGAGAGACATTGATGACTCTCAGAGGAGACAGAGCTATGCTAGAGGAGGCCCGATCCGTACAGGTGCCAGTAGCAGTGGAGCACCGAGGGCTTTACCATACCGTCGCCCTGAACAGGCGGTGGGACAGAGACCTCCTACAGTCCGAGGAGAGGGGCATGCCCCGACTAGACTAAGCACTGACCCTCGTCAATGCTTTGCATGTGGAGGTGTAGGGCACTTCCGA
>CM042187.1:20746716-20763162 GCA_023539305.1 Ilex asprella
GGGGAAAATCATGGAATTTGATTGTATATGAGGTTGGGTATATTGTGGTATGTCACTCTTGTGTATGGTGTTGTGAGGGACTTGGATTACCTTCGAAAACTGCCGTAGAGTATTAGAGGTTAGTCTATCCCAATGGGGGATGAGATGGTTGCCTAATGCTCGTAGTGGATCATTGTGGTGAGAATGACACTATTGTTCACAGATACCGGAGAAAAGGGTTAGTATACTAGACACCTTGGAAGGATTTCGTCAATGCCGTATGAGACGGTACACGCCCTTCCTAAATTGGCCTGTGATTGAGATTATATATGGGTGAACGAGGTAGATTCGTTGGGTAGATTCATGAGAAACGACAGCCTACTTGAGTGATACCTAATAGAAAGTATTGTTCATTGTACCAAACATTATTTCCCCAAGAGTTTCGGGTAGTATGGGATGCCCGATAACTTGTGGAAATGGTGTATGGTGGATTGGATTATGTTGAAAATTGCTTGTCAATTAAAGTGGAATTTTATTCTCTTTCCATTACTTTATTATTGACCAAACTTGAGATCTCTTTTAAAATGCCCTTGTTATATTTCAAATGTTATATATGTTAATTGTGAAATGTGACCGACCGTTTTCTATGTTTTTAAAACCTTGTTTGGATTTCGGAGAAATTTTCTACAGAGCTTCGTGCTCACCCCCTACTGCTAACTTTTTTTCAGACTATGTACTTGAGGAGGAGGTAGGAGCCGAGGAGGCCGTACAGTGGGAGACTCCGATTGATGGGAGTGTAGATCCCGAGGTGGACGCATAGAGCGACCCCTTCTCTTTTGTACTAGACTAGGATGTTATTTTGAAAGTTGTAAAGTCTAGTTATTTTGTATTCCGCTGCAAGCTTACTTTAATATTCTTTTGGAAATGTAAAATGCCAAAGATGGCATATTCTTTTGGGATATTCATTTAAATGTTATGAATCATTGTTTGAAGTTTTCTTTATTGATGATTTACCTTAGTGCTCTCATGCTTAGATGGTTATTAGAATGTAATGTCGTCCAGGGTGTATTTTGGGGCGTTACAGATATATTCTTCAAGCTCATAATATAAATAAATATTTTATCGTGGACTGAGAACAAAGCCCAATAGAAATATATTTTCAAAGCCAAAGATTTAGAAAACATAATATATGTGAGTCTCAAATTTTCAAATAAATACATATATTTGAAATAAAACAGTAACATTTATCAATAATCTCGAGTTTAGGTTATAAACCGACAAAGCTCAATGACAAGATAGAATCATTCACAAAATGCACAACCATCTCATATCAATCCTCGTCAGGCCACAACACTTACAACTCTTTAGGAAGAACGTCTACCGACGTATCAACATTGACGTATCATTTCATAGGAATAGTATATTAGTCCCAAACCTCGAACCTATATGGACAAATAGTGATTGGCCCTTGCAAGAAATCAAATCTCAGACGAGTGTTAGACAATCACTAAACCTCTCAAGGTAGGAAAATTTCTAACACTTTATGATACGCATTCAAGTGTAATCCACATTCATCACACCTACTCATACAAGAGATAATAATAATATTTTTGCACAAAAATTACATATATCAAAATTCATAATTCCACAATTCTGAAATAAAAGAATAATCAAAGCAAAATATTCAACAGATCATAAAAAGTAACATTCATGTTCACAATATTCAAAATCTAGGAGTTTTAATCAAAACATATGATTTTTAGATTAAAACATGTATTTGGATGTAAACATGTATTTATTCAAGAATTGAAGCATATATTTAAAAAGAATGAAAAAATGTTGTAGACCTATCAAATGTAAAGAATATGAGTCAATAACTAAGTTTTTAAATCAATAACGGATAGATCTTAGAAGTAAATCATATATTTTATTCAAGAAACAAAACTTGGATTCAAATTAACACAAAAACATTGTAGATCTATTTTTATATCATAATAAAGATGAAATACATATATTATATAGTCTTAATCATCAATGAATGAATCTGAGACAGAACATCTATCTTAATCCACAGTTTACTTGATTCTAGCGAGTTTTGATGTGATTTTTATAGGGTGAAATATAGGTAAAGCTTCTCCAAAAAGACATCCCTAAGTATTTATAGGGTGAGAAAATAGTCCAGGCGACAAAAATCTAATTTACAGAACTACGTCAACGAGTTCAAACGAGGAGCTTAGCATTCGAACAGTGCCTAGAGCATTCAAATGGAGTATTTGACGTTCGAATGAGATTTACTCTCAGTATCTCCTGTTTTCTACTAAACAAATTCATTCGACAGAGAGTTCGAACATATCCATTCACATTCAAACGGGTGCCATTTTCTACCAAAATTTTCAAGGTAATTTTGTCATAATTAGAGGTCGATTCATGAATGTTTCATAAAATAAGCTTTTATAGTTCATGAAGTATTTTTACTAATGTCCAAACATCATATCAATCGAAGTTTGGAATAAACAGTTATAGTGAAAATACTAAGGTAGCGTCAAATTCTTTTCCACCTGAATTCACCCCAAAATACATGTTAACTCTAGAATACTTTCAAACTTACAATATACCCCATATCACATCTCTCAATATTTCTCTACTTTTTGAATTCAATTGTAGAATTATCTTGACCTAAAAAAATTCAAAAACTAACCTACCCACCATTCTCAAGCTTAAACACATTCAAAACTTGATTTAACGCATAAGTCAATGTGCCTGAAACTCAAACTTCATGATCACTATTTCAACAACGATTCGAGGTTTCCGCTATCACTCTTAAAATAATATTATCATTATTTAATTATAGTACTGTAAACTCCCACATGTTTAAATTAATATAGTAATGTAATTGTTTAGTAATTCATATAAATGTAATGATGTAAGCATGAACTATGTAGATTGTAAGAGTAAAAATAAAAAATTTAGTTGAAGTAATAGGGTATGTTGTAGAAGTTGGAAGTATTTCGGAATGAAAACGTACTTTAGAAATAGTTTGGGTAAGAAGGATTTTTGACACTGTCATAATTTTTGGATCATAATTTTTTATTCTGATTTGCATTTGATCGAAAAATTTTATAGTAGATAGTAGACTTCCAGGGCTACAAAAGAGTATTTCACAAAATTTTCAAAATTGACATCTAAACAGGCAAAAACTTCATTGGACATTTCAGCAGAAACTGGAATGTCGTTCGAACGTGAATCGACATTCGAACGACCGTGGGTCCCAGTACGTTGGTGTCTAAAGAGCTATGATGGAAATAAAAAATTACTGGGAGAAACCAACGTTTAACGCCAAATGACGTTCGAACGTGACTTACGGATTTAGGTTCTAGAATCACGCACAAGAGGCCATTTCTTCCACTATAAATACTTAAGGACGCCTCCATTAGCCCCATTTCAACATTTCTAACTCTAGAGAGGTTTAGAGAGGAAGAAAGAAGGAAAAAATAAGAGATTAGAGTGTTGATTCAAGTTGGGGAAGATCAAAATCTCAAGTTCTTCACACCAAACTAAGGAAGAAGGTAGGGGTTTTTTTTTATTCTTGTTCATTGATGTTAGGGTTTATATATATGTATGTTTTGCTTCTAAATTTTAGATATATGCTATGAAATACTTGTTTCTTGAAATCCTTACAAACATCACCATGTTTTGAAGGTATTTATGGTTTGATAGCCATAAAAACCCTAGTTTTTGAGAAATATGATTTTTTTTTTCTTCTTAATGTTCACTTGTTCTTGATTTCAAAACTCTAGTTATTGATTAAATACTAAAAAATATATATTTGAGGATCTCTTGCTCAATTTTCTTAAATTGCCCCATTTAAAAAATAAATGTAGATTTGGATATGAAATTTAAGGATTTTTGGATTTACCTATGACAAGAGAAAATTGTTGGTATTGTATCTCTTGTATGATTTGTTGTGACAGACATGAATTACCTTCGAGAGCTGCCGTAGAGTGTTAAAGATTAGTTTATCTCAGTGGGGGATGAGATGATTTCTTAACACTTGTAGTGGATTATTGTCTGTGAGAGCAGCCACTATTGTTCATGTAGGTTCGAGGCTAAGGGATGGTATACCTTTTCTGGGAAGGATTCGTCAATGCCATGGGAGACGGTATACGCCCTTCCTAAAGTGTTTGGGATGTGCCCTGCTGGGAATGATTGAGATTGTGTGGTTGTGATAGGTGAATGAGGTAGAATAGTTGTGTAGATTCCTGAGAAGCAACCAACATACATGAGAATATGGAATGATGTTACTGAATTATTTGTTAATTGCTTCAACTCCTTACAAGTTTATTCCTGACATTGATTCATGGTATTTTGTAAACTTGATATCATTTCAACTATTATGGCTTTACTCCTTCATTCAATATACTGCTACTGAGTAAACTTGAGATCTTATAAATTGTTACTGTTTTTCTTTCAAAAGTTATATATAATAGTTGTGAAAATGAGACCAACTGTTTTATATACTTTTGAAATCTTGTTCGAGTTTGGGAGGATTTTTTTATAGAGCTTAGTGCTCACTACTAATAATATTCTTTTCAGATTATGGTATAGAGAAAGAGCTCGGAGTTAAAGCATCGATAAATTGGGAAGCTCCAATCGATGGGAATGTGAATTCTGAGGTGGATATTTAGAGCTACATTTTCTTATGTTCTAGACTAGAAAATTTATTTTGAGACAATGTAAAGTCTAATATTTTTGTTATTCCGTTGCAAGACAATAGTTAATTTTTGGGATGTAATTTTCATAGTTGGACATATTCTTTTGGATGATGTTGTATATACTGTGGATGATGAATGCAATTATCTTTGATTATGAAGTTCATTTAGTTGCTCTCATGATGTGATTAATTTTGGATAGTAATGTCATCTAAGGTGGATTTTGGGGTGTTACAAGGTTTGGTATCAGAGCCTAGGAATTAGGTCTTACATGGGAGCTATAGGTTATGGATTACCACTAAAGAGGATTAGGTTGAATGAAATTGTAGATTTAAATTTTGTACAAGTGTTATGCTTTAGATTAAAGTGATAGTTATGGTGTCTTGTACATCAAGAAAACTAAGTGATGAATTGATGTGCAGGATGGAGGGTGAACGTGAACGTGGACGTGGACGTGGATGGGGACAGGGACGTGATGGCCAAGCAAATCCACCACCACCTCTTGATGCCATGAATGACATTTATCAATACCTAAGGGAACTAACCACTTTGGTACAACACCAAAATGGAAACAACAACCATAACGATGAGTTCATCCATTAGCTCATGTGCTGGGCAATGAGGCCGAAGATCAAAGGATGGTAGTTGTTCAAAAATTTTTGAGGCAACGCCCGCCTACTTTTCAAGGAAGTCCTCACCCTATGGATGTGGATAAGTGGATTCGCAGGGTGAAGAAAATGTGCGATGGCATGGTAGTTACTGAGGATTTGCGGGTTGGCTTGGCTACATACCTGTTAAACGGGGAAGTAGACCATTAGTGGGACTCGGTGAAGAGAAGGAGGAACACAGATGCTCTTACTTGGAAGAAATTTGACCAAATTTTTCCTGACAAATATTTTTCTAAATCAGTCAGGGACAAGATGAGTGCATATTTTCTCACTCTACGACAAGGTAGCATGACAATAGCCGAGTATGAGAGAAAATTTGACGAGTTATCCCGTTATGCTATGGAGTTCATATCAATTGAGGCCAAGATGGTCAAGCGCTTTGAGCAGGGCTTGAGGCCTGCCATCCGAGAGAAGCTTGTAGCTCACAAGATCAGGGACTATGGGGACCTAGTTGATAGACCTGCTCTGGTGGAGAGGGACACTGAACACAACCAACGACGACAGAACTTTGCGAGGGGAGGTCCAACCAGGACGGATGCTAACAGCAATGGAGTGACAAGAGTGGCACCATATTCTGAGTAACCCCATATTCTGATAGGGTTACTCATAATAGAACTGACCCACGTCAATGCTTCGTATGTAGAGGGTCGGCACACTTCAGAAATAACTGCTCATCGTTTCCACCAAAGACCAATCAAGCAGCACGAAAAATACATGCAAACAAGCTGCCACTACATAAGCCATTACAGCAGAGACCATTAGGAGGTCTAGCCCCAGGCGGTGCCAATCAGGGATGAGTGTTTGCTTTGACCTAATCGAAGGAAGACGTTTTCAATGCAGTTGTGGAAGGTATCGTTCTTCTTTACAATTCTTGGGCCCGAATTCTATTTGATCCCAGTGCTACTCATTCATTCGTACACACTAAATATGCTCTTAATTTGGGATTAAAATTTGAGAATTTAGAACATGCCTTGAGTATTGACATGTCTATGAGAGAACGATTGGATACTAGAAGGGTGTGTAGAGGTTGTGTGCTTCAAATTAGGGAGCAAGAATTAATTATAGATTTGATTGCATTAGACATGAAAGGGTATGACATAATATATTTGATAATGGAGGTTGTGTGCTTCAACTTGTTGTTCAGTTTTCCTGCGGTAATGGATTATTTTGGTAAACGAATTTTCTTTCAATTACCAAGAAGGATAGTTTTCAGTTTCATGAATGATCAAAATTCTTTCCATCCATTTTCTACTATAGGTAGAAGATTCTTGAAAGCTAAGGCGGAGAGCCATTTGAGTTTCTTAGCTAGCTTGATGGGAGATGATCGAGATAGATCCCAACCGGACGTGATATTAATAGTGTCAGATTTTTTGAATGTCTTTCCAGGTGAACTACCCAGGTTACTGATTGATGGAAAATGTTGTTGTTCCTAAGTTCCTAACATGAACCCTTAAATATGTATTTAGCTTATGTGTGTAGGTGAGTGTCACTCTCACTCGGATTCATGCAAGAGAAAGAGCAACAAAATGGTGGTGATGAAATGAACAAAATGTACAATGAAATAAAATGTGTTTGTGGTGAGCAAAAGTGCTCCCCAATCATAAGGAGTCTCTTGTATGTCGATGTTTTACTTGGAAAGTATTCCAAGGTCGTCTCCTCGGGGTAGGAAAGTTCAAGTGTGTGAATGTAATTTGTCAAAAAGAGAAAGTGTAAAATCTTTGAGGTTGAGTTTTTGATGTTTTGTATTCTTAAGGAAAATGCAAGAAAACAAGTGTTGGCTAATCCAAGAGGTCACTCCAATGAGAATGCCTAATCAACTCGAAACCTTCCTCTGAGGGTTTATAAATGAACGATTGATTCGTGAAAAGTTAGGGATAAAATGATGAGGATCTAAACATAAACCATAACTAGGCCAACGGAATATCAAAGACTCACCACCACATTCACTCTCAACCCAGTCAAATCGAACCATCGTACACCAAGAGAAGAAAGAAAATGAGTTGAAATAAAAAATTCAAGAGGAAGTCTCCCTTGAATTAGCCAACTAAAAATCTAGCTACTCATACTAAAAGGAAAGACATACATAATGTAAAGAGATAAAATGAAGACACGAAGCATGAAACTTAAATTAAGGCAAGAAATCTTAAGGTATGAAGAAAAATATGCAATACCCAATTGAAAAGCTTGAAATGTAAAACTTGAAACAACAATGGTAGAAACTAGAACATGTAATTAAACTTGAAATAAATGACATTCAAAGTAATAAAGGAAGCTAACAAAAGTCTTACTAAAGATTACAAGAGAAATGGGTGAAGACAATGCAAAAATATTAACTTGTAGCACTATTCATCATCTTCCTCACTAAAACTACTCTTAAGCTTAGGTAGCCACCCCTCTTCAAAGCTTGTATTGCTGAATATATGGAGTGTTTGCTCTTCCATTTTTGTCCATGAGGGTCCCTAGCATGTGTGTACAGGTCTCCCATCCATAGGGGCTGAATTGAATGCATTGGACAGGCTAGGGAGTGCTAGCACGCAACTCTCTGGCAGCCCCTTTCTCTCCCATGCTTCATTAATGCCAAGCCTCAAAAAATCTTCAACTAGGATGTGTAAGGGATGTTCTTGGGTAAGGAATGTCAGGAAACAAGTGGGACAAGTGTTGGTGGGACCCCTAAGAAAAAGGAGATGAGTTGTAGACGTTTTTGGCTATTCTGGGCGGAACTACCGGCAGATCGTGGAATAAATACCGGTAGTTATGACTCCAATAGCCAACAACTATCGGTACTCTTTTGCTCCGGACCAGTCTTCGTAGAATTATCATAACTTTTGATCCAATCGTCCGATTGAGCTGAAATTTTAACACAATATAGAAAACATCCAGATCTACAACTTTCATGTTTGTACTTTTTGAGATTCGATGTAGTTCATGGTAAAAATGGAAGAAAATCGAGGCTCTACTTTCAAATGATGTGGCAGCCGGTGTCTTTATTTCCAAGCACCAATACCTTCTTGATTTTTTCACTTTTAAGCCTCAAAATCTTCATGTATTGTGTCCATACCTTCACCACACATCCAACATAGTTGCAAGGTCCTAAAATCAATTATTTAAGCTATAAAAGCATGCAACATCAAAATTTTAACATTAATCATAATTTTGGATAACTCTAATTACTTAGATGCAAAAGTTGAGTTAAAATGCATGTAATGAGGCCGTTACATATACAATATTATGCGCTCATCGGTTACCACCACAGAGAGAGATCGGTCAATATCCGAGAACTGAACCCATATCTATTGATCCCTATCGGATGACACCTTTAGAGTTGAAGGAGCTAAAGAAGCAGTTGGACCATCTGTTGGCTACTGGGTTTATTCGTTTAAGCACTTCACCTTGGGAGCCCCCGTCCTCTTTGTGAAGAAGCATGACGAAACACTTCAGTTATGCACAAATTATTGAAAGTTGAATCAGGTGATAGTGAAGAATAAATATTCGTTACCAAGAATTGATGATTTATTCGATCAGCTGAGGGGTTCTAAGTATTTCTCCAAGATTGATCTTCGCACAGGGTACCATCAACTGTGAATCAAGGAGGAGGATATTCCTAAGAAATCGTTTCATACCCAGTATGGTCACTTTGAATATACAGTAATGTCATTCAGACTGACTAATGCTCCTGCAGCCTTTATGGATATGATGCACATGGTATTTCGACAATATCTAGATCTGTTTGTTATCATATTTATTGATGACATGTTGATTTACTCACGAACACGAGGGGAACATGAACGTTATCTCTAGATTTTGCTACAGACATTAAGAAAGTATAAGTTGTATGCTAAGATGGGTAAATGCGAGTTCTGGATGAAGAAAATAAAATTCTTTGGCCATGTTGTGTCAGAACAGGGTGTAGCTGTTGACCCTACAAAGATTGAAGTACATAGTTTCCTGGGATTAGCAAGCTACTACCGGAGGTTTGTGGAAGGGTTCTCAAAACTCGCAATGTCAGTGACTCGCCTTATGAAGAAGGGGAAAAAGTTTGTGTGGACTCAATCGTGTGAACTAGCCTTTCGCACCTTGAAGGAGAGCTTAACAATAGCTCATGTCATCATTATTCCGAGCAGTGGGGAAGGACTCGATGTGTATATCGATGCTTCACTATGAGGCTTGAGATGTGTGCTAATACAAGAAGGTAAGGTAGTTGTTTATGGCTTGAGGCAACTCAAGATTCATGAGTACAACTATCCCACTCACGAATTGGAGCTTGTCGTTGTAGTTTTTGCTCTTAAGTTATGGAGGTGTTACTTGAATGGAGAAAAGTTTCAAGCATTTTCTGATCATAAGAGCCTCAACTATATCTTCACACAGAAAGACTTGAATCTTCGGCAATGAAGGTGGATTGATTATGTAGAAGACTACCATTTCACACTCAACTATCATCCAGTGAAGGCGAATGTAGTAGCAGATGCATTGAGCAGAAAGTCTCGGGGTGAAATCAATTTTCTTGTTATTTATAGGTGAAAGATGATTGATGCTTTGGAGGCTTTTGATCTATTGGTGGATAGACAAGAGGATCGACCATGCTTATTTAATCTTGTAGCTCAACCAATTCTCCGACAAAAGATTGTGGAGTTGCAATGATTAAATACCAAGTTAGGAGCTATCCGGGGTAGATTGGAAAGAAATGAAATTGTTGAGAATTGGTCGATACATAATGATGAGATATAGTTTTGTGGAAGACTATGTGTACCAAACAATGACTAAGTAAGGGAAGAAGTGTTGGGTGAGTGCCATCATTCAAAATTTACCATACATCCGGGTAGTACCAAGATGCATAGAGACGTGAAGCGTCAATATTGGTGGATAGGGATGAAACAAGACATGACTAAGTACGTTGCAAAGTGCACGGTGTGTCAGCAGGTAAAGATTTAACATCAAAAACCCAAAGGATTACTATATTCCTTGCCTATTCCAGAGTGAAAGTGGGATCACATTACCATGAATTTTGTGTTAGGCTTTCCACGGACTTCACGAGGGCATAATGTCGTATAGGTCATCGTAGATAGACTCACCAAGTCCACTCATTTCCTGAGTATGAAGGCCACTGACACTTTAGAGACCTTGAGCAAGCTTTACTTTCGCAAGATTGTTAGATTGCATGGAGTTTCACTCTCTATTGTGTCGGATCGTGATTCTTGTTTCGTGGGAAAATTTTGGCAAAGTCTACAACGAGCCATGGTGACAAAGTTATACTTTAGCACCACCTTTCATCCTCGAATGGATGGCCAATTCGAAAGGGTGATACAAATTCTGGAAGACATGTTTCAAGTTTGTGTGTTGGACTTAAGGGAAGTTGGAGTGATCATTTGCCCTTAGTGGAATTTACGTATAATAATAGTTTTCAATCTAGCATTGGCATGACACCTTATGAGATATTGTATAGGAGACCATGTAGATCACCGACTTGTTGGTTGGTTGAAAGTTGGAGAGAGTAGCTTGTTCGGGCCAAAAATTATTCGGGAGACTACGAAGAAAATTCAACTCATTCGAGAGAGATTACACACGACACAAAGTAGACAAAAAAGCTAAGCGGATAGAAGATGAAGACCATTGGAATTTCAAGAAGAGGACTATGTGTTCCTCAAGGTGTCACCCAAGAAAGGAGTATTTAGATTTGGCAAGAAGGAAAAATTAGCTTCAAGGTACATCAGACCATTTGAAGTGATCAAAACGGTGGGTAAAGTGGCATACCAAGTTTGGTTACCAGCCCAGTTGTCAGGGGTACATGACGTGTTTCATTTTTCAATGTTAAGAAAGTATCAATCGGATACAACGCATGTCGTGGAGTTAGAAGATATTGAAGTTCAAGATGGAGCAACATATGAGGAACAACCGGTGAAGATTCTTGATACCAAGGAGAAGGTCCTTCGTAATAAAGTCATCTAATTGGTTAATGTCTTGTGGCAGTATCATGGCGTGGAGGAAGCTATTTGAGAACCAGAGTTGGAGATACGAGAGAAGTACCCTCATTGGTTCTTTACATGAGATAAGTTTCGGGGACGAAACTTTCTTTAAGGGGGTAGATTGTTAACTCTCACATGTTTTTATTAATATAGTAAAGTAATTGTTTAGTAATTCTTATATATGTAATGATGTATACACAAACTATGAAGATTGTAAGAATAGAAATAAAAATGTTAGTTGAGGTAATAGGGTATTTTGTAGAAGTTGGAAGTATTCCAGAGTAAAAACGCACTTTAGAAATAGTTTGGGTAAGAAGGATTTTTTACACTACCCTAGTGTTTGGATCATACATTTTTCTTCTGATTTGAATTTGATCTGAAATTTTTCTGTATATAGTAGACTTCCAGAGCTACAAAAGAGTATTTTACAAAATTTTTCCAAATCGACCACTAAACAGGCCAAAACTTCACTGGAAGTTTCAACAGAAACTGAGATGACGTTCGAATGTGAATCGACGTTAGAACGACCGTGAGTCCTAGTACTTTGGTGTCTGCTGAGCTTTGATGAAAATGAAAAAGTACTAGAAGCAACCAACATTCGAACGTAAATCAATAAATTGCACTAGTGACATTTGAACGTCAAATGACGTTCGAACGTGACTTACGGATCTGAGTTCCAGAATCGCGCACAAGAGGTCATTTCTTCCACTATAAATATTTAAGGACGCCTCCATTAGCCCCATTTCAACATTTTTAACCCTAGATAGGTTTAGAAAGGAAGAAAGAAAGGGGAAAACAAGAAATTAGAGTGTTGATTCAAGTTGGGAAAGATCAAAATCTCAAGTTCTTCACACCAAACTAAGGAAGAAGGTAGGGTTTTCTTCCATTATTGTTCATTGAGGTTAGAGTTTATATATATGTATGTTTTGCTTCTAAATCTTAAATATATGCTATGAAATACTTGTTTCTTGAAGTCCTTACAAACATCACCATGTTTTGAAGGTATTTATGGTTTGATAGCCATAAAAACCTTAGTTTTTGAGAAATATAGATTTTTTCTTCTTAATGTTCTCTTGTTCTTGATTTCAAAACTCTAGTGATTGATTAAATACCAAAAATATATATATTTGAGGATCTCTTGCTCATTTTTCTTAAATTGTTCCATTGAAAAAATAAATGTAGATTTGGATATGAAATTTGAGGTTTTTTGGATTTACCTACGACATAAGAAAATTGTTGGTATTGTATCACTTGTATGGTTTGTTGTGACGGACTTGAATTGCCTTCGAGAGATGTCGTAGAGTGTTAGAGGTTAGTTTATCCCAGTGGGGGTGAGATGATTTTCTAACACTTGTAATGGATTGTTGTTTGTGAGAGCAACTACTATTGTTCACGTAGGTTCGAGGCTGAAGGATGGTATACATTTCCTGGGAAGGATTTGTAAATGCTGTGGGAGATGCTATACACCCTTCCTAACGTGTTTGTGATGTGTTCTGTGGTGAATGATTGAGATTGTGCGGTTATGATGGGTGACCGAGGTAGAATCGTTGTGTAGATTCCTCAACCAACATATATGAGAATATGAAATAATGTTACTGAGTAATTTGTTAATTGCTTCAACTCCTTACAAGTTTATTCCTGTCATTGATTCATGGTATTTTGTACACTTGATATCATTTCAACTATCATGGTTTTACTCCTTCATTCAATATGCTGCTATTGAGTAAACTTGAGGTCTTATAAACTTTCATTGTTTTTCTTTCAAAAGTTATATATGATATTTGTGAAAATGAGACCAACTATTTTATATGTTTTTGAAACCTTGTTCGAGTTTGGAAGGATTTTCCTACAGAACTTAGTGCTCACCCCTTTACAAACAATATCCTTTTCAAATTATGGTATAGAGGAGGAGCTTGAAGTTGATGAGCCGATACATTGGGAAGCTCCAATTGATAGGAACGTGAATCCCGAGGTGGATATTTAGAGCTACATTTCCTTATGTCCTAGACTAGGAAATTTATTTTGAGACACTGTAAAATCTAATATTTTTTTTATTCCGCTGCAAGATAATAGTTAATTTTTTGGATGTAATTGTCATAGTTGAGCATATTCTTTCGGATGATGTTATATATATTGTGGATGATTAATGAAATTATCTTTGGTTATGAAGTTCATTTAGTTGCTCTCATGATGTGATTGATTTTAGATAGTAATATCGTCCAATATGAATTTTGGGGTATTACAAATACAGATTCTTACAATTTGAGTTACGAAAATTATTGTATCAGGTAATCAAGGACCTCAATTATTAATAGTGGTTAACTTATTTCATGTACTTCACCCTATAAGTAGGTGTCATCTTTGCTTATGTCAAACACTCAAAATCACTTTGTAATTCACCTATTGTCGTGAAAATCCTTCTGGATATTGTGTGTAGGGGTGTTCATCCTACCATATGGATAAAAAATATGATATGTTGTCTTTCTACTTGATGCTTTGTGGAATTTTTTTTTCATAACTTACATTATCCAATTAAGTGTGGTATTCCTACCTGACTTCCGGCTAAATTAATCGGGTAAGAAGTCGGGTAGGAAATCAGGTGAACACTTTTGTAGTTATTAATTTTTGGATCAATTTAGCAATTCAATTAAATAACATGCATCAATTTAACAATACAATAAACTAATAACACTAAAATCTAAAACAATTACAACCACAATTACAATAAGACACAATAAATCATAAATATAAATTCATCATAATTGTTGCACAAATACAATAACAATTATTTTAAGTTTAAGCCACATGGTTAGGGAATTAGGATTTTTAGTGTATATATGTATATAAATTAATGCGGATAGAGTAGGATAGGAATACGAAAATTAACAGTTATTCTGCATTCCTACCCGATTTTTTTGGGCTAGCCATTAAATAGGGTTGGATAGGGTCGGGTAAGGTCAGGTAGGAGAGAAAATTACGACTAATCAAAAATTTAAACACCCTTAATTTTGCGTACAAATATTAGTCTCATGCACTAAATCATGTAAATTTAAGTGTTATTTCTCTTCTCCCATTTCAGTTGTTCGATATCCCTCCATTCAAATATTAATGTAGTATCAGAGCGGGTGATCATTTGACACTCAAATTCTTCTGCTTATTTTACTCTATATTAGAACAACATCATTTGATTTATCTGTAGCACATTTATGTTAAAAAAATTCTAGTTCGACGCTGCTAATCTCTTTTTTATTTTGTCACTTGATAATTTGTATCAAAAATTTAACATGGTATCAAAGTATAACTTAATAGAAATAATTAGTCTGCTTGTGAGGATTTAAGACGATACGAACATTTTTTCATCTCTAGACCTGCTGTGATTAAAGTTTCCCACTAGACTAACATATTCCTTGATAAATTTATCTTATTTTAATTTGAGTTCAATTCGAATGCTCACAAGCATCTATGAAGTTTAAGCTTAAACAAGAATCATGATGATACCAAAAATAATTTTAAGTGGGAGCTCAGACCTCTAGGCCAGGTCAGGAGGTCAGCCAAGACAGAAGAGCTCAGAAAATCAGAGTTCAGCTTCATTCAAACGGGATATTGACAGGAATGGCGTAAGGACAGCTGGATAAACAACAAGCAACCAAAAAAAAGATGGAAAGCTAGAGTCAAGACATAAAACTCTCAACCAACCAATATTCTCTCCAAAAATCAAGGGAGATTCCCCACGTTAGGGGAGAAGATCTCAGCAAAGACCCAAAAGAACAAGGGATAGTTCTATATAAACTGTATAACGCCTCCACTAAAAGAGAGAGAGCAAAAAAAAACCCTAGCAGCATTATTTTGACATCTGGGAGCAAGAGTCTTCATTGAAGAGTGGACTAGCCGAACTCTATAGTTGGTGAACCACTATATTTCTTCTGTGTAGCTATCTCCATATTAAATCAGCCCTCACCTTCATAAACCATTCTACGAGTCATGTTGCTCTAATCCCTCCTTAATACTGGATTCGTTGACTTTGCTCATCCACCAAAAATTACACCATCAAATCTAGTCTGAGTAATTGAGTTTAGCTCAAGCTCGAATTCGGTCAATCACAACTCAACCCAATATGAACATTCTTAAACTCAATAAATTCCACTTAAAATGTGACCCAATCTCTTCGTTAGTCATATAGTATGTGGTATAATTTATATACTATTATAAAATATTAACAAAAGTAAAAAAAATTAATTTTCAAATATACCCTTGAACAATGCTACAAAGCCAATTTCATCTTTAGTTCAATTTTTTTCTTAATAAAAAATAATGGTAGCTAACTTAGGTAGTTTTTTTTGTCTAATAAGAAAAAAAAAATTTGTAATTCATGAATTTGACTTAGGTAGCCAAGGGGAGTAGTACCTTAATTCATAACTTGTAATTCACCGCACAAGAAGTTTTTATGTAATTACAATTTTTTGGAGTTATTTTTAATTTTGTATAGTTCAGGTTATAATTTTTGGAGGTCAAGTTACAATTTTTTGGACATTTTGCGTTCAATCCTAAATTGTTAGACTTGATCACAAATATTTAGGATCGAAACCCCAAAAAGTTGTCAGTGATCACAAAATTTGAAGTGAGTCCTAAAAAATTGTATATGGCTTACCTGATAATACCAAGAATAAATTTATTTTTAAATATAACTTTGCTCAATATCAAAAGAAGGCAAGTTAGCTTAGCCCAAATACAAGTCAGGATTAAGTCAGTAATTTGACAAACTGAAATAACTTGAACTACAACAGGAAGAGATCTCATCTATACTTATATCATTCTATTAATTTTAGGTATATTTAGAATGTTTTACTTATATCATTCTATTAATTTTAGGTATATTTAAATATTTTCTCCCTAGTATTTTCTTATCCTATCAATTAGTATGGCCTACAATTAAATGGCTATAAATTTTTGCTCACACTTTGAATACATTAAGGACATTTTTAATGGATAATTCTATAAATTTGTGCACCAAAATTGACACCAAATCAACTGTAACCATTGCATTACTAATGGGAACTATTGATCTGATGGTTGTAAGTGATTTAGTACAAGTTTTCTTACATTATATATATATATATATATATATATATA
>CM042187.1:20763262-20774686 GCA_023539305.1 Ilex asprella
ATCGCTCTTTTTTTATTTATTGTTGATTTGTTGGTTTCCTTTTGCAATTATTTAAGCCATAAAGATTGTTAAAACTTGATTATATAATTAAATAAGTGATCAATAATAAATCAATTATAATTTGATTGTATATATAGAAAAAAATTATTTTAATGGTATTGATAATGAAATTATCAAGTAATGCTTTCAAAGTAAGAAAGTTTGTCAAAGTCAGTTGTATTCAATTAACCTCATTTTTTGTCAAGGGTTCTAATTAATTTATATTTTATTTACTTTTTATTATTTATGCTGTGTGCATCGACATTGGATCATTTTATGTTTAATGAATATTTTAATATTAAATATAATATCAAACATTAAAATATGTTAATTTATTTTTATTATGGTGTCTATCAATAACAAAATTTTTGGCTCCACCTCACCAAAAGAAATTTTGGATGCTCAATGAAATAGATTTTCATACAAAAACACCCCTACTAACACGGGTAAATATTACTCACCTACTACACGCTATATCCATCGACCATTTAATTGCGTTAGCCTAACTAAGAAAACAAGTTTATTTTTCAACAAGGAAAATAATATTTAGATTTAAAAATTTAATATAATTTATTGACCTAATAACGTGGGTTCATTGGAAGCATTAGATTAACATCAAGTTCTAATGTTTGATGGAGCCCACAGTCAATCCAAAGGTCATAGTGAATTAGGTCAGTAAATTAGGTCTTAATAGCATTACTATTTTCAACAAGAGCAATGTTATTGGGATCTAATTTACTGACTTAATTTTTTGACATAATTCACTTTGACCTTTACACTATAGACTCCGTCAAACATTGGAACTTGGTGTTAATCCAATGATTACTATGAAATCACATCATTATGACAGTAAATTAAGTCAAATTTTTAGGTCTAAATAATATTACTCTTTCAACAAATAGTAACCAGATACAAGATTGCTCTACAGTACTGCCCGGTCAAAATTCGGTACAGTACCAAAAAAAATGTATGGCCCTCAAATTTTGTCATTAAATATTAAAAAGTTACTCAATAAGATGTGGTAACTTTGCCAATAAAAGTTGTACCATTTTTTTCTAAAGATTGTGACTTCAGCCACCGTTTTTTTGTGGTACTTTTACCTTTATTATGTATAACATAACCTTAAATACTTGTAACTTAACCTTAAAGGTTGTAATTTTACCATAAATAGTTATAACTTCACTTTCAAAGATAATAATTTTACTTTTAATTATTGTAACTTTACCTAAAGAGTTTATACCTCACCTTTAAAGATAATAATTTTATCTCAAGAGTAATAACTTTGTTTTTGCAAATAGTAACATAAAATTTAATAGTTATGATCAGTCATTTTTTTTTTTGCGCGATTCCACTCAATTATGATCGATCATGACTATATGAGATCGATTTTTTTTTTGAACTGATCCCGATCATATATTTAGTTATATTAAATTAACATGTAATTTTATGAAATTAATTTTTAATTTTATCCAACTAACACTCAATTCAAGAAAAATAACATTAAATTGACTTTCAATTGTATTAAATTAACATTCAAAATTATAAATTTAATTTTATCCAACTAATACTCAATTCATCAAAAATAACATTAAATTAACCTTCAATTGTATTAAATTAATGTTAATATTATGAATTTTAAATTAAATTTAATTTTATGAATTTTAAATTAAAGTTCATTTTATGAATTTTAAATTTATAATTTTGAATTGACATGTAATTTTAGGAAATTAATTTTTAATTTTTGATTTAATACAATTGAAGGTCAATTTAATGTTTTTTTTGAAGAATTGAGTGTTAGTTGGATAAAATTAAAAATTAATTTCATTAAATTACATGTCAATTTAATGTAACTAAATATAGGATCGGGACCAGTTCAAAAAATAAAAAAGTTCGAACTCATATAGTCATGATCAATCCTAATTGAGTGGAATCGCAAAAAAAAAAAAAAAATTGCATTGGAATCGATCTTAATTTAGTGGAATCGTAAAAAAAAAAAAGGCAATGGGATCGATCTTAGTTAATCAAGATTGATTATGACTATTAAATGTTATGTTACTACTTGCAAAGACAAAGTTATTACTCTTGAGATAAAGTTATCACTTTTAAAGGTGCGGTTAGGGATGTTCAAATTTTCGATTGGCCGCAATTTTCTACCCTACTCGACCCTACCTTACCTTACGGAACGGTTAGCTGCAAAAATCGGGTAGGAATGCGGAATAGTCATCCATTTCTGCATTCCTACTCTACCCTACCTGCATTAATATATTAATATATATATATATAAACTAAAAAAATCCTAATCTATTGAGTCACGAGAGCGCCTGCACCTGTGCTACACACCTCACTCCACAGTCTACTGCTCCTCCTTCATTGTTCCAGATTTCCAATCCCGATTCCCACCCAAGTATTCTCTCTCTTTCTCTCTCTCTCTCTCTCTCTCTGTGCGTAATCTAGTGTAGTTTGGCTTAGAAGGTCTGATCGCAGATCTGTGCACGATCTGGTCATAAGTTGCAGATCAATGAACAATTTTATCACATTTTATCTGAGTTGTAGATCCATGGTTTTCATCCTTGTAGAAAACCTCCTACGTGGCAGATCCGATCACCTGCTCTTGAACTCCCACACTTCACCAAGATTCAAGTGGATGAACACACTTGTCTACAATACTCTCATCAGAGCCTACCTCAACTTTGGCCTACCTCACAGAACCATACTCCTCTTCACACAAATGCTTGCTCATCAAGCACCACCCAACAACCACACGTTCCCTTCCCTCATCAAAGCAGCCTCTTCTTCACCTTCTTTGGCTTCACTTATAGGCAAACCCCTCCATACCCATGTCATCAAACGGGGTATATAAAAACGACCCATTTGTGCAAACGTGTTTTGTTGTTGATGATAGCTTGGATAAATCTTAAATATGAGCTCATACTTAAAGGTCAGGCCAGGAGGTCGGATGAGACTCGTAGAGTTCAGAGGTCTAGAGCTAAAAGTTCCACCCCCCAGGCGAGATAATAGCGGGAATGATAAGGGAATAATTGGATGACAGCAGACACCTCTCGAGCGGTAAAAAACTGGAATCAAGACATAAAACTCCCAACCAACCAAGATCTTCTCCAAAAATCAAGGAAGATTCTAGGCCTGAAAGACGAGGATCTCGGTAGAGATCCCAAAAAAATAAGGAGTAGCTCTATAAATGTTGTATCACGCCTCCACTGTAAGGGGAGAACCCTAATTTCCTCTATATTGCATTGTAAAACATCTAAGTAATCAAAAAAGTAGCAGGGAACAAGAGCCTCCATTAAAGGGTGGATTAGCCGAGCTCCTCAATCGGTGAACCACTATATTTCCATCGTGTGCACCCCCTTTCCCTGAGTTCCCAAGGTATTTCTTAAACGACCAACAAGAGCCTTGTAGCTCCGATTCATATTGTCTTACGCCATCCACACCATCTGCTCATCCACGTTAATTTACACCATCAATTTGGCATCGTCTGTGGGAATGACTGTTCTTGTTACAAATACGCCGATCTTTTAGTGATTGATAGTATCGACTCGCAATATTAGTAGAAGCCAAACAAATTCACCACGAATGCAAAATCAACCAAAAGTTGCCAACGGCAGACAACATGAGCATGACCCAAAAGCTAATCTACCCATAGGTAATACCCCTATAAACAACGAGTTAGAGGCCCTTCGCCTAGTTAATCAATGTCTGATTCAGCAGAACGAAGAGCTCAAGAAACTTTTGCAACGCCCATAGAAGGCACGACCGGCCCATGAAGGCCAGAATAACTCGTTCTATCGAGAACAACCGCACCTTGACTCCCTCAGGGAAGTTAACGAAAGAGGGGAAAATAGCTAGTCCATGGGGGGTGCCCCTCATCTACCCCTTAGAAATAGCCACAACGAAGAAGTGCAAAGCCAGAACGAGGGGGGAGAAATGAATGATTTCCTCCCTTATCAGTAAGAAATGAGAGAATAATATTGGGAACAGTGCTTTAAGGACATTAAGCAAGAGCTCAACCATATGAAGGAGGCTGTGAGAAGTAAAACTCCATTCACAATGGATGCTTTAGTACAACAGATTGAATCCCCATTCACCACTAGCGTGCTACACTTTCCCCTTCCTCCAAAATTCAGAATGTCGCAGATTGAGGCATTTGATGGGACAAAAGACCCCGTAGATCACCTTAATACTTACAAGAACCAAATGGAGCTGCATGGATACCAGGATCCAGTGCGTTGTCGCGTCTTTGCCATTACACTGAAGGGGTCAGCCTTAGCTTGGTTCAACAGGCTCTCCCCAGCCTCAATCTCATCTTTCATGAAACTTTTCGTATCCTTCGTATCTCATTTCATAGGAGCTTGGACTTACAGAAAGTCGAGCTATCACCTATTGAATATAAAGCAGGGACCCCAGGAGAATCTCAAGTCCTATGTCCAATGATTCAATTCGGAGTCGTTAAAGGTTGATGTCCCAAATGAAAATTTTGCTGTTGCAGCCTTTATAATTGGTTTGGGAGTACAATCCAAGGATTTGATGTTCTCAATATCAAAAAATTCTCAGACAAGCATGGCCAAGGTGCTGGCTAAGGCAGAAAAATACATCAACGGTGAGGAAACTCTTCTCTCAAAAGTAAGGAGCTCGTCCACACAAAAGGAAAAGGTGAAAGAAGAGAAAAGAGTGACTGAAGTCCAGAAGAGAAAAGAGTGACTGAAGTCCAGAAGAGAAAGAGGACGAGACAAGTCTCCAAGAAAAGACAGAGATCGTTCCCCCAAAAGGAGGAGAAACGTCAGAGATCGTTTAGGCCCATCACAGTCAGAGTTGTAACCGAGGTACGCACCTCGACAGCTACCTCCACTCACTGCAGCAATATCACAGATCCTATATGAGGTGCAAAATGAAAAGTTCCTGAGATGACCTCCTAGGATGAAAGCAGATCCAGTGAAAAGAGATCCCACCAAGTATTGTGAATACCAAAGAGATCATGGTTATCACACTGATGATTGCGTCCAGCTAAAGAAGTAGATTGAGTTTCTGATTCAACGAGGGCATTTGCGTTGCTACGTAGCTCGTGAAGATCAGAACTGAGCTCCATTGCCGCCGCCTCCTCAGCAACAAGCTTCTGTACAACATCAACAACCTCTAAGGAAAATCAGAGTGATATCTGGAGGATTCGCAGAAGGTGAAGATTCTAGCACAACAAGAAAGGCACATCTGCAAAGAATCAGAGTCAGCGAGACACATGAAGTATACGCTATGTCCAAGACACCTCGGCTGAGCACATCTATCACTTTCTCAGATTCAGACTTGGAAAGTTGCCATTATCCCTATGATGACCCCTTGGTGGTAAGGACTATCGTGGCTAATAGGACAGCTCATCTAGTCTTGATTGACAGCGGGAATTCAGCGGATATCATTTTTGCCTCTACATTTGACAAAATGGGCATAGGTAGAGAAAAGCTAGAGCCAGTAAGTGCTCACTTATTGGGGTTCTCAGGGGAGAGAGTGTTATCCTTGGGATCAATTCAACTTGTGCTTACTATGGGAGATCCACCCTGCCAAGCTACCTCAACTGTGAGATTTCTAGTGGTGGATGCCCCCTCTGCGTATAACATGTTGCTCAAAAGACCCTCCCTCAACACAATAAAGGCTATCTCTTTTGCCTATCACTTGGTTATGAAATTCCCTATGAAAAACAGAGTTGGAGTGGTTCAAGGAGACCAGTGCGTTGCAAGGCAGTGCTACATGGCTTCCATGAAGCAGAAAGAAGTAGAAAGCATCCACTTGGGTGAACTAGACATGAGAGACGAGCTAGACATGAGGCCAATGTTATCAGAAGAGCTAGAGCCTGTACAGCTCGACGAGGAGCCAAAACATCTTGTTTACATCAGATTTAGGCTGAGCAGGGAGATTAAGGACCTTCTAATCTATTTTCTGAAGTAGAACATGAGAGTATTTGCCTGAAAGCAATAAGATATGGAAGGTATTGACCCCTAGGTACACAAGCTAAGTGTAAGTCCAACTTGCAAGCCTGTTAAACATAAATGGAGAAATTTCACCCCCGAACGTCAGAAAGCAATCAATGAGGAAGTCAGCAAACTTCTCCATGCCAAAGCTATCAGGGAGGTAGATTACCCTGCTTGGTTAGTAAATGTGGTCCTTGTCAAGAAAGCCAATGGCAAGTGGCGACTCTGCATTGATTTCACTGACCTCAGTTGAGCATGCTCTAAATACAATTTTCCCTTACTTCGGATTGATTTAATAGTGGACGCTACGGCTGGGCATGAGCTCTTTAGCTTCATGGACGCCTTCTGAGCCTATAATCAGATCAGAATGAATCCTAGTGGCCAGGAGAAGACCTCTTTCTTGACTGAATAGGGAACATATTACTACTAAGTCATGCCTTTTGGTTTGAAGAATGTTGGAGCCACATACCAACGACTGGTGAATAGGATGTTCCAAAAGCAAATTAGGACATCCATGGAAGTCTACATTGATGATATGCGGGTAAAGTCACTAAAGGCAGAGCTCCACATCCAACATCTAGCGAAATTGTTCCAAATCCTTAAGGAATATAAGATGAAACTCAATCCAACAAAATGCGCCTTTGGAGTATCAGCAAGAAAATTCCTAGGTTTTATAGTCAACAACAGAGGAATTGAAGCCAACCCATAAAAGGTTAAAGCAGTACTTGATATACAACCAACATCCACCACAAGAGAGATTCAACGTCTGACAGGGAGAATAGTTGCCTTGAGTCACTTTGTGTCCAGATCAAGTGACAAATGTCAACCTCTCTTTCAAGTCTTAAAGAAGGCATTCCAATGAGATGCACGGTGTGAAGAAGCGTTCAAAGCATTGAAGCACTATTTGAGCTCACCTCCTGTTTTAGTAAGTCCCTTGGAAGGAGTGGTACTTACTCTTTACTTAGTTGTGTCAGACTTCTCAACCAGGGCAGCACTAGTAAGGGAGCAAGACAGAGCTCAACAACTAGTTTATTACTATATCAGAGCCCTGAGAGGGGCAGAGGAGAGATACCCTAAAATGGAGAAGCTTGTTTTACCTCTTGTTACAACTGCTAGGAGACTTAGACCCTATTTCTAGGCTCACACTATTGAGATTCCAATAGATCAGTCGATGAAGCAAGTGTTACATAAACTAGAGTCTTCCGGAAGGCTAGTTAAGTGGGCTATAGAACTCAACGAGTTCGATATCAGATATAAGCCAAGGACTGTCATCAAAGGGCACATTTTATCGTAGAATTTATAATAGCAGCACCCATGGAGACAGAGGCAACACCACTATTACCGGACCTCCCAACATGAAAACTTTTGCTAGATGGAGCTACCAATGCTCAAGGAAGCGGAGCAGGTTTAATCCTAATTTCTCCAGATGGGATAGGAGTCAAATACGCCCTTAGGTTTGGGTTTAGGGCTTCAAACAATGATGTAGAGTATGAGGCTGTCATAGCGGGACTCAATCTCACCTACTGATGGATGCAGAGCAGCTGGAGTTCTGCAGTGATTCCAAACTCATAGTAAAGAAGATAGAAGAACCCTATGAAGCCATGGGTGAGAAAATGACCCTTTACCTCAGGAAGGTACAGGAATCAATCAAGAAGTTTGTGCAAGTTAAGATTAGGCACGTTCAATGATCCAAGAACTCACGAGCAGATGCTTTGGCAAGGCTCGCAACTGCTTCTTAAGAGAACCTAAATAGGCTGATACCAATTGAGCATCTAGCGGAGCCATTAGTAAGTGTTGAGGAGGAAGAAGTGCTCCCAGTTTTAGCTTAGCCGAGCTGGATGGACCCCATCCTAGGGTACCTATGGGATGGAGGCTTACCAGAAGATTCCAAGGAAGCTACAATGCTGACAGCCAGATCAGCCTGATTTTTTATTCTGGAGGAAAATCTATACAAACGAGGTTTATCAACACCCCTCATTAAATGTGTAGAAGGCGAAGACGCTAACTATGTGCTCAGAGAAATCCATAAAGGAGTTTGCAGTAATCACATCGGAGCTCGGACTTTGGCAAGAAAAGCCCTAAGGCAAGGATACTACTAGCCCACCATGCTAAAAGATACCAGAGATCTAGTAAAGAAGTGCAAGGTTTGTCAAGTCCATGCCAGCATCCCCCATTCTCCATAAGAGCTCTTAACTTCAGTGGTGAGTCCTTGGCCCTTCCAGCAATAGGGTTTGGGCATACTTGGACCCTTTCTACTGGTATTGGACAGTGCAAGTTTGTCATCATTAGAGTGGACTACTTCACCAAATGGATAGAGGTGGAGCCCTTGGCAACGATCACAGAACAAAAGATTCAGAACTGCACTTGAAAGTCAATAATTTGTAGGTTTGGGATCCCTAAAGCAATTGTCTCCGACAACGGGAAGCAATTCGATAACTCCAAATTCAAAGGATTTTGTGCTGAGCTCAAGATAAAAAATTATTTTTCAGCTCCAGCTCATCCACAGTCTAACGGACAAGTAGAGGTCACTGTCAGAACCATCAAGGAAACCCTAAAGACCAAGCTTGAAGCCCTGAAAGGAAAATGGGTGGAGTATGTCCCAGAAGTATTATGGGCTTATAGGACAACAACCAGATCGAAAACCCAGGAAACACCATTTGCTTTGGCATTCGGAACCGAGGCGGTGGTGCCAGTAAAAATTGGAATCACTTCTCCCAGGGCTGAATTCATAGAACCTGAGCACAACGACGAATCACTTCTACTGAACCTCGATCTGCTAGATGAAAAGAAAGACCGAACTCTTAAGCTCATCTAGAACTACAAGAGGAATACAACAAGGTACTATGACCGAAGGGTTAGGCACATGAGTTTCAAGGTTGGCGATCTGGTGCTCAGGAAGCTCCTGCTCGCAAGAAAAGACCGTTTTCATGAAAAATTAGGCCCCAATTGGGAAGGCTCTTTCATCATCTCCAGGGTGATAAGACCTGGGAATTATGAGTCGCGGACCGAAGAAGGGAAAATATACCTCATTTTTGGAATGCAGAGCATCTCAAAAGATTTTTTCAATAAGTTTGCTTTTGTAAGAAAATTATTGTAGAATAATGAGTTTTTCATTTATTTCACAGAGATTCTTCTAAGTAGTCAAGTAGCTACCAATGAGCCATGCAGCTCAGGAGGAGCTCTTAAATTCATGAAACGAATATGAGCCATGAAACTCAGGATGAACTTATAAGCCAGGGAGCTCGGGATGAACCCACGAGCCATGTAGCTCGGGAGGAGCTCCTAAGTTCATAAAATGAATATGAGTCATGTAGCTTAGGATGAACTCCCAAGTCCAAAAAAATGAGCCCTGCAGCTCACTACGAACTTTACATTCCATACAAACGAGCCCCGTAGCTCACGATGAACACCTCGGTTCGCGAAAATCAAAACGAACACTCGGGCGCAAGATAAGCTCTAACAGGGCTAAGATAAGCCACACAACTTATACACAAGTAGCAAAGCAAAGAGGAACATGTTAAAATCCAATGTTCATAAGTAGAAGCAAGCATCCAAAAGAGAAAGACCTAAAAGTCCGTGACGGCAAAATTGTTAAAAAGGGAAAGCTTCTAGTTTCCTTCAAGTCGCCTCTTCAATCCAAGGACTTCCTCCTTTAGACGTGCATTCTCCTCTCGCAGATCATCTCTTTCTTCCTCCGTCTTTTCAAGCATATTCAAGAGTTTACTCCCAGCAAAGAAAAGTCAAATTGCTCCAAAGGAAGAATCAGGCGATGAAGAAGGGGTGATGTCCCTCTTATGCTTGCTAGAGGGGACTCTAGCGCCCTCATCCTCGTTTGATTCAGAAGAAAAAGAAACAGTAGAATCTAGTGTGAATGCAAAATCAGGAGCAGCAACATCAGCACTGAATAAAAAAAGGTTCTCAGAGGTCACCAGTTTTGAAAAGGACATTGATTGGGCGTCAATCACTCGCTCAATCCTTAACATCTCCACCAGATCCAGGTCAGCCATGCCTGAGTCAATAAAATAAAGTAAAGACAAGCTATCACAACACTAGGTTAGGAAACTCAATACACTCTTACCCTTAAGGGGCGAATTCCTCCAAGAGCGAGGAACCATGTTCCCTAAGAAACTCCCTCTAAAAAATCTCCATGAATCCCCGGAGGCAAAAAAGAAGCATAGATCCCACTCTTCAGGAGGGGAAGGCAGTTCAGACACCAGGGGACGCATGAGAGAATGCCTCCACCGAAAGCAACCAAAGTAGGGAACCTCATCCTCTTCAAGATAGTAAAAATAAAGGAACTCTGCGATTGAGGGGAATTGCTTGGCATGCAAGCGCCAGAAAAGGAAAAAGCTAGTTATGATAGCCCATCCCCCTAGGAGACAAATGAGAAGGGCATAAGTCGTGGTAAGCTAGAACCCTTTCAATGGAATGATGGATGAGAAGGCAAAGGCCCATCTCCAAGGCACCTTCAAAGAAACAGATTTCCTCTCAAGGAAGAAAATTACAGGGCTCGTTGGAAGTCGGGATTCTTAAGAATAAGCTTGTAGGAAGGCGAAATCGTCTTCAGATCTTTTCTAAACCTAGCACAATCATCGTAGAAGGAGCCAAGTAACGAGACTTCCACTTAAAATCAATCCCACTTAAGGATCGTTGCTGGAACAAAGAAAGATATGAGGGGGGCATCGCAAATGAAGAAGAGAAAGGTTTGGAATTCGACCCCATCTTATACGCTCTAAAAAGGGGTCATGAACTCAAGTATAACAAAAAAATCACAGTTTCAAGATTCAAGAGGAAGCCTCAAGAAAATAAATCTTGGAAATTATAGAAAGCCTAAAAAAACCCTGGGCTTTAAAGAGTCAAGAAGCGCGTGGAAAGTAAAGTCGGTGACCCATTAGAATTTCTAAATTAGGATGTCGATGACGTCTTTAGAAAGTAAAAGTCGTGATCAGTAAAGGTCACCATCCAATGCTCCCTTGAGGACACTGAAAACACAGTTTCCAGTGATTCTTCGTACAAGACCAGTACCCAGGAGAGCTTGGAAAGGACCTTCCACTTTTAAGTTTACCCGACAAAGAAAACTTCCTCAGTAGCTTCAACATTTCCCCAATACTCCTCATCCATCTCAAGCCTTCTTAGTACTCCGTAAGCCAAGACAAGAATGACCATAACTGAGCTTTGACAGTCAGACTCTCACTCAAGAAGGCAACACTATCTAGGGGGAAGACTGATTGAGTATTTTTCCTGCAGTTCCTAACTAACTAACATCTCTCTTAATGTATGTATAATGTATGTGTGAGGGGGAGTGTCACTCTCCCTTGGGATGATGTCAAAAGAAAGGACAAGGAAAAAATGGAATGGGATGAATGAAATGTGTGTGTGTGAACAAAAGTGCTCCCCAATCGCAAGGAGACTT
>CM042187.1:20774786-20787968 GCA_023539305.1 Ilex asprella
TTACTTTCACACTTCAAGGCTTTATTTACTTGCTTAGTGGGAAATGAGATGAGTTAAGTAAAGTTAGGATAATTTGCACAACCAAAGGACATTTCTATGATCCGGATAACTCCTACATAGAAAGATCCGTTGGTTTAAGGCAAATACCCTAGCTCATTCTTTATGCAATCAATGGGTATTTCTATGGTAAATGGATGACTCCTTCAAGAAAAATTCATTGATTCAAAGCAAAGAATGTTTGCTAGTATTTTGTATCACCAAGGGATCTTTTCTATGGTAAATGGATGACTCCTTATAGAAAGATCCATTGTGTGAGACAAATACTCCAGGAAAGAACTTCGAGATAAAACCCTCAATTCCCACCACCATTGCACTTCATGAAAAGGATGGAGCTTTAACCCAGTCTATCCTTATCTTCTAATTAACCCACTATTGACACGGGAGTTAATTAAGTTATAAAAGCACAAGTGTAATACGCCGGATGACTCATTATATATTCTGATCTTCGAACTAAAGAGTGACTTTAATTTTATTTGAATCTTATATTTTGTCTAGAAAAACTCTCCTAAAAAGAATTTAATATTCTGTTTAAGAAACCATCCATTTCTCACAAAGCTCAAAAAGGTTACGATTGATCGGTCTTCATTACTGTTCACCTTGAAACACTAAACACCATATTTCCTGTGGATTCGACTCCGGACTCAAATCGGATTATTATTACAACTTGACCGCCTGTACTTGGGTGTACACATTTCGGATCAAGTCAGAAACTTGATGGTGGGACCCTCAAAACGACAAACCTGAGTTGCATAGATTGGGGAAGATTCAGCAGAGCATATCGGTACATCGAACTCCAATAGCATGACTGTACATGTACGCTATGTTCCAGTGGCCAAATCGTACCGATACTATGTACCGGTACGCTTCTGCATTCTTGTCTGATTTTGCTGCTTTCTTCACTCTTGAGTTTTCCTCTAGCCATTCTTTCACCTTCATTCACCTCAACTCACTTGGGAAGGCATTAGGAAGTCTCATTTAGCACATTTTAACTGAAAACACCAAATTTCATCGTTAAGAACTTAATTAACACAACTCCCGTTATTTAATCTCCAAAAGTAATTAAAATAAGATGATTAGCACATAAAAATATACAAAGTTTTATGCTAATCACACTCCCACTAGGGTTTTGCTAGCCCCTTATCAAAATTTATTTTCCAAACCAAATAATGAAAACCACATACACTAATCCATTTAAACAACCAATTCAATCAATTAATCAAAAAGCAAAAATCATAATGCAATTAACAACATAACATAGGCACAATTGAACAAGAACTTGTGGTTTTTCATTAATGTGTCTTGAATTTGAAGTACATGAGGTAGGACATCAAAAGAAACAAAATATCCTACGACACCACGACCCTATCCTAACAAAATACAATCCAACACCTACAAAACCTACTACACATCCCCCTCTCCGTCATCATCGTCATCAGAGTCTTCATCCTGCCCGGACTCTTTACCTTCATCATATTCCTCACCTTCCCCAAATTCTTTAGTTTCTTCATCATCATCATCCTCCTCTTCCTCAAGTGCTTTGGAGGCAAAGGGGGCAGAAATAGATGTAGTGGCTGGTGGAGTGGGGACTTCTAGGATGGACCTTCGAGGGAAGGTATGCATGAATATCTCTCGCACCATGGCCATCATCCCTTGCATTGATGCCTCTATTGTATCAAGATGTTGGGCTGTTGAGTATACTGGTATAGCTGTGGATGGCCCAGTGGATGAGGATGGGCCGGGAGCCTTAGAATTAGATCCCAATGTACGAGCCCACTCCCCCTTACTCATTGTTTTTCTCTTTTTACTACTGGTCTTGCTAATAGCCCCGATCTTGAGAGGAGTGATCTTGTTAAATGTGTATTCCTTGACCTTGAAGTGTTTGCACATCCGGGTTACCAAACTCCCAAATGGAAAATTGGTCATTGGCTTTGTGGTCACCGCAAAATCTTTCATCACGTCCCATGTGAAGAATGCAAAGTCGATCATTTCTCCTGACACGACGACATCGAACAGGGCTAACTTCTCTATATTCGGGTTCTTTTTCGAAGCCCTTGGGAGTAGATTGTAATAGAGGAGTTTGTTCAAAAGCCCATACACATGCTTCAACCCTCCACTTTGAAAAAGTCCCTTGAATTTACTAGGGTCCTCATACATCAGAGCCACGAACTCCTCTCTAGTCTTGGCTCTAGCGATGTTGTGAGGGTAGACATGCGAGAAGGGTGGTGGCCTATTGTATCCTCCAATAAGAGTGGCAATGACATCAGGGGTCACATCGAATATCTTGCCCCGCACATTGGTGCTCAACACCTCCATTTCGTTCACCTCAATTACCCGGAGCAATTGGTAGAAACTCCTAACCATTGAAAAATTATATCCCTCGACTTGCTTGAACCAAAATCTCATGCCATGCCCCTCAATGATTTTAATAGCCTCATGCATTGGGGTGAGTGAGATACGGTCAAGGTGCCACTCACAAGTGACACTCCTCCCCTAAATCCACTTGCGTCGTGCCTCCCCATAGCCTTCTTTCTTTGCACATTTGGGTCCTCTCTTGACCCTTCACCGCTTCTCTTGCAGCTAGTGGGATACTTGGGTGGAGAGGAACTGGACCCCAAGTCCAGGTCTCTTGGTTCGGGCCATGCAAAGCAACAGTGCCCTTATCGAGAGGAATGCAAGGAGAAGTCAGATAAGACCTTCAATTGGGCCTATGGCCTCAAGACAAACCTCGAAATGATGAGCCATTAGGGATTCCTCAGAGACATTTGAAATTTTTCGAGGATTGGTGAAAATCGGCACCTAGGGTTCACAGACGTCGAATGCACAAAATTAGGGCTTAAAGAGATAGTGGGTTTATGGATTGAAAGAGGGAAGAAGATATTTGGGGGCCTGGGATGTTTTCAAGTGAGAGTGAGAGGTTTAGGGTTAGAATTAGAGGTGGAAAATGAAGGGTTCCTCGAATTACTTAGATTTAAAAGCCCTATTTTTTTTTGGTTTCAGCAGACCGTACCGGTACACATTACTCCAGTAGCATTACTATACCGGTAAGCTTCTGCTTTGTCTGCCAAAATAATCATGCTGAGTACACCTCTCCACACCATTCCAACTTAGGATCTCCCTAGACATTCTACCACGCTACTTAAGACCTCTACTCCATCCCAAATAACGTACTCCACTAATGAACCATAATTCGAACCATCATGCCCAAATTATTACTGAAATTGCACAGTGATTTAAACATTTGATGCCTTCAACGTACAAAGAATGAATTTCTATTCTTAACTATCAAAATGAACATCCAAAATGCTAATCACATAATTAACAACATGGGCATTCATCATTCATTTGAAATATCAAAAACTTGAGTAATATTCCCCTATTTTGAAAGCATGAGGCTATCTAACACATTTCTTAGATGATTGAACTAAGCACACATGAGCCATACCATAGTCTTAAATACTAGTCTAAAGTGTGCACCTACACATTTATTTTCGAATTCGTGTGTGTTTGAATTGAACAGGTAATTTGAGCATTTACGCAATAGAATTCACATTCGGATGGCTAGTCAAACTCATTTTCAATGCAAAACTCACCAAAGTCATTCTTAACAATGAAAATCACTCTACTTATGCTGACATACACTCCATGTGTACATGTGACATAGATTTTTATGCACAAAACAAAATATGCTCACATGTAATCCAAAAATGAAGTTTATGTATGAGAATGAAGCGACTTTGGCATAAACTCATGAAAAGAATTGTTAGGACATTGGGTAGCCAAACTAACTCATCATTCTATTGAAAATTATGCATCTCCCAAGTTTCTCTAGATCACGTAGGACTTCGAGGGTTATAATGGGGCCGTGAGGTGATATTGAGGAAAAAGAAACGAAGGATATGAGACAACAAAAAGGGTTGTTCCGAGTGAATGACCTTTATTTCAAAAAGATTTCCCTTTTACGGGATTTCTAGGCTAACACCATTGCCACACCCCATGCCATTCTTCTTTATTTTCGTTTACATTTTCTTCTTCATTTGATCATTCTTTCTTCTTCTCACCCATTTTTCTTCCTTTTCTTGAATTCTCATTCTCTTCTTTTTTTTTCAAACTCTTTGAGTTTCAACAACAATCATCCCTTGCTTAAATTTTCACACCACTCTTCCTTTTCTTTTGAAATCACTCATATTTAGCTTCAAGGAACAACAAAGGTGAGGTAGATTTTATCATTTTGCACTGGCTTGGTCAAATGTGTGGCATGGAAACGAATTTATAATAAGTCTCAATCAGGACACTAGGAATAATATTTTCACAAGTAAAAGACTAAGGCTCAAAGCATTCAAAAATGGCGTAAGATCATCTCTAGATACGCATAGGGAAGCTTTGTACATATCAAGACAAAATCAATTAACTACCACGATGCACCTAGCCAAAACAAGCATAATGAGACTATTGAACAAATTTGAAATTGAAAAATTGTTCTTTGAGTAAATGTAAGTTCCCTCCCAAAAAGGTTTTGCACTAAAGCTCTCATAGGTCCTTACTCATCTCCACTGCTTATGTCAAGCTTAAAACATGAATCCAATCCGTAAATTGCTCAAATTACACATTCAAGAGTCACATACAGTTAAGTTAAAAAATTCATACATATGTGATACTCATGCATAGGATCAATTTCCGTAGTATGCTCATGTGCACAAAGTTCACAACAAAGATAAATATGTCATCCAACACACACACACTCTTCATAAGGGGAGATACAGAACAACTTTTAGATATTTTTCATCAAAAAATTTCAAAATTTTTACATATTTTCACTAATGCAAGCAAAAAACCTGTATAACAAAAATTTCACACAAATTTTCCAATAAACTTGGTGTATTATGAAAATGGTGCACCTCACCCCCCAACTTGAATCTTGCATTGTCCTCAATGCAACAAAAAGATATGATATGCAATGAAGGACAGTAAAAAGATGAGTAGGGTTAGAGAACACCTTGCAACTGAGCCTTTGACAAAAGCACCAAAATCTGGATCTAAGAAAAATAATACTATACAACCAAAGAAAGTAAGTGATATGAACTAAAAATAACATAAGTAAATGAAAGAAATTGTACACTAAAAAAAACATAATCACTAGCTAGTCTTCCTCTAAATCTGGTTATACGGGATCCGTCAACTCTTCCTCCACTTTCTTTCCTTCAAAACCCTTGAAGAATGACTTCAGTCTTTGACCATTGACCTTGAATTTCTGGCAATTCTCAGGCTTTTTCACCTCAACAACTCCGTTGGGGTAGGCCACCCTGACAACATAGGGGCCATCCCAACGAGATTGGAGTTTTTCTTGACAAATTGAGAGACGAGAATTGTATAAGAGCACTTTTTACCCGAACTTAAATGATTTCCGTATGATGGAATTATCATGAAAGATTTTAGCCTGTTCCTTTGAAATTTTGGAGCTCTTGTATGCATCTTGTCGAATCTCTTCCAACTCATTCAGCTATAACTTTCTATGATCACCGGTCATTCTCAAATTATAGTTTAAAGTCTTAATGGCCCACTAGACTTTGTGTTCCATTTCGACTAGCAGATGACAAGCCGGTAGAGAGTCATGCATAAAACAGTCTTATAGGCAGTACGTATTCCCATAAGGCATCAGTCAATCTATCAGACCAATCCTTCCTACTAGGGTTAACCATTTTTTCTAAAATGCTCTTGATCTCCCTATTGACCAGGTCAGCTTGGCCATTTGTTTGTGGGTGATAAGCGGTGGATACTTTGTGAGTGACGCTATATTTGAACATTATAGATGCAAATGGCCTATTACAGAAGTGGAATCCACCATCACTAATCATTGCTAAGGATATCCCAAATCTCGAAAAGATATTCTTTTTGAGAAACTTGACTATGACCGGGTGGTCATTATTTTTAGTTAGGATAGCCTCCACCCACTTGGACACATAGTCCACTGTTAGAAGGATGTACAGATAATAGAATGACATAGGGAACGGACCCATGAAGTCTATGCCCCAACAATCGAATATTTGTATGACAAACACAAGGGAAAGGGGCATCATGCTTCTCTGGGTCACACTACCCAATTGTTGGCATCTGTCGCATTCCTTATAAAAAAAAACACAATCTTTGATAAAAGGGGGCCAATAGAAACTTGATTGAAGAATTTTAACGGAAGTCTTCTTCGCTAAAAAATGTCTGTCGCAAGCTTGTGAATGGCAAAATACAAGGATGTCCCATTGTTCGTTCTTAGGTACACATCTCCTCAAGACCTGGTCAGGGCAATACTTGAACAAGGGTTGTTAAACTAGAAGTAGTTCACATCTACCATGAATCATCTTCTATCTTCTGGGCTCCATTGCGGCGATATTTGTCCTGTTGCAAGATAGTTACATATATTAGCATATCAAGGACATATAGAATGAATTGAAAGCAAATGTTCATCAGGAAAAGAGTCAGGGATAGGAATGTGTTGATTGGCCCCTTGCACCACAAGCCGGGATAAATGATCCGCCACCACGTTCTCAACTTCTTTCTTGTCCTTGATCGTCAAATTGAATTCTTGTAAGAGGAGTATCCGCCTAATGAGTCTCATGACCTGGTCAGGGCAATACTTGAACAAGGGTTGTTGAAGTAGAAGTACTTCACATCTACCATGAATCATCTTCTATCTTCTAGGCTCCATTGCGGCTGTATTTGTCCTGTTGTAAGATAGTTACATATATCAGCATATCAAGGACATATAGAATGAATTGAAAGCAAATGTTCATCAGGAAAAGAGTCAGGGATAGGAATGTGTTGATTGGCCCCTTGCACCATAAGTCGGGATAGATGATCCGCCACCACGTTCTCAACTTCTTTCTTGTCCTTGATCGTCAAATCGAATTCTTGTAAGAGGAATATCCGCCTAATGAGTATCGGTTTCACATCCTGCTTAGACAATAAAAACTTTAAAGCAGAATGATCAGTAAAGACAACAATAGGTGAATCTATGATGTATGAACAGAATTTATCTAAGGCAAACACTGCTGCTAGTAACTCTTTGTCGGTGGTGGTATAATTCATTTGAGCATCATTGAGTGTTTTGCTAACATAGTGTATCACATATGGCCTATTTTCCTCCCTTTGATAGAGCACTGTGCCGACCGCGTAATCACTCGCGTTGTACATGAGCTCTAAAGGTAAATTCCACCTAGGTGGTCGCATGATAGGAGACGTGACTAGTATGCTCTTAAGTTTTTTAAAAGATGTCTCACAATCATTCGACCACTCAAAAGGGACCTCCTTAGATAGTAGGTTGGTCAAGGGTCAGCCTAGTGCACTGAAGTTTTTTATAAACCAGCGGTAAAAATTTGCATGGCCCAAAAACAACCGAATGCCCTTGATGGCTCTCGGCGTGGGGGAGATTGGAGATGGCCTCCACCTTGAATTTGTCGACTTCAATGGCCCTTGCTGAAACTATATGGCCAAGCACAATTCCTTATGTCACCATAAAGTGACACTTTTTCTAATTCAACACTAGATTCTTCTCCTCACATCTTGTTAGAAAATTTTCCAAGTTTGTCAAACATCTGTCAAATGAATCTCCAAACACTGAAAATTCATCCATGAAGACCTCCGCTATCTTCTCCACCATATCACTGAAAATCCCCATCATGCATCGTTGAAAAGTCCCCGAAGCATTGCATAGTCCAAATGACATGCGACTGTATGCGAAGGTACCATAGGGGCATATGAAGGTGGTTTTCTCCTGATCATCCAATACAATCTCTATTTGATTATAGCCAGAGTACCCATCTAGAAAGCAATAGAATAGGTGTCCTGCTAATCTTTCGAAAACTTGACCAAGAAATGGCATTGGGAAGTGATATTTTCTAGTGCATGAGTTCAACTTTCGATAATCAATGCATACCCTCCATCTAGTGATCACTCTGGTCGGTATAAGCTCATTCTCATTATTCTCAACCACCGTAACTCCAAATTTCTTAGGTACTAATTGCGTGGAGCTAACCCACTTATCATCGACAATTTGAAAAATGATACCCACTTCAAGTAGTTTCAGAACCTCATCCCTCACCACCTTCTTCATGATGGGATTCAATCATCTTTGTGGTTGTCAGGAAGGTTTAGAATCCTCCTCAAGATATATGAAGTGGGTGCAAATGAGAGGGCTTATTCCCTTAATATCCACAATGGTCCACCCAATTGTTCTTTTATGTTTACTCAATACCTCCAAGAGTTCTTTTTCTGGTTCCATGTTCAATGTAGAGCTAATGACCACCGAAAATGTTTCTCCTTCGCCAAGATAGGCGTACTTCAAATGGGAGGGTAACGACTTCAACTCCAAGTTTGGCTTTTGTTCATCTGACGAAAAAAATTTCTTTTCTTGTTGGGCTAACTCCTTGAACGTAGGGATCTAACTTCCCATCCCTTTTAACTCTTCTACCTTCTTTTGCTCATCCAACTCCTCAAGATCAAAATTTTTTTCCTCCTTAAATTTCATCATCATCTCCAACTCCAAGTGCTCCTCGACGAAAGCGTCGATTCTATTGACCTCACTTACTTCCTCATCATCACCCGGTTACTTTGTCAAGTTGAATACATTGAGCTCCATTGTCATATTCCCAAATACCAACTTTATGAGACCATTCCTGTAATTTATCAAGGCATTAGATGTAGCAAGGAAGGGTCTTCCAAGTATTATAGGAATTTATGAGCTAAGGTTATCAACAGGGTGAGTATCCATCACAATAAAATCGACGAAAAAGTAAAATTTATCAATTTGAACCAAGACATCTTCCATTAATCCCTTTGGTGTGCAGATGCTACGATCCGCCAATTGAAGCGTGATTGAGGTGGGCTTCAACTCCTTAAGCTGAAGTTGTTGATACACTGAGTAGGAAAAGAGATTGACACTTGCCTCCAAGTTAAGCAATGCTTGCTCTGCCAGATAATTTTTTTATGGTAATGGTAATTGTTGGACAGCCGGGATCTTTGAATTTTGGAGGAGTGTTAGTCCTCAATATTGAGCTCACTTGTTCGGTTAAGAATGCTTTCTTCCAGACATTCAATCTCCTATTCACCGTGCATAGATCCTTCGAAATTTTGGCACACGATGGTATTTGCTTGATGGCGTCGACGAGTAGTATGTTAATTTTCACCTGCTTAAACATTTCTAAAATATCAGTATAATTAGTCACCTTGATCGGTGGCTTCAAACGACTCAGGAAAGGGGCAGACATGGGAGGAATAAATACATTATCATTAGTCAAATTTTCTTTCTCAATTGCCTCTCTTTCTTTCTCTTCACTTATCTTACCCTCTTCGGCCACACTTTCTTTGGTCTCACCCTCCTTGGCCTCACCCTCGATTTCTTCTTCGATTGGAAATGTGACTTTGGGTGAAACCTTTGGCACTACGGTATTTTTAATTTATTTGCCACTTCGAAGGGTGGTGACCACTTTGAGTTGCTCACAATTCTATTTGGTGGGCCCGGCCACCTAAAATACATGTTAGCCTTTAGGGTTTTCTTGGGGTTGAGCGAGAAATTTTTCTTTTTCTTGTTGAGATAACCCTATGGCATTGGTGATTTTGGTGAGTTGGGCCAAAATGTTGTTATTAAAGGTGGTTTGGCTTTGAATGAAGTTATAGAGAACATCTTCCAAGTTCCTCTTATAGGGAGGTTGGTATGTGGACGAATTTGATGGTCCCTATTGGTTAAAGCCTTGTGGAAGTGGACTTTGAGAGAAATTTTATGTGGGTGGATTGTATGCATACCCTTGCGGATTGGACTAGAGGTATTGGGAGCTAGACACTTGCCCTTGGCCATAGTATTGGTTTTGCTTGGGAGACATGGGAGATGACTATGCACTTGACCCGTGAGGAATGGGGTTCTTATTTCTCCAACTGAAATTTGGGTGGTTACTCCAACCTGGATTGTAGGTGTTCGAGTTGGGAGAAAATGATTGTCTTGTTTGATTGAAGGCATGACTTGTTCATGGTATACCTCCTTAAGTGCTGGAATGTTAGGGCACTCCGATATGGAATGCTCTACACTCTTACAAATTGTACACCCTTCCTCGATCTTAGACACTTAAGACACCTCATGTCTCCGATTGACTTCAAGATTTTTCACCTTCCTAGACAATTGGTAAATTCTTGAAAGTAAGTCCTCCATATCCCTCAAATCATAAATCCCTCCCCCTTGAGGTTGGCCACTCCCGTGAGGTAAAAACCTTGGCACATTGGTGGGATTCGTAATATTCCAAGATTATATATTTTTGGCCAATGTATCAAAGTAATCCAAGGCCTCATCGGGATCTTTGCTCAAAAAATTGCCATTGCACATCATGTCAATGATGTGTCTATGGCTTGGTGTAATTCCCTCGTAAAAGAAACTAACTATTTGCCATGATGTGGGATGGATTGCAATGGCTCCTTGTACCTCTCCCAACTTTGGTAGAATTGCTCGTTGAGCTTTCCAGAAAAAAATTGAATTTCCTTTTTTAAAGAAGTGGTTTTATGAACTGGAAAAAAAATATTCAAAAATTCAAAAAATATTTGAGCCCAAGTGGTAATGGATCGGGGTCGTAAGGTGTACAACCATGATTTAGCTCTATCACCAAGGGAGAAAGGAAACAATTTCAATCAAGCTATGTCCTCCATAGCATAGTTAGCATTGAATATTGCAACTATATCCCTTATGTGCAAGTAAGGGTTTTCCTTTTCAATCCCACGGAATGTAGGAAGTAATTGCAACATCCCTGGCTTAACTTGGATAAATGAGCTTGGATAGGTAAATGGATGCATGAGGGTGTGGTGCTACGGGTCGGTTGAAAGAAATCCCTCACGGACCTTCCCGGAGGATCCATTTGAATGTTATTCCCTTCGTTCATGGGAAGGTGTAATGCATTCTAGGAATTTGCACTCTAGGTTCGGGCACTCCCCCACCCCTTTGGATGTTTGGATTGACATCCACATTGTCAAAGTTGTCACCCACATCCTCGGGTGGGTCTTGGTTAGGATTGATGTTGGGGGATAAAAGTTGTCGAACAAGTCAATTTTGGTCGTCCCGTCCCCACATGAAACAAAATATCTACAATTGAAATTATATACAAACAAGAAAATATACATGGAGCAACGTACCTCAGTCCATGATGAAAATCACGGGACTTACCTTTGTTGTCCGAAAATCACCTTTTTGATTCGACACTTGCCTTCCCTGGCAACGTCGCCAAAAATGTGTGATTATTTTTGTTGTATTCCCTTAACCTCTAAATATCACCCTTTTACATGTATAGTGTATGGATGAAGGAGAGTATCACTCTCCCTTGGGATAGTGTCAAAAGAAAAGGCAAGAAAATTGGGGAAATGAAATGACGTAAATGTAATGTAAGAATGCACAAAAATGCTCCCCAAGCGCAATGAGACTTTTACGGGTGGTGTTTTACTTGGTGGTATTCCAAGGTTGTTTTCACGAGGAAGGAAGTGAACCAAAGGGGAAGGTGATTTTGAGTAAAAGAAAGTGTAAAATCTTTGTTCTTGAAATTTGTTTAGTGAAGTGTGTGTGAATGACAATGAAGTGAGAAAAACAAATGTTGACTCATCCAAGAGGTCACTCCAATAAGAATACTATCTCAACTCGAATCCCTTATCCACTAGAGCATGAATGAACGATTCATTCGTGAGATGCTAGGGATAAAATGGGTGAGTATCTAAGCATAAACCGTGACTAGGCCTACAAAATACCAATGAGTCACTAACTTATCCACTTTCAACCCAGTCAAACTGAACCATTGAACTCCAAGAGAAAGGAAGAGAATGAGTTAAAATTGTATATCCAATTGGATGCTCCCCTTGGATTTTTCAACTAAAAGATTTAGCTACTCATGCTTGGGAAGAAATTAACAATGTAATGAGAATGAATTGCAAAAAAATAAAGTTCTTGAATAACTACATGCAAGAAAACATATGCTATAAATGAAGGTATGGAATACCCATTTTAAAACTAAGAAAATGAAGAACTTCAAAATAGAAGTCAATTCTTGAAAGAAAATACAAAAATCTAAACTTCTCTCTATACACTATTCATCATCTTTTTCCCTGACTTTCTCTCTCTATATCTTTTGTAATGTATGGAATGTTGAACAATGGAGAGTTTTCTTGCCAAAAACGTGTTTGAAGAGGTCCCCTAGACTCTTGAAGTGACCTCCATCTATGGGGGTGCAGGAGGAATGGGTTGGACAGAGGGGTTTGTAGAGCTTATCTGCACACCTAGCTCATCTTCTCTTCTCTCTCCTCATTGATCATCATGGCTGCCAAAAGTCCAAAGAGAAATGTGAAAGGGGTGAATAGTATTTTGGGTGTGTTAGAGAAGTGTGGGAGACTTGATAGTGGGACCCTCAAAAAGACGAACCTGAGTTGTAGAGATTGCATACCGATACGTTGAACTCTAGTAGCATGACCGTATCGGTACGCTATGTTCTAGTGGCCAAACCGTACCGGTACTTCATATCGGCACTCTGCCTCCTTGTCTAATTTTGCTGCTTTCTTCACTACTAAGATTTCTTCTAGCCATTCTTTCATCCTCAGTCACCTCAACTCACTTGGGAAGGCATTAGAAAGCCTCATTTAGCACTTTTTAACTGCAAACACCAAATATCATCGTTAAGAACTCAATTAACACAACTCCCATCATTTAATCTCCAAAAACATTTAAAATAGGATGATTAGCACATAAAAATATACAAAGTTTTGTGCTAATCACACATTCCCCCTACTTTCCAAGAATGTAGCTGCCTCATTAATTAGGAAACCCAACGGACCGCCAACTTTGCTTTCTGTGCGCTCCTTGGTTTCTTAAAACTTAAGATTTTCTTTAAAGTTACCATTATTTATTGAATCTTCTTTGCTACTCACACTTCTTGGAGTTTTTCTTGTACCCTTGAGACTTCACGTTCTTTGTCCTTCCAAATTTCCCTTTTTGCAATCCTCTCTTTGGAATCTCTAATGGCTACCCCACTTTCTTCTCTATTCCAAGAACATGCTTTCACGGGAATTGATTTGAGGTGGAAGTCTCGCTATTTGGCTCCCTCTGTGATTACTTCTTCA
>CM042187.1:20797968-20841046 GCA_023539305.1 Ilex asprella
AGTCTGGACCCATGGAGGGTCTCTCTCTAACCTTCGTCTAATAAATCGGAGAACGACACAACCTCCTATAAAGTGCCTCATAGGGTGTCATTTGTATGCTCGCTTGATAATTATTGTTGTAGGCTAACTCTAACAAGGATAAGTGTTCTTCCCAACTATCTTTGAGGTCAAGGACGCATGCTTGTAGCATGTCCTCTAAAATCTGGATATTCCTCTTTGACTGACCATTCGTTTGGGTATGAAAAGTAACACTCATCATCAATTATGTCCCCATAGCCCCTGAAAACTTTCCCAAAAAAATGTCATGAACCTGGGATCCCGATCTGATACTGTGGATATTGGTACCCCATGTAACTGGACTATCTCCCGCATGTACAATCGACAAAATTCTTCCAGTGTGAAGGTCATCCACATAGCCAAAAAAGAGTGTCGACTTTGTAAGCCAGTCCACAATCTCCCACACCGAGTAATGCCCACATGACGTCCGTGACAAATGGGTCACAAAATCTATAGTGACATGTTCTAACTTTTACTCAGCCATCTTCAAAGCCTAGAGCAACCCTACTAGTCTCAAGTGCTCAGCCTTGACCTGTTGATATGTGAGACACCTACTAACGAAATCCCCAACGTGTCTTTTCATCCTACTCTAATAGTACTGGCGACGAAGATCATAGTACATCTTCATGCCACTTGGATGCAAAGCAAAACGGGAGCAATCGAACTCCATAAGGATCTCTTCTCTCAGATCCTTAGACAAGGGAATCACAACCCTTCCTCGAAATCAAAGCCTACCATCCATGTGAATGGTCCAGCCCTTATCACCCGTACCTGACTATACCTAATTCCTGATGGAAAATATCTCTATGTCCTACCCCTGGGACTCGATCACTATGCCCAATAGGGAAGGCGTAGCCACCAGACTCTCTAAAGTGCCCTAAGCCTAACCCATGTAGTGCAGCTCAAACTGTCCTACAGTCTCGAGCATCTACCACTCTCGAAAAGTCACACTAACTAAGACTCCCAGTGACTTTAGGCTGAGTGAATCAGCCACCACATTTGTCTTAACAAGGTGGTAATGCAAAGTGAAGTCATAGTCCTCTAGATACTCCATCCACATGTGCTGCCTCATATTGAGGTGTCGTTGTGTAAAGATATACTTTAGACTTTTGTGATCTGAAAAAACCTCAAACTTCTCCCCATAAAGATAATAGTGGCATGCCTTCAAGGCAAAGACAACGGCCATCAATTCCATGTCTTACCTAGGGTAGTTCTACTCATGGCTCTTCAATTACCATGAACCATAAGTCACCAACCTCTTGGACTGTATCAACACACACCCAAGTCCATTCTTGGAGATATCACAATACATTGTGTACCTTTGTCCCCTCTCCGAAACTATGAGAATAGGAGCTGAAGTAAGTCTCATCTTCAACTCTCAGAATGCCCTCTCACACAAGTCATCCCATTGTAACTTGACCTCTTTTTTGGTCAATCTCGTCATAAGTACAGCTAGTCGGAAGAAGTCCTCAATGAACCTCCTGTAATATCCCACCAATTCCAAGAAACTACGTATCTCGAAGACTAACATTGGCCTCTCCTAACTTATAACCACCTCAACCTTCTCCGTGTCAATTGACACACCCAAAGTCCACACTACGTGCCCCAAAAACTTTAGTTCCGTTAGCCAAAATTCACACTTGTTGAACTTAGCGTATAATTGATGGTCTCTCAAAGTTTGGAGAATAATCCTCAAGTGACCCTCATACTCATCTTCAGACTTAGAGTAGATCAGGATGTCATCAACAAAAACTATGATAAACTAATCTAGGTAGGATTGGAACACCCTATGCATGAGATCTATGAAGATCGTCGGGGTATTCATCAATCTGAATGGCATAACTATGAACTCGGAATGTCCATATCGCATCCTAAATGTCATCTTAGAGATATCTACCTTCCTAATCCTCAGCTGATAGTATCTTATGCATAGACCTATCTTGGAGTAGACCTATGCCCCTCTTAGTTGGTCAAACAAGTCATCAATTCGCAGCAATAGATACCTATTGTTGATGGTAACTCGATTCAATTGTCGATAGTCTATAAGTCTAAGGGTCTTGTCCTTCTTCTTGGTGAACAACATCGGAGCGCCCCAATATGAGGAACTCAATCTAATAAAACCCATGTCCAATAATTCTTGCAACTGGACCTTCAGTTCTTGCAACTTTGTAGGTGTCATTCTATGCAGAGCTATAGAAGCAGAGGATACACTAGGTTATAACTCAATGGTAAAGTCTACATCTTGATGCAGAGGTATACTCATAAACTATTCGAGGCAGACCTAACTCTTGTCTCGGCTCGTCCTCAAGTGTAAGGCTTGTAAGACAACCCATCAACTATCCATGCCTACGAGAGTCATACACAGCTTGGGGTAAGGCATCATACTTTTCCCCTTGAAAGTTGAAACAAACGTCATCTGGTGTATATGTAGTGACCCTTTTTCGATTACAGTCAATGACGACTCGGTGTGCCGCCAACCAATACTTTTTGAGGATGACGTCAAACTCCAATATGATCATGACTCTAAGGTCCACAGTGAGTAGAATTTCTGAGATCTCTAGCTCACAACCTCGATATATCTGATCAATTCAAATTCTATCTCCTAGGGAAGAACTCACATATAATGGCTCTTTTAAGGTCTCAACCTCTAAGCCTAATTTCTTTACACTTGGTGCAGAAATGAATGAATGTGATGTACCAAAATCAAATAATACCCTCGGCCACAAGCAAGAGAGTAAAAATGTAACCTCAATCACCGACTGATCCACTAACTTAGTCTGAGATGCAATGGCATAAACTCGCCCCTGGGTCCCTAAAGTCCCGACCTGAAAACCCTATCCCAGGCCTCAACCCAAATCCTAGGCCATCTAGCTTGATTTTGAATTCCCTATTCATGAGTTGGTAGAGGTCTGTGCAATACCCTCGAACTAAAATTGACTTTCTTGGCCCATGGTGGGATAGGAAGGAATGAAATAGGTCTGTGGATACCCCACTAATGATTGGAACTGAGATGTCCTATAGCTCTAGGATCCCTGCCTCTTAAGACAATCTTACTTCATGTGCCCCCGTTGGTGGTATACCGAACAGGTCCTCTGGCCCATCTAGTAGGTGGCCCTAAAATTTATCTCTCTTTAGGAGGATTAACCTTGGTCTTGCTCTTGATAGCCGCGGCCCTATCCTTAATACCCTTATGGGGCAGAAGTCTTCTACTTCTTCTCCAAACTAGAAGAAAAGGATTAACCCTCCTTCTTCTTGTCCTTAACACCTACCTCGCGGATGCCCCTTGTGTCTTCCGATTCCCTCTCACTGAACATGGTCGTTTCGACCATTGAGTCCAAGTCTTGTAGACAGTGACCCATATTCTTACTCCAGATGGATAACTTTAAGCCATCCTCGAACCTCCTCAAGTGAAACGGGCTAGTTCTATAAAATTAGTCATGTTTTCCATCACCATCATAGTCCTTTGCTTCAAATCCAATAACTCCTAGGCTCTCACTTGCCGAACAGCCGACAAGAAGTACTTGCCCATGAAGAGCTCACAAAACTTTCCCATGTCATTGCCTCCATGTTGTTTCTAGGCATTTTCTCATTCCCACCATAGATGGGCCTCACCCTCAAGCTGAAACATAACTATCCTTATCTTGGTGGAATTGGATGTGATCTTCATAACCTCCAAGTTCTTTTTCAATTGTTAGAACCAATGGTCGGCCACCATTGGAACCGCCCCACCCATAAAGGTTGGTGGCTTGTTAGAACCAATGGTGCCTTGAACCTATGGAGGTTGTTCAAGCCTCCTTGCCACTAGGCTACAAAAAGATAGTATCCATCGTGCCTAAAGCCTCCATGAAAGTTTTTTTATCAAAGGTCGGTGGTGGTTAGTTGTTGTTCCGCCCACCTCTTCTAAAGTTCTAGTGTCATCTTCCTCTATTTGTCATCTACAAACACGTAAGATAGCAATAAAACGCTAATTTAGTAGCCCAAAGTAGGGAACAAAGTCAAAACATTGAGAATTTTCTCTCCTTGTCTCACTAGTAGGATGTATGTCACCAACTAGTAGACTCCTATACCATGAACCTTCCCATTCTTTCTTCTCCAACCCTCAAGGTAATGTTTTCTAACCCTAGTTTCTCATTTCTATTTACATTTAATCATTCACATAATTAACATAGCACATAACAAGTATCATTTAATGCACATAACATAAAATGCATAATGGATGCAAAGGCCTAGACCCATGCCCCGCAAGCTCGAGGTAAATTGAAAACCTAGGCTCTAATATCAAGTTGTAATGCCCCAAAATCTGGGGGCCCTCTCTCAACCCGTTGATCACCCATCAACCCATGGAAGTATACTCCAATTTCATCCTTTAAACAAGAAGGCTCAAGGCTCGAAGGTTTGGCAAAGTTACATTTAAATTTTTAAAAATTTTGGAAACTGTACCGATGCCTACCTCTCGTGGTACCGATACTTGAGCCTTCTGCTTGCCAGGTACCGGTACCGGTACCTGAGTGAAAGGGTACTGGTCCCTGGGTTTCTTGCTTCTAGGTTATTTCCAGTTGCTAGGTACCAGTACCTAAGCCCACTGTCCATCTAGGTACCGATACCTAAGCCCGGTAGAATCCAGGTACTGGTGCTCGTATGTTGAGGTATTAGTATCTGGCCTATTTCTATAACATGGTACCGATACTTGGTCACTTTGGTACCAGTACCTGGGCCCAGAATTTTTTCAATTCTTTCTAATCACTTTGGTACCAATACTTGCGCCCATAATTTCCCCAATTCTTTCTAATACTCAACTTTAACTCATCCAACTTATACAACATTCACTCAAACTCATACAACAACTAATTTTAAATAAAATATAGTTCATATGAGTTCATTATACAATCATTTATACAACATTACAAGTCCAAAAAAAATTGCCCATTGTTTTACAAAATGTAAGTTTAAAGCCACAATTCTGGCTTCTTCTCAATAAGGTCTCATATTAGAGCCATCCACCGGCGCTTGTCCCATACCTGAAATGTTGTTTCCATAAAGGGTGAGTCACGATTAATAGGGAATCTCCTAATGAAGTTACTCCCCTACACAGATGCATATAAAATGCTCACATACAATACAACAATCAAACATTCATCTAAGAATATACAATTCAATAATGAATTCTATAATATCATGTCATGTTATGAGATGAGACTCACACATGCAATTCAACCTGAGCCTTCCACCGACTCCCTTAACACATGAAATGTCATGCGTATGAATCCGGGCATTCCAAACACCCGTCATTGAAGCTACACATTCAATGACTATTTTATAAAATTATGTGTCTTTGTTGGGTAAGTGATTTCTTGGACTCGCACCATCGGTCCACCACACCGACACGGATTTTGGTATCCCATATTCGATTTCGCTTACACTGATACACTATTTTGGACTTTCACCGTTGGAAATGTATAAACTAGTACCCGAGTCCTGCACTCGAGGGAGAATCTAGCCCTTCTTACTATACTCGACACAATTTTTTCATCCAACTCGTGTGATCCAGTCGGACCTAAGTCCAACCTTTTTGAGTCCACGTATCAACCCACCAAGAATGGTGTTTCATCAAAACCATGCACACATGTACCAACACTCATGTCAAATTTCTTGATTTTTTTACCCTAACTTCCATCACGAACATGAATTGTGTATAACTTATAGAGATTGGTGAGTGTCACTATCCCTCGAGTTCAATGCAAGAACTGAAAAAAATTATATGTGGATGAATAAAAATGTATGTGTGTGTGCAAAAGTGCTCCCTAAGTGTGGAGAAACTTGCAATATCATGTTTTACTTGGAATGGGTATTCTAAGGTCGTCTCCTCAAGGAAGGAAATGTCAAATTCTTTTGAAGGGTGATTTGTAAAAAAAAGGAAAATTAAAAAATCTTGTGAATTGTGTTTTGGTCAGTTGTGTTTTGAGAACTATGCAAAAACGCTAGGTTTGTTAATCCATAGAGGTAATTCCAATGGAAATGTCAAATCGACTCAATTCATTCAACCAATGGTGTCTCGGCATTTGATTGATTCATAAAAAGTGAGAGACTAATGTGGATGTGTTGGACAAAAGCATATCACGTGACAATTTTACAGTGTATCAAGTGCCCACAACCACCTCCGCACTCAACCTAGTCAAAGCAAATACTTTACACAATGAGAAAAATGAAAAAGAGTGTATTTTACATATCCAATAGGAACTTTCCCATGGATTAGCCAACTAAAAGTCTAGCTACTCATAGCAAAAGTAAGAACAAATATAATGTAAAGAAACATTGTAGTGAAACGAAATATGAAACTTATATTAATGCGAGAAAAAGGTTTAAACTACAAGAGCAAAGTCATTCAAAATCAAAATTCAAAGCCTGAAGATAAAATACCCAAATGTAGAAATGTAAATACAAGAACACTTAACTAAGCTTAATTAAAACTTGAATAAAAGAGTTTAGAGGGAAAGAGGGAAAATTACAACTAAAATAAAGCTTACTACAATGAAAATGGTGAAAATACAAAAAAAAAATAATATTAACTTCTCTCTCTCTAAAACTTCATCTTCAACCTTGGAGCTTCTCTCTCTAAAAGCATATAAAAACTGAAAATGGGAAAGAGGGAAAGATTACAACTAAAATAAAGCTTACTACAATGAAAATGGTGAAAATGCAAAAAAAAAAAAAACTTCTCTCTCTAAAACTTCATCTTCAACCTTGGAGCTTCTCTCTCTAAAAGCGTATAAAGACTGAATAATGGTGTAAGACTCCCCTATTTTCATCCATCCTCTCTCCCTTAGCATGTGTAAACTGAATTGGAATGATTGGAGAGAGGTTGGACACTTGAACAAGATAAATTAGTCCAAGCATGCTCTTTCCATGTTTTTCCAACCACCCATCTTCTCTATCTTGCTTCTTCTATCTCTTTTACTTCAAATCTAACTTTAGGGGTTAGGAAAGCATCATGGGGTGTCAAACATTTCAAGGTATGGTTTGGAGAACAAAAGGGGAGCCCCCGGAGTAGGTGGAGTCATGTGAACTAGTATCTGGTAGATTTTGGCCAAACCTACCGATAGAATGTAGAAAACCTACTGGTAAGTTTTTTCTAGTAAGATTTTCTACCAATAGGTTTTTGGCATAGTAGAGGTGGAAGATTTCCAGTAGCATTTTCTACTGGTAGGTGTTGAGTCTTCTACCGGTAGGTATTGGTTGCTTTCTACCAGTAGGTTTTGTCCTGCTTTGGGATTTCCTTGGTTCCTTGAGGTCCCGAGTCATCCGTTAAGCGGTCCCTTCTCCCCCATTGACTTTGAGCACTTGATGGGATGCTTTATAATTGACCTTACCTGCTCTTTACCTACAATCACACAAATCTCCATTAATTTTGAATTTGAAACCATTTCTCCTAATTTTCACCATAAAACAAGGAATATGGGTGCAATAGATATCCATGATGTGCAATAATCTATACTCATCACAAATGCCCACGAATATGATGCTACCCATGCATATGAAAATGTAAATATACAATTTTCTATTCCAATATCGTGTTCATCACATCATGAGTATAACATGAACATATACAATTTCCACAATGTAAATCATATCATGAGCATATAAGCATATTTCACAATGTCACCTAGCATGTTATCTCATTCACATTCAAATAACATACTTCAATCATTCCTAGGCATTTTATCAAACACCCACAAGGAACATAATTTTATGTAAATAAATAGCATGCCCAATTTCATCACATTTCTAATGAAATCACATACAAGCAATTTCCGCAAACCCAATTTATACTAGAATTGATTTTACACATTCTCATACCATTTCCTATACTCTATTTACACAATGAGTATATTTGAACAAGTGATTTCACCTCTAATCATGTTACCCATTTCATACGCAAACCCTAGGTTGAAAATAAATCTAGCTTGAAGAAGAATTCTACCTATTTAAGCGTAATGTACGTAGAAGAAGCTTCAAGAAACCCAGCTAAAGTTTTAAACCTTGATTTTTAAAAATTTTGTTCTTTAGATTTTGGAGAAATCCATGATTTTTTGTACGTAGATGTAGCTCTCGTCACATAGGACAACTCTTGTTTTCTTTTTTTTTCAGACTATCCAGTATCTGAAAACCACTTTTGGCTCCGGCTAATCCAGATTCGAGCCGAGTAGGACCACAAAGGCGGAAAAGCTCTCCCTACTGAACGCAACTGCGTTCTCAAGACTCGAACTAGAGACCTTGGTTAAGCTAGAACAGTTCCTCACCAACTGATCTAACGCTCAGTGGTTTAGGACAACTCTTGTTCATAGCCTAAAGCGATTCGACGAAAGGCAAATCGCAGAAGAAGATGGAATAAAACCCTTGAATCTCTTTCTTCTCTCTCCCTCTCTCTCTATCGTAAATGGGCTAAGTAATGAGGAAAAATCTAATTTTCCCCCTTTTTATACCCCTCCATTGCTTGGCCCTCTATTCTCCACACGTCCCATCTTTTCTAATCTCTTTTTTGTCTCAAATCAATTAAATATAATTTCATGTTAAGTTCAATATATTTTATTTGAAATAAATTTAAATTATTTCTCTTATTTCGCAATTAAACCGGTTCGCATTTTTTTTTGTCACGCAACGCCCCGATCGCATCGTAAAATATGAAAAATTTGATTGTCTTGTAATTCAACAATAATTCAACAAAAATTGATTGGGTAACTAAATTTCGTGAAATGAATCTATGCAAGATAAATTTGTTTAGTTAAAGTTGAGCATGAGGCTGCGTGAGATACAATAATGTCTGCTTCACTTAGAGTTCTACTGCATTTCAATTTTGATTTTACTACACAAAAAGAATATATTTATCATTTTCAGTCAATGTTTCTTGTCATTGGTGCTTACAACTTGTTTTAGCGTCTTTTCAAGGAAAATTTTGATTGACAGATTCAAATTTTATTTTCATTGTTCCGATTCAATTCCTTTGATTTTCTGATTTCTTCATTGTGGGAATTTATATAATTTAAGAAGGTTGTCTCTAACAAAGTAGAAAAATAATTTAGTGGTCGTTAGATGAGTTTCTTTGAGATCATTGGATGAGTTTATTGAAGTCTATCGTGCTTTATATTATAGATTAGTAAACAAGTATTAGACTTCTAAGTTTTGACCAAAACAAGAACAAGTATTTGAACCGTAAAATTGATTTGAATACTCAAAACTTAGAGCTTGCCCGAAGAGTAGGGTGTTCACCCTATCATATGAGTATGAATTATGGTATTTTATCTTCTTACCGATAATTTGTGATTTTCTTTTGGCCTACCCTACCCGATCAAGTGTACTATTCTTCCTCGAATTCCGTCCCAAACAATCGAGTAGGAAGTCGGGTTGAAAATTGGGTAAATACATATTTTTTAGTTATTAATTTTTGTATCATTTTAATAATTTAATTAAGTAATCTACGCCAATTAACTAACACAATAAACCAATAAGAAAGTCATAAATATCAATAAAACATTAGGGTCACTCTATCTCTCTCTGTGTATATATATAGAGGGTAGAGTAAGAATACGAACATTTGGAAGGTATTCCGCATTCTTACCCAATTTTTTGTGGAATACCAAAAAATCTTTCGTTGGTCTACTCGATTCTTTCGAATAGCCGATCAATAAAATCTGGTAAAGTTGAAATTTGCACGTAACTGAAAATTTGAACACCCACAATCCCTACCCTATAGTACCATGCTAAAATTTCACAGGTGACATGTTTTTTAAATGAAAAGTAAATATATAATATTGAAAAATCATATTTTGGTACACGCTAAAATGTATAGTCTTACAAATTTCTCTGTGGTCAGGGGAGGATTTGTAGTGGAGACGGATGTCCCCACTGGAATTTGAAAAAATATTGGGGTGTAGTTGTAATGTTTTGAAGTTTTAGAATTTGTTAAAAATTGCCCCTACTGAAAATCTTTTAAATTTAAGGGTAGTAATGTATATTTTCAAACATGTGGGGTTCCTTTAAACGTTAGCAAAAGCAAAAAATTATTTTATCAGCTCATAGGTCCTTGTTTCCTTTTTGCCGGCCAAAACTCCGTCTGTCTCCTTTGTGATATTTCTCAATTCGACGTCCATGGATCCTTTGGCTCTCTCTTTGTTCGAGCTCTACACTCTGGAAATTCGTTGTTCTTAGTTTTTTACTCCCTCTTTAGTGGTACCTCTATTTTCGACTTCAATTGTTATTGTCAAGATCTATTGGAAAAATAGCTTAGAAGGATAGAAGTTTAGGAAATTCTTTCAAAGTTTGTTTGTCACGAGGTAAATCATAAACGATTTCTTTGATTTGGATCATTATTATATGTTTTAATTTTTTGGCCAGTGATTAGGGTTTTCATGTGAGACTCAATCACGCATTGCATACATATTAGTATAATTTTGTGGACTAAATTATAATTCTGTGAAATTACTAAAGGATTAATTAAATTAAATCCTTCATACACATGATATGGGTGAGCATGCATTGGGTATGTGGACCCCAATAGTGATGTATTAGTGAGACCTATTTTATTGGAATTTCATGTATAAAAATACTTAGTGGGTCAATTTCGAAATACTTAAAAACTTGGGGGAATAATTAACCCATTACTTTAAATCACCTTTAGGTTTAGGTTTAAAAAAAAAAAAAAAGAAAGAAAGAAAAGTGAATTAGCTTATGTCAGGTCTGTGTGTGCATGCATGCCGTGTGTGTGTATGTGTAAGCATGTATGCCATGTGTGGGTGTGTGTGTTTTATGGTGTGAAGTGTGTTTGTGTGTTTGAAATATAAAAAAAATACAGTGTGTGTGTATGTGTTCTTTTAGTTTCTGAAACCATGAGAGAGTGAGGTGAGCAAGGGAGAAAGGGAGAAAAAAAAAAAAGAGAAAAAAAGTGTGTCCTTTGAGCCGAGACTAAGGAGGAGAGGGAAATAGGAATCAAAGGTCAGTGGGTGATTTAGTTCCAACCGAGAGAGGAAAAAAAAAGGTATACTAGATTAATTTTAAGCATGTTTTATGTGATTAATTTCAGTATGTATGCAAATATGTGGCCTGTTGTGTTTTAAATTAGTTGTTTTAATTTAATTTTATGGGTTGTTTTAGTTTAATTTCGAAACATATTTTTGTGAGTTTAGTTTAAGGGTATGAAACGAAATGAACGGGCAGCTAAGTAAAGGTTCCAAATGGGTGTTAAACCGAAGGTGAAAAAAATATGGAAAGTGGTTAATTGAAATGGTCGGTATATTCTTCGAGTGCTAGGATGGAACCGAAAATTATGGGCGTGAAGGGGAGAGTTTAAGGGTGAAATTAGGGGGCTGATTTGTATGATTTAGTGAGTGTGTGAGTTTAGGTAAAAAAAATTTAAAAAGAAACGTACGATTGAAAATGGGTTTCGGTAACGCCGAAATCCTTATTTCTAGATGTTATTATCACATGCGTGAATTTTAATCTAAATGAGCTGAAATTTTGCATGCATCATTTTTAAATGATGCTTGATGTGATAATATGAATTTTGAATACAAATGAATATGATATCTGGTACGAAATGTATGAAATGCTGGAAGTACGATTTTTAGGATTCGGAGTCGAAATGTGTAAAAATGGACCATCGGTCAATGTGTTTGACCTTCTTAATACTAATTGTGATTAATGTGCATGATTTTGAAGATTTGGGAAGGAAATATAACCTCTAAACCTAATGTGTCAGTATGTGAGTGAACAGTGCGGTAACCGGGGTTACCGGAGCACTTCGGGGTGCATCATTTTGCATGCATAAGTGCATGATTAATTATTATATGTAATAAACATATTTATATTTTAATTACAAATGTATTAGGTGGAACAGGTGAGACAGCCGGTGTTAGAACAGATACGATAACACTGGAAGGATCCACCGATAGAACTGAAAGGTCGTAGACCTGTATATTTGAGGTATGTGTATATTTTTATATGTTTTAGAAATTTTATTATAATATGATAGTAAATGATAGAATTTAATAGCAATTCTTCAGGATAATGTACTACGTGTTGATGTGATTGAATTATGTTTTGTACAGTGTATTGTGGAATGTGGAATGTGGCGCACTGTTTGAGACAGGGGCGTCGTTGCCTGATCACTAGGCGTGTAGTGATGTGCTAGCACTATGGTGTTCCCGGAAGGTTCAGGAGACACGGATTCATGTGGAATTTATTACCCGATGAGGGATAGTGTGGTGATGATGTGACTTGTGAATTCTCTAGAATTGGATTGATGTTGTTGTTTGATACGTGTATTTACGTAGTATTTACCTGCTTCAATGTATTACTGTCATTTATATTTCATATACAGTATGTATACTCACTGAGCGCGTGGTTTAGCTCACACCCTTATAGCTTCTCTTTTTCAAGTACTGCAGAAGGAATTTCAGATTCTATCCACTGTTCAGTCAGTTGAATTGTGTCTTGTGGTATTGAGTTCAGTCTAGGGTGTTTCAACGAAGTTCGTGTAATTTTACTCAAGTTATTGTGTACTTATTTTGTTGAGTTATATAGTTTGTTTACGAAAGATTATTATGGCAGATTAATAATATGTATTTGTATATACACTCAACCAACATACTTGGTGATGTATGCTATGTGGGTGTGGGAGTTTTCTTTTTTTTGTACATGTCTATAACCTGGGGATATAAACAATTGTTGGTGTTTATATATGGTACAGGTTATGAGACATGTTTACCATCATGTTTTATGACTAAAGTGGTGGGTGGTATAGTTGCATCTATGAGATTATTTAATATTTTATTAATTCAGATTATGCATACATAAACAAGTGTATCAAAAACCTAGTCGCTTCTCATCTTTGGGAGACTGGGACGAGGCTTGACATTTCAAATAATTAGATTTTTATATTTGGTATTTATGTGTTATAAATTATTTTTTGGATTAAATCATTTCGATTGATTAGGCTTGAGTAAATTGATTTTAATGAATTAAGTTATTCCTATATCTAAGATTTATTTAGTTTAAAAAAATTACCCTAGATTGATTTAATTGACTTGTGGTATATTTGATTTTTCTAAATTATTTCTATTAAAAATTGTTCAATTTTGTATACTATTTTGATGTATTTTACATGAATAATGTATACAAAGTTGTACCTGACTAAAGAGATTAATTTTTAAATCAAATATTGTTAAAAAAAATTTGTCAGATTCTATAGATGATAACTTCATAACATTTTGTTTTTTGTTGATTTTTTTGTATATCTCTTGTCTATGAAGGTTGTGCCTTTAATTGGCATTCTTTTAATAAAATAATGTTTTGGTGAAAACAGTGTGAACATTTGGAGTTAAATAGTTCCATGTTTAAGTTGCCCCACTTCAAAAGTTGTCTAACTCCGCTCCTATCTGTAGTCTCTGGCCACGTGTCTATATTTTTGTTCCCTTTGTTCACGCAAATTTGTAGGGCTAAGCTAGGTGCTTGCACCAGTCTGGAGGCTTTAAAATGGTTATCTAAAAGTGTTTAGTTTGGTGGATTTCTAACTCACATGCAGTATTATGTTGCATGTTTTGGGTTTTCTTATCAACAATTAAAAATTTGTGTCCGTGTATTATTTCGTGTACTTATGAAATGAAAAGGTTTCGCAGATGTTTTGAAAATAAAATCGAATTGAACAAAAAATTTAAAAATTTATTTTCAAAACATTTTAAAATATTTGTCAAATATATACCGAAACATATTAAAATTCCTCAAAACATTTTAAGGTATTAGTCAAAACATCTCAACACATTACAAAACACCTTTGAAAAATGAATTTCAATATTAAATCATTGATTTTATATCTATTTCTAAGAAAAGAGAAATTTTTCGACTGTTTCAAAATAAAATTTTAATTATTCATCCACTTGTTCAGTGCTAAAAAAGGGGGTCAGAGACTAATAATGCAGGTTAGACACCTCCAATCAAATGCATCACTTTTATGAATAATACTACTCCATGAATATGAATCAGCAACCACAATTGATTATCCTATTCAATTTTTTGGATATGCTCCATGCTTTTTCTCAAGTGCTGATGTGTATAGTCAAATAACAACACCTTCCGTGCCAAGGCTAAAAGCCAGGGGCGGCTTAAGATCAACAATGAACCAATATGCTTCCATTCTCCCCTTATATAATCCCCTTGCCATACCCTTTATCTCACGAGTCTTTTTATGTTTTTTGTTGCAGAATTAAAGAAATGGCAATGGAAATGTCTTTGGGAGAGATGTTGTTGAAGGTGGCCATGTTCATACTTGTTCAAGCTCTTGTTTATCTCATCCTCTCGAATTCATCAGACGTTTTTTCAAAGAACAAGATGAGGTCACTTAGCTTCAAACCGGCTCGTGCTGTCAGCATTCGCCGGATGTTAGCTATGATCTCTGACATGCCACCGGGTGGCGAAGCATCGCCATCTTTAAGGGGTTCAAATTCGCCAACTCAAGAGCATCCCACCACCGATGATGGTAGATTCTAATGTTCATGCAAAGCGATATACTTAACGTTGATGTTGACTTGAAAATATTGATTGTATCATGGGTGTCGAATTCTTTTGTTTAGTTATTGTATGGATTTTATAAAGGGGAAAGTTATTGTTTTATGGGGTTAATGACACTTCTCCCCCATTATTTTTATACAATTTGCATTTTGGTTCTTATGTTTGTTTGTTAATTCAATTTTGTCCAACTTTTGGCATAATATCAATTCAGTTAAATTAATGATGATATTTAGAACTTCGCACGATGCACATGTATTAGTTTTCCGTTATGACATGTGTCATTTTTTTACATGATAAAATTTGTCATTCTCCCACGAGCAAATGTAAGCTATTCTCTTTGGAGTCTAATTAAGGTACTAAAAAATTCTAATACCGTGTACCTCTTATTTTTTTATACGATACGATAAACCATGTGGTTGGACGTTGACCACGTGATGAGAGCGACAGGGGCAACCAGTTTTTGTGTGATGGTTAGCTGTGGGGGTAAATTTACTTACGGGTTGTATTACGAGTCTAAAAATCTTTTGCTATTTTAGATATTGTTAGTATTATCAATCATGTCATGTCAATATAATGAGAAGCTTTGATTTTGTAAAATTAATTACACTTGTAAACCATATAGTTTCATCCGAATTTTTGCTTTGGTCTCTCAATCTTTTTGGCAATGTCCTCATCTAACTTTCAACATTGTACGAGTACTGGTACAGCTACCTCTTCATTACACTTCTTAATAGTAAAGCGTAAGTTCATAAAAAAACTAGTGTATATTCTGTTGTTATTTGACAAAAGTGATTTGTTTTTATACTAACTAATGTGTGTGCTGCAACACCCAAAAAAAGCGCCTAGCAACAGGGAGTGCTTATAAGATTCAAAAAAAAAAAAAAACCAAATGCAATTGTTCTAAATTCCTTCCTCAAAAAGCCCCATCAAAAAGAATACAAAGCATTAAATCAGCATACATTATACCAATATAAAAATGGAGTTACCGGATCTGTACCCATAAGTCCCCACATTCTTAATGTTTACTTACGATTTAGGCAACATTTTTATAATTCCAACGCAATTTCTAATTTATCGGGATAGCCTAGTTATCTTATTTGTTGAAAGATTCTGTTTGAACTGCTGATTGTGAGATCTGCTCTGTCTTGCTAATCATTTGGTCATATTGACAACTCGGCCTATTTGAATGAGCACCGCAACCATTTGTTTGGTTGAATGTAATGGAGACTATAGTTTTTCACATCACTCTTACACGTGTTTTTTGTCACGTGCTTTAAGACACGGAACCTCATTAACTGTCTCAATCATGTGCAATTGTTTATGCCCCTTCAAACTAATAATCTAGCTTTGCCAACCATTTTTGACAAAATTTTGCAAGATTTTGGGAAAAAAATCTAGCTTATTACTCCAAAATTTCGGAGGAGGAAAAAGCTTTGATTCTCTTTTTCTTCTCTGCCACACCCACTAATTTCAAAAAGCTAAAATCCCTCCTCGATGCCCAAAATAATCGGCATTTTATCTGCAGATACGAAATCAAACACTGTTCTAATTTTCAAACTAATTTTAACGGAAACTTGAATTCTTCCTTTGGCCACCTAAATACGACTCGGCTAGTGCTAATAGAGAACCAAGTAAAAATTAGAATAACAGCTTGCAATAGTTGGAGGAGGAAGCAAAAGCACTAAAACTTTTAACATATTCAATTAACGGTTTAAAGCATTTATAATGAGAGTTTTCACCAAGAAACAATTGTGCCGACAAGCCTCAGGCGTAAATATAAGAGAAATCAAACTAAGCTTTTATGCCATACCTAATAGGAAAGAATATGTTTTTATTTATATAGCAGAACTGTTTCAAAAAAATTATTAAATTCTATCATATTTACTTTAGGACAATTAAGTTCTACTTTTGATATTTTATTCCCAAGAAGTTCTATACTCCATCAATTGTATGTTTTCTTTCAATTTTATCCTTCCCATCAACACATCAATTATATTTTTACCAATAATCTTAGTTATTAGGACCCAAAGTAAATTACACCAAAAAAACGTAATTCACAATAAACACTTAATAAATTATACAACTTTATTTTTTATATATAAATTTTTTAAGCATATAAATTTCTACTCACTTGGCTATCAAATCTTAACCATAAAGACACACAATTATATAAATTAACAATGCAAAAACTAATTTATGAATATAATCTATATTTATATCTATATCTATATTATTTATAAATGTCAGCATCTGCGAAAAACTTTTGAATTCTTATTTCACCCATAATTATTACATTAAAGACAATTATGCCCATAAAATATTAGCTAGATAAACTTTATCTTTATGACTTCCAAATTTTTTATTGGATAAACTTTATCACTAATATTCTAATTTTTTTGCAAGATAAATTGTATCACTACTGTAACACCCCAAATACCCCCTTGGACGGCATTACATTCTAAAGACCATTTACAATCATGAGAGCAACTACATAACTTTATATCCAAAAAGAATTTACTTCATCATTCAAGCATATACAATAACATCCAAAAGAATATGCCCCACAATGGCATTTACATCTCCAAAAGAATATCAAAGTAAATCTTGCAGCGGAATACAAAATAAACTAGACTTCTCAGTGTACAAAAGAGTATCCTAATCTAGTGCAAAAGAAAAGGGGTCGCTCTATGCGTCCACCTCAGGATCCACACTCTCATCAATTGGAGTCTCCCACTGGACGGCCTCCTCGGCTCCTAACTCCTCCTCAAGTACATAATCTGAAAAAGGTTAGCAGTAAGGGGTGAGCACGAAGTTCTGTAGAAAATTTCTCCCAAACCCAAACAAGGTTTAGAAAACATTTAAAATTCGATCGGTCTCATTTCGCAAATATCATATATAACTTTTTGAAGGAAAACATGACATTTTAAATAGATCTCAAGTTTAATCGGTAGCAATAATCAATGGAAAAGAATAAAATAAATTTCACAACAATAACCATTTCAAACTTTAAGTCATTTAAGAAGGGTGTCTTCTGATGCATTGTCCCATACCAATGCACCGGCAAGAACGACCCACTCACAATCTCATGTATATTGGTTCATTCCCGTACTATGTATGTTGATTGCTTCTCATGAATCTACCCAACGATTATACCTAGTCCACCAATCATAATCACAATCACAAGCACTTTAGAAAAGGGCGTCTATCATCCCAATGGCAGTGACGAGTCCCTTCCTAGGAAAAGTATACTATCCCTCGTTCGAACTCCAGTGAACGATAGTGGTTTCATTACCAAATGACAACCCACAACAAGTGTTAGGAATCCATCGCACCCCCCACTGGGATAGACTAACATCTAACACTCTACGGCATCTCTCGAAGGCAATCCAAGTCCATCACAACAACTATACAAATGAGGAAACCAAAATATACTCAACTCACAACCATTTCAAGGAATTACCAAATTCCACAATTCTTCAAGTAATATACCATAGAATAATTAAGGAACAATACACAAGAGATCATAATTACATCATTTCGTTATATAATATCAAACACTAAGTTTTTGAAAATGGGTAAATAATATAAGTTATGATGATTGAAGTCTTAACGTCAACTCGATGTGTTTGCAATTGAATGGACATAAATTTGGCTTTGAAAGACCCTCCCACACCACTTGGAATGAAAGGAGTTCAAAAGATAGTTTGAAGGTAGCTCAGGAGCAAGGAAATCAAGATATTCAGAAAATGAAGCAGAACGGTACCGGTACCCGGTACCGATACCCAAAACCTACTGGAATCGGGGTACCGGTACACGGTACTGGTACCATACAGAGGAAAAATCTATTTTTTCTTAAAAATCGTTCCCCAACCATCAACATGTTCAAAGCATGGCATTTATTATAAGGATATCAATAATCATGCATTTCATATCATATATATAAGAGTAAGAGTGAAAAACATACATGTATAATATCCTAGCCTCAATATAAGTGAATGGAAGAAAATCCCCTACCTCAATGCTCAAGAGCCTTAGCCAAATACCCAAGCTTCAAAGACTCTTTCCTCTCCTTTCTTTCCCCTTTAGACTCCTCCTTGGGTTCCAAAATGTATGGGTGAGAGGGTATGGAAGAGTGTGATGAAATGTTAGTAGAAGGGTTTTCTTGAAATCTAGGGTTTGATCTTCTAATTTGGGTGTAAATCTCTTGGTAGGTGTGTTTTTGATCCTCCTCTCTTTCTCTCTTAAGCTTTTTAGGGTTTGGAATGGTGTATGGACGGCTAAGGCGGCGGCCTAAGTATTTATAGACCCAAAAATGTGACCTAGATCGCGATCCTGAAAGCAGAATGGTACTGGTACCCAAAACCTACTGGAATCGGGGTACCGATATACGGTACCGGTACGCTTCAGCGGACAGATTTTTCCTCCGAATTCCAAGGAAGTTTTGACCCATTTAGATGTCGAATTAGAAAATTTTCATGAAATACACTTTTGTAGCCCCAGATGTCTACTATCTACTGTCCAAATTTCAGATAAATTGGAATTAAAAATAAAAAGTTATGATCGAAATAGTAGACAGGGTCCAAAATCCTTTATAACACACATTTAAATGTATTTTAACTCCAAAATACTTCCTAACTTCTAATATATCTCATATTACCTCTCCCAATGTTTTTCAACCTCCCGGATTCAATGAAAACCTTATTTTGACCTAAAATTATTTAGAAATTCATCTAATCACCATTTCTAAGTTTCAACATCTTTAAAACTCAAACTTCCCAATCAATATGTGTCTCTGGTATTTATCCTATTATTAAAATCTATATGGTTTATTCTTACCTCATCATACATATCCACATGTTCACAATAATATTTTACTATATATATCTATACAAATATATAAAAGAAAGTACGGGGTGTTACAACTACATATTAGTTAGATAAAATTTATCTCTATGACTTCTTAAATTTTTACTAGATAAACAGAACTATCGAAAATTCATTATTCATTGTTATATAATAAAAGATTAGAAGAGTAAAGAACTAAACTCATATATCTTTCTTTTTTTTCATACCTATTAGACTTCCAAAATATTTTGAACAACTTTATTTTTCCTATTTCGCCTCTAATTATTACACCAAAGACAATTATGTCCACCAAATATTAGCTAGATAAACTTTATATCTATGACTTCCAAATTTTTTGCTGGATAAACTTTATCACTAATATTTTAAATTTTTTGCTATATAAATTTTATCACTATATATTAGTTAGATAAAATTTATCTCTATGACTTTCAAAATTTTTACTAGATAAATTTTATAACTATGACTTACCAGTACATTCTTCTTTTCCTTTCAAAAAAATTGCTATTTTTTGGGTGATAAACACAACAATCGAAAATTCATTATTCATTGTTATATAATAAAATATTAGAATAGTAAAGAGCTAAACCCATATATTTTTTTTTCTTCCATACCTATTAGACTTTCAAAAAATTTTGAACAACTTTATTAGAAATATATATATATATTTATTCAGTAACTTCATTAACATATTTGATCTTATATCTCTGCATTGTGGACGGTGCTTGGTGTTGTCAACCTGTGAGCTTTTTTTTTTTCTCTGTCAAAACATATCTATTGTTGGTATGATATTTTCTTTACTTTGTTTTCCGTCTATTTGGGTATGGCTATTGCATAAATTTTCTATTTACCTTACAACATTTTTTGTAATTGGAACTAAAATTAATTTGTGTTCAATTGAATTGGTGTTCACATCAAAGTGATAATGAACACCCAAAAAAAGTAATTTTCATAGAATGAAGAGCTTAATCTGTTACATTAATCTCCTAATATTTAATTGTTTATTATTAGTAGACTTATAGTATTTTAGGAGTTATTATATTATGAGTAGAATTAATTTTGTTACTAGACTTCTTGAATTCATGTGGTGGTGGAATAGATTTAGATTAGTAAATTATATTTAGGAGTGTTTTTAGTCTTAAGTTGTAATGCCAGAAATTCTTATTGGATTTAAGAAGACATTAAGGGCTCGTTTGGTAGACGTATTATGAGAGGATTAAATCTTGAATTGTACTATCTTTTATTTAATCGTGCCTAATACTTTATTTGGTAAGCAAATTTGATACCGTATTAATTTCAAAAACGTATACTTATCGTATATTTTTTATACGCTAGATCTGTACTATGGAGGTATTTTAATACCACCAAAAGAGGTGGTATTATAATCCAACTCAAACGTATTATTTTACACATTTACTATTATAACCTCTCAACTGATAAAATCAAAATATCATCAATGTAACAAACACAGATTAAGGTTATTTTTGTTAATTTAACATTAGTATGATCAAATAATTCTCTAATCAAACAACGTATTGGACTAAATAATTATTATCCAACGCTTATATTATGTATATCAAATAGTAGATAAAATTACGTATTATTCTAATACCTCATTTAATCTTGTATTTTATTCATCTGTATTGTATTAGTCTGTATTATTTTATTTAATCCGCCCATCTCTAATACGGCAACCAAACGAGCCCTAAATGCATATATTAGCAGTATTTTGTTTCGTTAACTTCATACACTTTGTATTTCTAAAAAATATAATCAAAATTTTATGATCCAATTTTTTTTACGTGCAACGAACGTGTGCATTACTAATCTTTGAGAAAAGTTCATATAATTATTTTTTTTTCTTCCCCTTCTACATTTTGAATTAATTAAAAAATAATTATTGTTTTAAGGCATAAAAAAAAAGAATTCAAGCATTCAAAGTTAAAACATTGTATTTAAGAGATAAAATAAAAAATATTTATTTATCAAATGATTTTTATACTACGTAAGATTCACTCACTTATTAACTCCTGCAAGTAAATAGGATGGATGCTTTGATAATTACAGGTATAACTTACTTGGATTTTAATTTAAGAAAATAACATTATATTTCAATAAATATAATCAAATATAAAATTATAAACAAAAATATAATTTGTGTTTTCATAGGAAGAATAAAATTGGAACAAAGCAAACCATTAATTAAGTTTAGGACTTCTTGGGAATAAATTATCAAAAGTATAACTTAATTTTCCGAAGGTAAATATGATATGACTTAATGGTTCTTTTGAAGAAAAAATATGACTTATTGATGTTTTTCCCATCTATTAATAGTATTCAAATAAAAACTATTTTTGCCTATTAAATGAAAAGAAAAACGCTATAATTCTAAAAAGATCAAAAAGTAATAAAAAAATGCACCGTATAAAACACCGTTTTGTGAATTAGCAATACAGCAGTACTAACAATGAAAAGATCTATAAGGAAAAACAAGGTGCATGGATAGTTTCACACAACTGCTATGAAAACAATCCAATAGCATTTCCAAAGTGGTTTAAAAATAAGAAAAAACAAAGACCATCAAGTCAATGGTAGAATTCTCAATCCAGTTGTTCGCTCTTAAGCACAAAAAGAGCATGCACAAATACATGAAGTGTGTAGTTATAAAGAAAAATCTTAATGTAGCCATAAGCCGTGTGTATCTCCTAATTTTGCACCATTGGATGCTTTTTCTTCTTTTGGATACTTTAAGATTTGTTGTTCCAATTGAAAAATTAATGGCAACAAATGAATCAGTAACTACATGCTTCAAGCGTGGATGACCCGTGGGTTCAAAAGATTCTACTCTCTGAAAGAGGAGATTAAAAGGAAAATCATATACAACTTTTGAAAAAGTTGTTAAATTAATGATGCACTCACATCATCTTAAATAATATCCCTTGAAAAGGAAGAACTCTCTGAAGTGACACAGACTCCTGAAAAGATATAAATATATGCAATTGAAGAAATTGCTCTTAACCATGTATATATAGGAGAGATCTTGGATCGCAAAAAAATTATCATCAGTGATGTATTTTCTTTTACAGTAGCTGCTGATATCTTCTGTGATGATGATCTTGAACTATGCATAATAGATGAATACCGATGTCAGCATTGTTGGCAAAAGTGGCAAGAAGCAATCTGAGCAGAATTGGATTCTCTTGCAAAGGATAAAGTATTTGGACTTGTAGTCCTAATACCTAATGATGTAAAACCTATTGGTTATAAATGAATTTTTGTGAGAAAAAAGAATGACAAAAATGAATCACAAGAAAAAAACGCGCCTACTAGCAAAAAGGTTCCTACCCAAGATTGATTATAAAGAAACATACTCACCAGTAATAAATGCAATTATATTTCAGTATCTTATTAGTTTAGCAGTATTAAAAGGACTCAACATGCGTCTTATGGATTGCAATTGCCTAAAGCAAACACCATGAGAAACATGTACTCAATTAAGCTGAGATGATCTTCGCATGGATTGAAACAATTTGAAAAAATTTCGTATAATTATTTCAACGAGTACTTGATAAAGAAAGGGTATGTTAATAATTTCATATGCCCAAGTGTATTTATTAAGAAATCAAAATCTAGATTTGATATCATTGCAATATAAGTTGATGATATTATTCTGATTGGAAAACCTAAAAAGTTGATAAAAATTGCTGAATATTTAAAAATTGAATTTGAGATAAAATATCTCTAGAAAATAAAGTACTATCTCGATCTGTAGATCAAGCATACATTAAACAAAATCCTTGTCTATCAAACAACCTATATCGAAAAGGTCCCAAAGTAATTTAACATGGATAAAGTATATCCATTGAGTACTCTAATGGTTGTCCAATTCCTAGATATCGATAAGGATCTCTTTTGTCTTAAAGAGGATAATGAAATGTTTCTTGGCCCTGAAGAACCATACATAAGTGCAATAGGTTTTTTGTGATACTTAGCACAATGTATTAGGTCTGATATAACAGTTGTAGTCAACTTGTTAGCAAAATTTAGTTCTACACCAACTCGATGAAATTGGAATGACATAAACACATATACTACTATACCTCTGAGGAACTGTAGATTTGAGCTTATTATACTCAAAGCAATCAGTCAATAGTTCACATTTAGTCAGATATGCAGATTCTGGATACTGACAGATCCCTACAAGGCTCGTTCATAAACTGGATATGTTTTCACATGTGGTGATGCAACAATATCATGGTGATCTACCAAGTAGACTTTGATTGCTACATCATCCTATTATTCTAAGATACTTGCATTCCATAAAGCAAGTCATTAATATGTATGGCTAAGGTTTGTAGTTCATCATATTCAAGATACTTGCATACTACCTTTAATTATAGATTCACCAACAACCTTATATGAAGATAAAACTACCTATATTGCACAAATTAAAGGAGGGTTTCTTAAAGGTGATATAACCAAGAATATTTCAACACAATTCTTCCATACTTGTGAACTCCAACAGAGTTGTAAAATTGAAGAAAAAAAGAAACGATCTAATGATAATCTTACAAATCTATTCACTAAAACTTTACCATCAACATTCAAGAAATTGGTATATGATATCGGAATGCATCGGGTTTGTGGCCAATCCAGTGAAAGTCTCGTATCCCGCCATTCCTGACGTTAGAAAAGAATGGAGTAAGGGATGTCCAGATTATGAACACCTGATCGGATCTATCAAGAATGAGCTAACGACTATAAGAGAAGCTGTTGACTGCAGTCCCTCAGCCCAGCTTGTAAAAAGCCAAAAAAAGTGACTTGAGCCTACTTTGCTAAGAGAAGGAAAAGACAGACAACAACAAAAAATCTTTCCAATCTTGGAGTTGAACACAACACTGACTTCGGCCAGAAGATTGATGAAAAAACCTGGGCCTTGCTTAACTCCTTATTCCGTAAACCGGTCGTTGTTTGATCTAATCGAACCCCGGACACACAAGAGCCCAACCGAGGAGGAATGCATGGTTTCCTGGTGGTTAATGGGACGGACATTCACAGTCTCTTGAACCACTTGAGTCTTTCGTCTTTTTGAATCCCTAGGGATTTCATATTCAAATAAGGGTCAGTTTTCGAGGAGTCACTTAGCACTTTTTTTTCGTTTAGTAAGAAGTAAGATAGACTGCCCTTTTTAATTTTTTATTAGGGGAGAATTTCATCAGGGAGAGTTTTCACATCAAGATACAGGATAATATGCACGTTGAACTTTTTTTTTCCTTCATCTAGGTTTTCTCCCATTGGGTTTTCCTAATAAGATTTTAATGAGACAACATTAGTGTGTCTAACTCTATTCTAAGATTCATTTTGAATATTTACTCTTTTTCCTTCATTAGTTCTTTTCCCACAAGCTTTTCCTAGCAAGGTTTAAAAGAGACATATTATCTTAGCATAGTGGTCATCCAATGAAGAATGTTATAAATATTGTATATACAATTGTGTATAAAGTGGATGACTCTTAACCTTCTAATTAATACCTCAAGTAAATAAAAGTATTGGGTGTTAGTGCATTAACTTATAATTCCTTATCCATTAATACCACATTTTTATTGTAAAACTAAAGAAATATATAGAATAAAATTGTAAAGAGATAAGAGAATATAGAAATGCTAGAGAATAGAGTTTTGCAACTTGTATTTCTTAGTGTATCCAAAACATTTTTTTAGGCCTCCAAACAAAATGACCATCAAATACAATGATAAATGTGATATATCAATGGGTAGGAAGTTATAGGCTAATGCACTAACATCCATTAATTCATATTTACTGGGGGTACTACAACACTCTCAATTGGATGACCACTATACTAAGATAATATGCCTCATTAAAATCTTGCTAGGAAAATCCTATGGGAAAAAACTCAGCGAAGGAAAAAAAGTATATATTCAGATGAATCTTAGAATAGCGTTGGATGCACTAATGCTACCTCATTAAAATTTTATTAGGAAAACCCAATGGGACAAAATATAGACAAAGGAAAAAAAGTACAACGTGCATATGTCTTGTATCTAAAAAAAAAGTACAACATGCATATGTCTTGTATCTTGATGTAGATACTCCCCGTAATGAAGTTCTCTCCTTGATAAGAAATCAGCTAGATTGGTCACAAATCCAATGAATTCTAATGCCATATACCAATTTTTTTAACAATAATAATGGTAAAGTTTTAGTGAATAAATCTACAAGATTTTCACTAGATCGTATCTGCTTTAATTCAATTTCATGGCTCTGCTGGATTCATGAGTGTAGAAGATTTTTGGCAAAATATGTTTGGTTCTACCACCTTTAATAAACTCTCCTTTAATTTTTATAATAAAAGCAAAGTTATTTTTAAATTAGTGAATCTGTAATCAAAGGGAGTCTACAAGTATTTCCAATATGATGAACTACAGACCTTAGCTACACACATTCATGACTCGTTTCATGGAGTGCAAAAATCACAGAATGATTGAAAAATATAACAATTAAAGTCTACTTGATAGATTTCCATGAGATTGTTGCATCACTACATGTAAAAACATTTTCAGTTTGTGAACGAGCCTTATGAGGATCTAATAGGTATCCAGAATCCGCACAATCGACTAAATGTGAAACATTGGCTGATTTCTTTAAGTATGCAAACCAAAATCTATAGTTCCACGAAGGTAGATTAGGACATATTTTACGTCATTCCAATGTCCGTCGAGTTGGTGCAACACTAAACCTTGCCAACAAGTTAACTACAAATGTTATATCAGGCCTAGTACATTGTGCTAAGTATAAACAACGGACCAATTGCCCTTTGATATGGTATTTAAGGACCAAGAAGCATTTTATTTTCCCCCTTAGGACAAAAAGGATCGTTATTGACATCAATAGATCGGATGAACATTGGAGTATTTAATAGATTTCTTTTATCCATGTTAAACCATTTTAGGACCTTTTTAGTATAGATTTTTTTTATGGATAAAAATTTCGTTTAACGTATGCTCAATCCGTAAGCCAAGATAATACTTTTCTTTCTAAGATCTTTAATCTCAATTTCCTTTTTCAAATATTCAACAGCTTTTACAAACTCTTCAGGAGTTTCAATCAGACTTATATCATCAACATATACTACAATGATCATAATCTATATTCTTATTTCTTAAAAAATACACATAGGCATATGAGATTGCTAACATACCCTTCCTTTATCAAGTACTCACTAAGATGATTATACCACATTCTTCTAAATTTTTTCAATCTAAATAAGGATCGTCTCAACTTAATTGAGTACATGTTTCGTGATTTTGATGGGTTTGCTTCAAGCAATTGTAATCCTTTAGGGGCTTTCATATAAATATCAGTATCTAACTTTTTACATAAGTATGAAGTAACAATGTCCATAAGAAACATGTCTTGTCCTTCTGAGATTGTTAGACTAATATGATAGTGAAATATAATTGCATTCGTTACATTACAGGTGAGTATGTTTCTTCATAATCAATCTCGAGTCTCTACAGGAACCCTTGAGCCACTAAATGTACTATATGTCGCATATTTACGTTTTAATTTCATATATATCCAATATATTTTACATCTAAAAGTGTTAGACTACGAGTTCAATTTAACAACTTTTGATATTTTAGAACTGCAGTTCTACATTTACATCTTTAAGTATATTGGACTGCGGGTCCAATATTTTATATTTTGTTAATAGGCTCCAAGTGAAATGTTTTCTTTCACTTTGACCAATCATTTCTATGTCGACAATTATATATTGTGCATAGTTCAAGATAATCACCATTTTAGATTTCAGTAGCTATTATTGTGACGCCCCAAATTCGGGTGTCCGTAATTAGCTCGTTGATCTCTCAACAACACACGGAATACCCGTAAATACTATGTAACTCAATACCACTCTGTCATGACTCATTTATCGGGATCCATATCTTAACAAAATTTGGGCAAAATCTCCTTTGTACGGGAAGCTTTACCCAAAACGCAACATGTGCAATCATACAATGTTGACCACACCGGGTAAATTCATCCATACTCAGTTGTATAGTATCGGATACTACCATAATGATCATCACTACGTACATTCATTCATAAAAGAATAAATTTCTTAAAAGAATCTCATATACATGTCTTTTTAATATAAACAAGTTTTTGTTTACAAAAATTATACAAGGTCAAAAGTAAACATATACAAGGAACTACAACGTCAAAATAAAAGCCACAGTCCGACTCTGTCGTCAAAGCGGACTTGTAGGAGGGCCTTCGGTGAAAGCCTATGGTGTACCTGAAAAATGTTCCCATAAAGGGTGAGTCAATGCTCAATAGGGTAACTCCTATAGATAATACCTCTCAACCCAAATAGATATGAAAAGTCACATGCAACAATCATTTCATGCATTCATTCAAATGTGTCTATTATAAACAAATTTCATAAATCATATCATGTCATGAGATGAGACTCACGCAAGCAATACTAACACTGAGCCTCATCCCGTGCTCCCACAACACATGCAATGTCATGTGTATGTATTTGGGTATTTCAAGCCCCCGTCATTGGTGTTATGTACACTAAATGACTAATTAATTCATTTTCTTGTGTCTTTGTGGGGAAATGATTTATAGTATTACACCAGTGGGGCACCACACCATCAAAGGATTTCAAGGAGATCTCATCTACGACTCTATTTTCGCCGTTACACTTTTCTAGAATTACACCCCTAGAAAGTGTATAAACCAAGTAAGTGGATCTTGCACCTGAGGGAGAATCTGACCCTTCTTGCTATACCTTGACACGTTTATCCATTTAATTTTTCGTGCGACTCAGCCGAAACTTAGTGCGACTTTTCCGATCCAACGATCAACCACCTATGTGGTGATTGATTTCATTCCATGCACATACTACCCATGTCAATGCCCATGAATATAGTGCAACTAATGCATAATGCAATACAATGTGCAATTATCTTTGGTACAATTTACAATGTCCATTACATATGAATGCAATATAATGACAGTTTCAACACAATCCCAAGTATGTTATGTAAGATAATTAGCTCAACAAACATACTTGTATTAACGTAGGCGTTTAAACAGACACCTAGAGGGCACATCAATTTACACAACTATCATGTTTATTACTTCCAACATGGGAAAATGTTTATTAATCCTATAAGCATAAGCACAAGTCCACCACACTAATCATATGCTAAATAATTATAACGCCACAAATACCACTTTGGACGGCATTACATTCTAAAATCATTTATATCATGAGAGCACTAAAATAATCTATCAATAAATAAGTCTTCATAAAATCATCCATAACATTTACAATATTATCCCAAAAGAATAGACCCAACTAGGCCTTACATTCCAAAAATCAACTAATGTAACCCAGTAGAAATAACAAAAGAAAACTAGACTTCACATGGTTCAAAATGAATATCCTAGTTTAGAACAAAAGAAAGTGTCCCTCTAGGCGTCCACCTCAGGATCCACGCTTTCGTCTATTAGAGTCTCCCGGTGTGTGGGTTCATCGGCTCTGAACTCCTCTTCTAGTACATAATCTGCAAATATTGTTTGTAGGGGGTGAGCACTAAACTCTGTAGGAAAATCCTTCCAAACTCAAACAAGGTTTTAAAAGCATGTAAAACAAGTCGGTCTCATTTCACCAATAGCATATATAACCCTTTTGAAGTAAAATCATGACATTTTAATATATCTCTAGTGTATGAATAACAATAAAGTTAAACGGAAAGGTGAAACCAATTACAACAATAAGTTATATAATTTCCAAAAGTAAACAAATACCCCACACATGATTTAATATTGTCCTCTTTTGGCATGAGCATCCTTACAAGGAACCTCTCACCCTCAAGGTTGTGTTTCACAAGCATCCTTACAAGGAACCTCTCGAGAAGATCACATATTGTCCTCTGTTGACATGAGCATCCTTACAAGGAACCTCTAATCCTCAAGATTATGTTTCTCAAGCATCCTTACAAGGAACTTCTCAAGAAGATCTCATATTTTTATATTTTGGCATGCACATCCTTACAAGGAACCTCTCATCCTCAAGTTTATGTTTCTCAAGCATCCTTACAAGAAACATCCTGAGAAGATCTCATATTTTTCTCTTTTGGCATGAGCATCCTTACAAGAAACCTGTTACCCTCAAGGTTCATCCAAACAACCATACCAAAAATTCAATACCAACAATTTTCTCAAATAACCCACCATTCCACAAATTTCCAATTTATGAGCAAATTCCAAAAATTCTAATTCTCACAAGTGATTTTTCCAATAGAACAAATTTAAGAAAAAGGCACAAGAGGTCATAAACAATATCATTTTATTTCTCAACACAAAGCACTAGAGTTTAGAAATCAAAAACAATGAAGAATCAAAAGAAAAACTCACTTCTCTTGAAAGCTTGAGTTTGAAAGCAAGAAAAAGAGATTTAAGAGCTATTCCACTGTAGCTTTGTTTAAAACATGTTAATCTTTACAAGAATACAAAGGAATGATAGTTTTATAGCACATATATTTGATCTAAAGTTAAAAGAATACATACAGACATAAGCCCTAGCCTCAATGTAAGAGAAAGAGAAAAAATCCTTACCTTGAATCAAAAATTTCAAAGTTCTAATCAAAAGCCCAAGCTCTAGAGACTTCCTTTCTCCTCTTTCTTCTTTCCTTTATCTTCTCATAGGGTTCTAAAGTGTTTAGGGTGAGAGTGGAATGTAAGAATGGGATAAAATGTAGTGAAAATGGGTGTTTCAAATGGTCAAATCTCGATTTTTTTTGTGCAGAATTCGGGTTTCTTTCAGGCCTACCGGTAGGCTCTTTCGGTAGGTTTTAGCTACTGGTGTCGGACATACCGGTAAGCTGTTCCGGTAGAGTTTCCTTCTGGTAGACTCTTCCAGTAGGGTTCCCCTTTCGGTATGCTATTCTGGTAGGGTTTGTCTAGTTTTGCCAATATTTCCTGTTTTTCATTTTCAATCCATTTCAAACCCTTCCAAAACCAACCTAAATATAATATTTATGTATATATATATATATATATATATATATATATATTTATGCATCAAACTCAGTTGGTATAATTTTTATTACGAACTATTCCATATATTCACGAGTTAAAATCAAGTTTTAACTATTATTTACAATATTAATATTTCTTACGGTTCTAACCCATGTGATTCATTTCTACACCATTACCTATATTAAATTACCAAAAAATTATCATTATATTACTTTAAACTTATGGGGGTTTACAATAATCACTTAACAAACATAGTATTTCATAATCACATAACAAACTAATAATTTTACTAAACTTGGTCCTTAAAACATCAAGTCATACTAATGTATAATTAACATGGTTTAAATCACTAACATTAACTTTCACCAAGTTAATCATAATAGGATTTTACTAATTACAAGGTTAATTATAAATCCTATATTTGACCTATTTGTTACACTGGTCAAGGCCTAATATGTGATATACACCCTTAGCCTATCCGTTTCATATGTCATCTTTTAGGCTGAAATTACATCTAAATAGAGGAAACACTACTTCTCGTAGCGTGAGCCCATGTGGAAGAACTTCAAAGAAAGTCCGAATTTAGTTTCCTAAGCCTTAGTCCTAGGTTCTCGTATTTGATATTTTTGGAGAAAAATGTGATATTTGGTATGGTTGCATAAGTCTCATTGCGTAGAGAAACTTTCATTCTTGGCCCGAAGCAATCAAACAGCTTGATCTTTGTAGATCTAAAGAGAAATGAAGGAGAATAAATAATAAAAAAAACTCACTTTTCGCTATTTTCTATCTCTATGTCTTGCTGAACATTGGAGTGCAAAATAAGTGGAAGACTTTTGCCTTCCACTTTATATAGTTTTAAATATTTGTGTAAACCCCCACATGTCAATAGTAATATAATGATAAAAATGTATAGTAATTTAATATAAGTAATGGTTTAGGAAATAATAATATCGTAAATAATAGTTAAAACTTGGTTTTAACTCGTGACTATATGGAACAGTTCATAATAAAAACTATATCAACTATGCTTGAGGCAAAAATATATATTGTATAGGTTTAGGTTGGTTTTGGAAGGGTTTGGAATGGATTGGAAATGAAAAACAGGGAATATAGGAAAAACTAGACAAACCCTATTGGTAATGTGTACCGGTACTGAACCATACCAGTACTGTGTTCCATAACCATTTGGTCCAGTGAGTTAACCGTACCGGTACTGTACTCCGAAACTGTACTAGTACTGTCGAAAGAGATGTGACAGTTTAAAGTCACGATTTGTGGTCCGTATTCGCCTTATAAATACCTAGAGACGTCTCCTTAGCCTTCATTACACCACTCCTAACCCTCGAAACACTTAGAGAGCAAGAAAGAAGGAGAAAACACAAGATCAAAAGGGAAAAACAAGAGATTTAAGAGTGATTCAAGATTTAAGCCCTAGTTATTCAAGAGTTAAGGTAGGAGTTTTCTTCCATTCTTGTTCATTGATGTTAGGGTTATTATATATATGTTTTGACTCTTAATCATATGTAGTTGCTATGGGTTCCTTGTTTCTTGATGTTTTTGTAAACTTTATCATTTTTTGAACAAAGGGATGGTTGGAGAGCCATCAAAACCCTAGTTTTTGAGAAATATGAACTTCTCTCTCTATATTCACTCAAGCTTGATTTTGAAAACTCTAGTACTTTGTGGTGAGTAATAAAATGATATTGATAATGATCTCTTGCATATTTTTCTTTAAGTTGTCCTATTTGAAAATATCACATGTGAAGAATTGAGAATTTTTGGAGTTACTTGTGGTTTGAGAAAATATGATGGATATTTGAGAAAATTGTTGGTATTAGATTTCTTGAATGGTTGTTTAAATGAACATGAGTGAGAGGTTCCTTGTAAGGATGTTCATTCCTTCTCAGGAGGTTCCTTTTAAGGATGCTTGATAAGCAAAGTCTTGAGGGTGAGAAGTTGTAACATCCCAAAATACACCCTGGATGGCATTACATTCAATAACCATTCATACCATGAGAGCACTAAGATAAACCATCAATAAAGAAGATTTCATAACCATGATTCATAACATTTACATCAATATCCCAAAAGAATATGCCATCTTTGGCCTTTACATTACCAATGAAAAGTTTACTATTATAACGCAGCGGAAAGTACAAAAGAAACTAGACTACACAATGTTCAAAAGAATTTTCTAGTCTAGTACAAAAGAACCACGGCTCTAAATATCCACCTCGGGATCTAGGTTCCCCTCGAGTGGAGCCTCCCAATGTCCCGGCTCGTCGATGCCGAGATCCTCCTCTAGCACTAAATCTGAAAAATATAGTTGTAGGGAATGAGCACAAAGCTCGGTAGCAAAATCTTCTCAAACTCAAACAAGGTTTGAAGAAAAACATCAAAAAGGGGTGGTCTCATTTCACAAATATCATACATAATGTTTGAAGTAAAACAAGGACATTTATCAACGGATCTCAAGTTTAAATAACAATACTAATGGAAATACACCATCACAGCCAATTCTCATAATCATCCATTTCAAAATATCATTATTTTCCAACACAAGGTATACTATTGTTCTCTTAGGAATGAGCATCCTTACAAGGAACCTCTCACCCTCAGGGTTTGAGTTATTTCAAGCATCCTTACAAGGAACCTCTTGATAATGTTACAAATTATCCTCTCTTGGCATGAGCATCCTTATAAAGAACCTCTCACCCTCAAGGTTTATCCAAATCAAGCATCCTTACAAGGAACCTCTTGATAATGTTACAAATTATCCTCTCTTGGCATGAGCATCCTTATAAGGAACCTCTCACCCTCAAGGTTTATCCAAATCAAGCATCCTTATAAGGAACCTCTTGATAATGTTATAAATTATCCTCTCTTGGCATGAGCATCCTTATAAGGAACCTCTCACCCTCAAGGTTTATCCAAATCACCCTACAAGCAACACCTTAGCCCATATATTCTCCAATGCCCAACAATTTCAAGGGTCTCCAATTTATAAGTAAAATTCTCCAAATTTATCATGCAATAATTTCAATAACTAAGTATGTAAAATACAAGAGATCACAAGAACATCATTTTTGTTTTCCATATGAAACACTAAGGTTTTGAAGTCAAGGGTAAATCAAAATTTAGAAAAGAAAGCGTATTCTCTCTTGAAAACTAGGGTTTAATGGTTGACCCACCATTTATATTGTTTAAAGCATGTGAATATTCATGAGGAGATCAAGAATCAAGGATTTATAGCATACATATAAAATTTAGAGTGTAAAGAATACATATAAGTAAACCTAGCCTCAATGTAAGAGAAAGAGAAGAAATCCCCTACCGTGAATCTTGAAGAACTAGGGTTTGGATTCTTGAATATACCCTTAATCTCTTGTTTTTCTCCTCCTTCCTTCCTCTTTTCTCTTCCTTTCTTTCTCTCTTAGGGTTTCTATGGTTGGAGTGGCCGAAATAGGACCAAAATGGACGACCTTGGGTATTTATAAGGCTAAAATTGGACCAAGGTCGCGACTTAAAATATTCAGATTTTTATATCGGGTGTACCGGTACCCGGTACCGGTACCAAAAATCTTCTGGAATCGGGGTACCGGTACCCAGTATCGGTACCAAAAACCTTCTGGAAATCGGGGTACCGGTACCCGGTACCGGTACCACTCAGCAGACAGATTCTTCCTCCGTCTTCCAAGTTTCCAACGCACTTCATATTACCTCTCCCAAGGTTTTTCGACCTTCCGGATTCAATGGAAACATTATCTTAACCTAAAAGCATTTAGAAATTCATCTAATCCCCATTTTCATGTTTCAACTTCTTTGGAACTCAAACTCTCCAAATCAATATGTGTCTCTAGGATTTATCCTAGTGTTAAACATCTATATGGTTTATCCTTACCTTATTATACATATCCACACCTTCACAACAATATTTTTATTACCTATATCTATACATTATATAAGAGAAAGTACGGGGTGTTACAGAAGTTCCTTGTAAAGATGCTTATGTCAAAAGAGGACAATATGTGGTAATCTCGAGAGATTCCTTGTAAGAATGCTTGAGAAACAAATCCTTGAGGGTGAGAAGTTCCTTGTAAGGATTTTTATGCCAAATGAGGACAATATGTGCTATTCTCGGGAGGTTCCTTGTAAGGATGCTTGATAAACAAAGCTTTGATGGTGAGAGGTTCCTTGTAAAGATACTCATGTCAAAGAAGACAATATTAAATCATGTCTGGGGTATTAGTTTACTTTCAGGAATTGTGTGGCAAATTATTGGTAATTGGTTTCACCTTTCAGTTTAACTTTATTATTGTTCGTAAACTAGAAATCTATTAAAATGTCATGATTTTACATCAAAGATTATATATGCTATTTGTAAAACGAGATCGACCTCTTTCATATGCTTTTATAAATCTTGCTCGGGTTTAGAAGAATTTTCCTTCAAAGCTTCGTACTCACCCCTTACTTAACAACCTTTTCAGATTATACTCTTGATGAAGTGCGGGGAGTTGAGGAGCTCGCACATTGGGAGACTTCGGTAGACGGGAGCGTGGATCCCGAGGTGGACGCCTAGAGCGACACTTTTTTTGTTCTAGACTAGGATATTATCTTGACCATTGTGAAACCTAGTTTTCTTTTGTTATTCCGCTACGTTATATTAGTTGATTTTTGGAATGTAAAGGCCAAGATGGGTCTATTCTTTTGGGATAATGTTTTAAATTCTATGAATGACTTTATGAAGTCTTATGTATTGATGAATTATTTTAGTTCTCTCATGATGTAGATGGTTTTAGAATATAATGCCGTCTAGGGTGGTATTTGGAGCGTTACAATTTGGCTCACATCGCGCCACACGTTCAATTTTAACGGGTCCAATTTTATTCCAAATCAATTAAATATCATCCCGAGTTAATTTTAGTACATTTTTGTTGAACTAACTTTAAATTATTTTTTGGATCCTGCAAATAAAATCTGATCGCAATTATTTTAGTCACGCAACACCCGATCACTTCGTAACACGTGAAAAATCCGACTGTCTCAAAATTCCATAAAAACTTACTGGGTAGTTAGATTCACAAGACGAATCCAATAGTGAGGTCCGCTTTGTCATATGAATTATATAAATATTCATATTTTTTATCCGTGCTTTAACAATTAATTATTGTTTTACCCTTTTAATTAAGATTTTAATAATTTTTTTCTCGGGTTTTACAACTAGATCATTGATGATCAGTTTTGTGCGATCCCAAACCTCACTTATATATGCATGCTTAATAGAAATTTCTTCACTTATAAATATTTAGATCTCTTTAGGAGTTTGTGTCTCTTCAGGGGTTATTACTTGAGATGATGTGGGTGCATTTTTATTTTCTATTTCAACAAGTTTTTCTTGAGTTGTATGTAATTGTCCTTCAGCAGCTAAATCTTTTGAACCTATGTGTGTAAGAAAGTTCACGTCATTCTTCAGACAACTGATTTCTCTCTTTAACAGTGGAAAGAGTGTCTCATTTTTTTTGCACATACATTACTTTGTTGGGATCTCATTATCTTTTAGGCACCTTTTTCTCTGTGGGAGATGCCACTTCACGAGATTTAGTTTACTAACTTTGAATTGATCAGTATTTTTGTTGCCTATTTTGTGGGTGTGGCCTCTTTGGGATTGCCAACTTTTTCTACGTAACTTCCATTGTATCTTTTTTTTTTTTTTGGTCTCTTCGAGAATACGAACTTTTCCACTATTTTTCATTATTTCTTTCTCTCTTGGGGAATCTTGTTTATTGCTATGACTAGGCTTTCATGCTTCTAGCATAATCTAGATAAATTCATTCGACAATACTTTATAAAAGAAAGAAAAAGATATGTATCTCATATATTCATATGCTATAAAAAGAATAATAATCTTGACCTTCTAATAAAATCAAATGTATTAAAAGTATTCTATTAAGAATTGAAGGCTAGAAATTGTCAAATTAAAAGTGTACATGAAATTTAACCCTGGCACAATTTTCACACAATTGTGAGTTAGAGTAATCTTCAAATAGAGTTTAAAAAACAAGTTACCTCTTGTACTTGTTATTTTCTGATAGTATTAACTTAGTGACTAAGACTTGAAACAAGGTTCAACTTAACTAAATAGACTAAAATGTTTTTATAATTTGCAAAAACTAAAATGAATAACTCGTAATAATAAACGAGTCAATAAACTTGATTTACTCCAATAAATCACGCATATATATTTCCACGTGAATCATAACTTATTCGTCAATAAATCTACAGATATTGATGATTTATGCATGCTAAAACTCTTGGTCAATATATATGCAAGAAAATATGTATATTAGCAATATTAATCAACAAATATCAGTCTGTGATATGTAAATAATTTCACCATATATCAAAGGGATAGTTTAGTAAACAATTTATTTTGTAAGTAGATAGTACATAAATAATCATTTGTCAAAAAATATTCTGATTTTGTAATGGTTTCATGTGTATGCACAATGATTCAAAGTTAATATTGAATGTCCAAGATGAGCATGCCATAAAAAAAATTTGGGTCATAGGAATTCAGGTGCATCACAATATGTAACTTAATTATTCTTAAGGTCATATAATATAACCCCCTTAGAAAAATCAAGAAGTTTCTCTAACACAAGTTTCTAGTTTGAAATAATAAAAGGGCTAATATTTGATATCTATTATGATGAATGCCTTTAAAATTTGGTAGACTTTTTTCGGATCTACAAAACATCATATCAAGATAAAACTTATTCTTAGCAACATAATATTGGTTATTTCTGAACTTTCATTCTAGTGTTAGTATTTTAAGCATCATGATCACTAGTTTTTAGGTAGCTATTTCTATAAAGCCACCAAGGTCATACCCATGATCATGGAAATACATAAAATAAAAAATAGTAGAATGTAAAAAAAAAAAATAAAGCCAATAAAATATAACAAGTACAAGATACAACGTAACGTAGAATAATTAGTTCTTCAAGAACTATATAGAGTTGATCTTCAAGATCAATCTATTTTCTTTTTTCATAACCATTTAAACACATTTTCTTCTGGAAATGATGTATGTTCGATCAAATGAGATCGGAGTTCTTCCTAAAAAATACAACATTATTATTTTATTTTCAATCACATGATATAAATCCATTGTGGATCTACTCTCTTAATGACCAACTATAGGAGCACATTCAAATCAAGAAATGTGATCCATTATTTTTCGAACATATATTCTTTGGAAATTTTTTTTACATAATTTTAAGTGTGTTCGGATATTACAACCTTAGGTGTATCGAGCATTTGAGAGGATTACGATCTTTAGGATTCGTAAATCTCATTCAATATGTTTCGTATGGTGGGTCCTTTATTGTGAGGTGCCCAATTTTATTCTTTAGGAAGATTCATGATGGCAAAGAATAAACATTATCTTTGTGCGATCTTTTTAGGAATGCTTGATTTCCTTCTTTTATTGAATCTTCAAAATTCATAGCATCGAAGTGTCACTAATGCACACTTTTTTATATATGATTCATTTTGCTTCTTACAACGAATTCATTATTACTTATGGCAATGGATTCATTATGCTTTTGGCAATGAATAATTGTTGCTTCTGACAATCAATTCATTATATTTTTATCAATATAAATAATTTTCAAGATTCATAGGATCAAGGTGGATCTCTTCAAGGATCTAATATTAGTAGTTCTGACTCATAATATCCAAAGTGACTAGGTAAGAGAATAATATATCACTTCTTCTTCTTGAGACAGTAATATGGAGACCAAATACTCTTCAAGAGGGTCATGATTTTGTAATCACACTTCTTTCGTTGGTGTAAAAACAACAGTTAAAAGAATAGGATTCATGGATATCCTATATTTTGATAAACATGCACTCTTACCATGAACAATACATTCAAGATCAATTATTTTGATTAGAATGCACTGGAGTTTTTCAATAGGAGATAATAGAAGAATACCACTTTTTCGATAATTCTCTTACACAACAATTGAACTACTCGTGATAACTTGTTGTGCAATTAATTAGAATCTCAAAGAGATAAAATCTTCTTCACGATTGATTAGAGACTCGTGTTGATAACGTGTTATAAAACTAGAAATATATAGAATAAAATTATAAAGAGATAAGAGACTATAGAAATTCTAGAGAATAGAGTTTCTTAACTTGTATTTCTCAATATATTCAAGACCTCTTTTTATAGGTCTCCAAACATCATAACCATCAAACACAATAATAAAAGAAGTATATCAATGAGTAGGGAGTTATAAGTGTGACGTCCCTGAAATTGGTGGTCCTTTGTCAACTCATTGATCACCCATCAACACGCAAAAATACCCCTGAATGCCACATAACCCAACAGCACGTCACAACATCCCCTTTATCGGGATCACGACTACTCAAGTTTTGACAGAGTCCCCGCTGTACCTGGCACTGCCAAACGTATAGTTTGTATACCATTCAACTACATGAGCCATTCAAGGTCTAATATACAATAATTTATCCTCATTTAAAGTCCATTTATATCATTTGAACAAGAGAACCTAAGACCCAAAGGCCTAGCAAAATATTTCAAAAAAATTGAGATTTTAACAAAACCTACCCGTTCGAACGTGGACTGGCATTCGAACGAAGATTGCTCCCAGCATTTGGTTCCATGCAGATATGCAAAAGTACTATAAGCTCCTTAGGTTCGAATGTAAAAGTGGGGTTCGAATGTAAAAGTGGGGTTCAAACATGAAATGGCGTTCGAACTAAGCTTGTTCCCAGTACTTTGGTTCTCTACAGAGCCTTAAGTACTGTAAGCTTCCTACGTTCGAGCACTAACAATATGTGTGTCCAATTTTCCCTTTTTTTATCCATTTTTTATTTTCAATCCATCCCAAACATGTACAATGTCAACCCAAAATCTCATAACATAAAGTGTTACATACAACATGGTTCATACAAGTCCATTGCAATCATTTTCATATAATTACATGCCAAAAACTAAATTTTTACAGTAATTTAGCAAAATATGGTTTAAAAGTCACATTTCGGCTTTTCTTCATCCTTGAGAATCTGAATAAGAGCCATCCACCGGTGTGTACTCTGCACATGACATGTTTTCCCATAAAGGGTGAGTCACACTCAATAAAGTATCTCTTAAAGAGGTTACTTCCCAGCCTAGATGCATATGAAATGTTCACATGCACAATTTCACAATCAACAAATCTTCCAATCAAGGATATGAAATTCAATAATACGAATTACCATGTTATGCTATGAAATTAGATGAGACTCACTCATGCAACTCAACCTGAGCCTTTACCGACTCCCTCAACACATGTAATGCCATGAGTATAAAACCAGACATTTCAAGCCCTCATCATTGTTGTTGCATATACAGTGACCATTTAAAAAATAAATCATGTGTCTTTGTTGGATATTCGGATCTTCAGAGTCTCACCGCCGGTTTCGCACACCATTACACATTTTTGGAATTGCACCTCCGAAAAGTGCATAAACTAAGTAACTGGGTACTGCACCCGAGGAAGAATCAAGTCTAGATTGTTGTATCTGATACAAGTTTTTTATGCAACTGTGCGACTTTGTCGAACCTTGGTCTGACTGTACCGAGCTCACTTATCAACCACCAAGAGTGATGTTTGATTCAAAAATATGCACACACACTCACACTCATGTCTAATGAATGTGATGCCTCTGTGCATATGCAATGTAATAAGCAATTACAATATTAATATCATATTCATATGTAATGAATACCATATGATCTATTTCAACCACATTTCATGACCAATTATGTCGAAGGCATATAATTTTCATAAATCGTCACAATGCCAATACATCATCTAGCATATATCAACATTTTCATCTAACAATAATTTCCTAAGGATCTCATACACACTCTATGCATTAACACACTTAATTTCACATTGGCACAATATAAACACATAGTATGTCCACATGACACCATTTTCGAAGAAATTACAAGCTAGCAATTTTCTCATACCAATTCAAGCTAGAATTAATTCCACCCAATTTCAATACCCATTTTATCAATTTTACAACTACAAACAAGTGTTAAAGATATTTAACAACCTACCCATTCTATATCACAACCCTAGGTTAAAAATAAACCTAGTTAGGATGAAAATCCTATCTCTTGAAGTGTAAAATAACTGCAGAAAGCTTCAAGAACCCAAAATAAATTCTAATCCAAGCTTTTCCCAAAATCTCGTTTTTTTAATTTGGGTGATTTTCGTTCTTTTTGGTACGTAGGCGTAGCCCTCGTCGCGTAGATGAACTTTGACTCTTGGCCCGAGTCGATTCGACCAACGGAACTCCGTAGATCGTAGAGAGAAGTTGGAGATTTTGATATTTTTTCTTCTTTTTTCCCTCTCTTCCTCTTCTAACATTAAACCCAACTGAGAATAAGGGTGTTTATCCTACCCTATGGTAGAAAATATAGTCTTCCGTCTTCCTACCTGATACTTTACAAAAGAATTTTCTTTTTTTGTCTACCCTACCCGACTTCCTACCCAATTAATTGAGTAGGAAGTCGGGTAAACACTTTTGTAGCCATTAATTTTTGAATTATTTTAACAATTTTCCTTTTGTGGATTAAATTAATAACTTAGCTTAAATGGGTTAGAACTAATAAACTGTGAAATGAGGTTTGGGTCAGTCACATTGATGGGCATATAGATTTCTCATAGGAAACACATGCGTGTAAGAAAAGATGAAATTGACTTGATGCTTAAAAAAAATCTGACCATAGATATGTAGATGAAGGCCTGCGATCAGACCAGGCCCTGAATGATGAAGGCCACCAGATCGCAAAGAGAGAGAGAGAGAGACCGAAAGTACCTGGGATGGGAGGTTGAGACTAAACAATAAAGGAGAGAAGTGAACTGAGGTGAGGCGCTTAAACAGTCAGCAGACGATAGTCGATAAGGCTGGTTGGTTAGCAATTAGGGTTTTCTGAGTTTATATATATATAAATTAATTAATTAATGCGGGCTGTGTAGGGTAGGAAATTGAGGTCAATCAAAAATTTGAACACCCCTAGCTGAGAATGTGGAGAAAATGTGATTTTCTCCCCTATTTTTACTCCTAGGATGCTTGGCCCACGTTGCGTCACACGTCCTCCTTTCCCGGGTCTGATTTCTTCCCGAAATGATTAAATTTCATCTCGATTCAAGTTCAAAAAAAATTTTATTTCAACTTGCTTTAAATTATTATCCAATTTTTAAAAGTTTATTCCTGGGTCCATTTATGAGGTCACCGACACCCGATCGCTTCGTAAAATGCGAAAAATTTAACTGTATCAAAATTCGACAAAAATTGACAGGACAGTTAGATTTCGCAAAATGAATCCAATAGTGAGGTTCATTTTGTCATCCCAATTCTAACAAAATTCAGGCTTTCAACTCGTACTGTAATGACAAATTGTCATTTTACCTTTTTTCATAAAAAGTTCAAATTTCTCGAGTTTTACAATAAGCTAATGCACTAACCCTTAATTCTTATTTACTTGAGGTATTAATTATAAGGTCAAGGGTAATCCACTTTAAATATAATATACAATATCTATCTAATAAAGTAGCTTACAATTCAAATCTAAAAAAAGATAGGCAAAATGACTTTTGCTATTCGCGGTTGAGATCGCTTTAAATTTTACTTTAAAGTTAATCTTGATGGGCCAGGTCCAAATGACTCAATCCATATAAAAAGTTTAACCTTAACTAAGATTCAAACCTTGAGAAGTCCCACCAAGCCGAATGTGGTCCAAGTCCAGTCAAGCCCATCAGAGAGCTACATCAGCTTGGCTACGTCATCAGGAGAGTATCCAGGAGCCTCACCCTCGCTGCCTTATAAAGAGTCAGCCTTCACCCCTTCCTTGACCGAGTCTCATGGAGAACACCTCAATTACCTCGCTTGTTGAGAAGAAGTCGTGAGCTCCGTTAGAATGGATACTTGGTTGCTATTGAGTCGCCAGAATTTGTTAGGGGGGCGACTACAAATTGTAAGCCCCACCAACACTTGGGGGCAAGACACTCAACTAAGCACATACCTCCTCTCCTTCTCTAAGCTTGCACTCTCTGCTCTCCCTACACCCTTGAATTAATAAAGCACCCGACGACCATAGCTATTCAAAAGTGGACGTAGGTCACATTGGCCGAATCACTACAATTCTAGTCTTCTCTTTCTGTAACTTAATTACTGCATTAATCATTCATACTTGACAGGTGGTGTACAAAGTCAATTTGTGCATCATCAAATCTAACGGCTAATATTAACACTCTAAATTTAATAGGAAAAATATTCTTCTAAGGGTGTATTTGGAGTGATTTTTTAAAGTACTTCTAGAAATTATTTCTCATAAGTACTTTAAAAAAAATAATAATATTTGAAAACGTTCTACCACTACCTCTACCACCACTACTACCACCACCACCACCGTCGTCGCCCCCTACCACCA
>CM042187.1:20841446-20856834 GCA_023539305.1 Ilex asprella
CTCTAACATTTCTATATTTTATTTAATTTCTATCTCTGTATTCTTAAACTTACAATACGCCATCAAAACACCTATGTGGTGTTTGTATCAAAGGATTTGGGGGGATTACAAGTGGGATTGGATTAAAATAGTGAATGGACCCACTTATCCTTGGTTTGGTTGAACAAATTGGAATGAGCTCCTCGCTGGGATTTAAAAAAAAGGGGTAGGCTGACAGGTGAGATAATCCATCCCACGCAGTATTATCTCAACCCATGTGAATGAAGGGATTCAAAATATAGTGAAGGCGATGCATGGTAAAATTACTTTAACACCCTTTAGCATTCCTATGCCATTCAATTCCACAATTCCTGTTAATCACCTCTACACCTCTTGATTCCAAAATATAAATCAACAGCAAAGGAAAGTAAATTGCATTTGGGTCATTGAAAAAATTTATTATGATTCGGATTAATTTTGTTATTTATTGAAAAAAAATAATTAAGTTTTATTTTTAAGCCCACAACTTCGGATTTTATAGAAAAAAACAAATAACGACTTAAGCATGAGTTGTATCGATTTGTGTATTATTTTTGTGTTAAAAATTATTATTATTATTTTGCATGATGCATATGATTTTTGTGATTAAAAATGTATTGTATAAATTAAATTAAATAAATGAATAAAATATTTATTGCAATATTTTGTAAAAATGTGTTATTTATTAATTCATATATTTTTTTTCTAAATAAGACAATACTAATGGATTAGACTTTTTTTCATTTCATTCCAAACATGGTATAGGATTGAATAACATTTTTTTTATACAAGGGTATAATGGTCATTTTAATATATTTTATCTTCACATGTGAATGAGGCCCACAAACCTAATGAAACCTATCCAAAGATGGGATAGGATTTAAATTTAAACTTTATAATCCTCTAATTCGGACCACTTTACATTGGGTTGAATTGAGTTCGGATTCCGATCCAATCCTCCCATCGTGATCCAAACACCACCCTAGGGAATACAAAGAACCTTTAGAGTTTGTTTGGTTTGTGTCTAAATAAATTGTATTCAAAAATAGTTTTTGAGAAGAGTTTTAGAAAAATGTGTTTTATTATTTTTTGTGTCTCAGAATTTGTGTAACACCCCAAAAACCACCATGGACGGCATTACATTTTAAAATCATTTACATCATGAGAGCACTAACATAATCCTTCAATAAATAAGACTTCATGAAATCATCCATAGAATTTACAACATTATCCCAAAAGAATAGACCCATCTTAGCCTTTAACTAATGTAACGCAGCAGAAATAACAAAAGAAAACTAGACTCTACAAGGTTAGAAATGAATATCCAAGTCTAGAACAAAAGAAAATGTCGCTCTAGGCATCCACTTCGGGATCCACACTCCCGTCTATCGGAGTCTCCCAATGTGCGGGCTCCTCGCCTCCCAACTCTTTCTCGAGAGGATAATCTGAAAAGGTTGTTAAGTAGGGGAAGAGCACGAAACTCTGTAGGAAAATTCTTCCAAACCCGAACAAAGTTTAGAAAAGCATATAGAAGCGATCGGTCTCATTTTACAAATAGAATATATAACATTTTGAAGTAAAATTATGACATTTTAATACTGATTTCAAGTTCACAAACATCAATAAAGTTAAACGGAAAGGTGATACCAATTACCAACAATTTGCCACACAATTCTCAAAAGTAACCCAATATCCCATACATGATTTAATATTAACCTCTTTGGCATGAGCATCCTTACAAGGAACCTCTCACCTTCAAGGTTTTGTTTCTCAAGCATCCTTACAAGAAACCTCTCGAGAATACCACATATTTTCTCAAACCACGAGTAACTCCAAAAATCCCCAATTGTTCACATGTGATACTTTCAAATAGGACAATTTAAAGAAAAACATACAAGAGATCCTTATCAATATCATTTTATTACTCAACACAAAGCACTAGAGTTTTTAAAACCAAGCTTGAGTGAAAATAGAGAGAGAAGTCCATATTTCTCAAAAAAAAAAACAAAAACTAGGGTTTTGATGGCTCCCCAACCATCACTTTGTTCAAAACATGAAAAAGTTTACAAAAATATCAACAAACAAGGAACCCATAGCAAATACATATGATTAAAAATCAAAACTTACGTATATAATAACTCTAACCTCAATGAACAAGAATGGAAGAAAACCCCTACCTTGGCTCTTGAATAACTAGGGGTTGAATCTTGAATCACTCTTAAATCTCTTGTTTTTCTCTTTTTGATCTTGTGTTCTCTCCTTTTTTCTTCCTCTCTAAGTGTTTCTAGGGTTAGGAGTGGTGCAATGAAGGCTAAGGGGGTATCTCTAAGTATTTATAAGGCGAACATGAACCACAAATCATGACTTTAGAACCGTCAGATCTCTTTCGGCAGTACCGGTACGGTACAATTCCGGAGTACAATACCGATACAGTTAACTCACTGGACCAAATAGTTTTGAAACACAATACCGGTATGGTTCAGTACCGATGCACATTACCGGTATGGTTTGCCCAATTTTGCCTATTTCCTCTGTTTTTTATTACCAATCATCTCCAAACTCTTCCCAAAATTAATCCAAACTTATACAACATACATCAAACATCAAACATAGTTGATATAAGTTCTATTACAAATTATTTCGTATATTCACGAGTTAAAACCAAGTTTTGACTAATATTTATAATATTAACATTTTTTACGGTTATAACCCATGGGGTTCATTTTTACACCATTACATATATTAAATTACTAAACAATTTATCATTATATTACTTTAAACATTTGAGGGTTTAAAATTTGTTTGGTTATATAATTTAAAAAACAGTTCTATAGAACACAAAACTGAAAACCTGTTTGGATTGTAACCTAAAAAATAATGAAAATAGTAACCCAAAAAATAAATAAAACAACCACCCAAATAACCAAAATAAAATACTTAAATAATTTCTTCTCAATCATCATATATCTAATTTTTTCAAATCGCCATAGATCTGGTTTTTTCTTCTCAATTCATCACAAATCTGATTTTTTCTTCTCAATTCATCACAAATCTGGTTTCAATTCATTAATTTCTTCTCAACTCATCATAGATCTGTTTTTTTTTTTCAGATCCCAAAAAAGCAAATACAATACCAAAATAATAACTAATAACCGAAGAAATTTGGTACCCAATTCTATAAAAACTAAATCTGGGTTTATAGATCTTGTAAAAATCAGATCCATAAAACTCGTACAAATGCTTATAGTAGAGAGAGAGAGAAGGCGACAATCATTTGTTGTCGACCTTCATCCTTCATTGGTGCTCGTACAGATTTGTCGACCTTCAGCCTTTGTCGATGCGCCGAAGAAAGAGAAGGAGAAGGCGACAACCGTCTCGTCGGTGTTCTAAAGAAGAAGGAGAGGCAACAGGTGTTCATTGATTTGGAGAGGAGAAAGGAGAGGCAACTGTGCTCGTACAGGGGGTTTTAGTCTTTATATAGTAAGGGCATATTTTGCAGCCAATGGAATTCGATGTTGGGATCTCATTAATTGGTCTCGCGAGTTGTCGTTTTCTGTGTTTTCCAAATTTATTCTCAAATTCAGCCAAAACAACCCCTCTTGTTTTCTATAATTTTCTCAATTCCCACTTTTTTGGAAAATTAAAGGTTAAAAAAAACTAACCAAACAGATTTTCCTTATTTTTTGCGTTTTGAGAAGAAAAACTATTTTGTAAACTTAAACCAAACAGACCCTAACTTTCCCGCCATGTTCCCGAAATCCTCGTGCTCATTCCACATCCCAACCTTTCAACCCTGAAATTCTCATATCGGAGCTCATGAAAATCCTTCCGATTGTTCAGCCATGGTTTCTTAAACAAAACATTGAAAAAAAATTCTTAACCATTCCCGTTCAAGCCTTCCCCTCGATCTCCTCTATTTCTCTCTCAAATTTAGGGTTTCCGAACTAATTATCGGAATCAGAATTCCATTTCCTATGTGCTCGGTGAAAATCGTTCTTAGGGTTTTTACATAATGCCGACGTTGTGCTGGAGACACCACACTCTTATTCAAGCTCTGCTATCAAGGGGTCCTCTTAAGGAAGAAGAGTTCCATTCGGTCTTTTCCTACGTTACTGGGAAAAGCTCAGGTTAGGATTTTCCTAATTTTCAATTACTTTTCGTTGACTTTCAGTTTCTTCAAGTACGCAACGAAGCTTTGTTTTTGTATTATTTATATTTTGATATGTTTGAGTATGAGTCATTGGTGTGCTTTTATGGAATGTAGGAAGCTTTAAAAAATCGAAATTTTGAATCTGAATTTTTTGAAATATTTGGACCAAGATAAATTTTTAGTGGCTAGAGTTTTGCAATTTTTGAAAATCAAAATGGAACAATTGTTTTTTGCTTGGGAAAATGGAACAATTGTTGTTTAAATGGAAGAAAGAGGGAAATCAAGAGTAGACCGTATGGATTGCTGTGAAAGTTGAATTTGTCTATTGTGTTTTTGGCGTGATGTGCTCTGAAAGTGGATGTGTTTGGATTTTATATCAACCACCCTTCATTTTCCATAGATGCCACTACCAACCTACTTGTGTTGTTGGGTAGACTTTCATTCTAAGAGACGAGCCACTAGGCGGTGTTTTCACTGATTGCTGACCTTAACAAAGGTTTGATTTTGCAGTTATAGGGATTTCCACATCTTAAACAACCGCTAGCATCTATATGCTTAACAGAGCATGTTGGAATCATTCCATTTCTTTCTTTGTTGCTCGATTAACTGGTATCTAGGGGCCGCCCTACACTAGACTGATAACTTGCTTTTACTTCTTATCTGATCAACTAAAATTAGGTCGGGTCATAAAATCGAGATTATATTATGTGTGTGTGTGTGTGTGTTTATTTTTTTATGTTCTTTCTTTTGAAGTCTCTAAGGATTCTCAAACAAATGTAATTAAAAAATATTCTTTCTCCTTCAAAAGCATCAGTCCACATAATGACATTGATGGCTTAACCCACCGCCTCAACTTCTTCGTTGGTTCAAGTTTTGACGTGTTGGACTGCGTCTAATTTATTGGTTGAAAAAGGCAATTGATTCTGGTCAAGGCTCAAAAGTATTTATACAATATGGCATCTCAAGTTTATGTTTCTATGATAAATTACATTGTTCAATTTTCTTACCCAGATTGTTACCCCGGAGCAGTACTCGTGATATACTTAAGAAAATGTGGGTTATAGTATTGTTTGTGGTTATTATAATAAAAGTGGAAGAATCATCAGTGGTATGTAAATGTTTATAAGGAGTTTAGAGTACTCATTGAAAGCTTCTTATCAGACAATTGTTTATTTAAGTTTTCATTTTTCAGCTGCTCATCAGCCGTTGTTCAAGGATTACCTTTTAAAGATAAATAGAGAGCTTTCCAGTGTTCAATTCGAGTTGCGGGCATGTAGAAACCAATACAATGGCGACGTATATTATGGAATAGTCAATAATGTGGCAGATGAACAGTCCAAGCTTGGAACAAACTATACAGTTCCTCAAATTGCTTTTTATAAGGGCATTGTAAGTTTCAGCTAATTCTTATGTTATTTTTTTAGTTTTCGGTAATTATTAAAAATTTTGCCAGTTTACGGTGTTCAGTGAATACTTTGAACATGGTAAAAGTAAAAACATGGGGAGGAAATTCATGAAAGCACTTTGGTCATGTGATCCTTGCACCGTGCCGTGCACACATCAAGAAGGGGAATAGGAAATCATAGTGGGTTTTCAAAAAAGATAAATAAACTATAGAATAAAAACTATAGAATAATCTGAAATTGGGTAATAAAAATTTATCGAAGTAGCAGAGACAATTTAATTAAATTACACTTGCATATCCAGCCTGAGCACGGTTCCTCAAAGTTTTATTTTAACACTAATGAGTCTCCTGAGACAATAAGAATATGAGGTTGAAGGTACATGTACCAGCTCTTATGTATATACATATTCATATATTTATATATACAAAAGAAAACCAGAAAGGAGCAATACCAGGAATAACACCAAATTATATGTATATATAATTTCTAGTTGTCTCCTTGTTGATTTCTAGTTGTCTAATAGAGACTTAATGGTTGATGAGTTGGAAAGAGGGGGCTATTGGTATGAGAGTTGGCTCTCCTCTATATCTTCCAGTGCATTTCCAACTGGATGAGTGTTTGCTCTTTTGATGGGTGGATTCTGCATTCAGTAGTTAAAGCAGGAGGATTAAGTTCATTTTTCAGCTGGAGTCCTCTTTTGATTGTGTTATGGATTCTGCAGTAATTTTATTGGTCATTAGCTGAGGTCATTTGTTTTTTTGCTATAGTGAGTTTCTTATACACAACACCTATACTTGGGATTTCAGCTCTTGGTGTTTATGAATACATAAAAAAGTTGATGTGATAAATATAAATATTTGTCTGGTATAGAAACTCACGTTCTTGCCCTGACATTTAGTGTAGATTTTGTAATCCTACATTTCTCACGTGTCTAGACATGACTGGACTTTTCTCACCTGTGACACTTTTTGTGTTTTCCTTGGAAGAGCAAGAAAAAACACTACATTGTGTTGGCTCTCTCAGTTTGAGATGCTAGTAGGATGGATTGGGTGTGAAGTGGCTGCCTTTAGTTGAGCTTTTGTAATTATACCTAGTTATAACCCCCTTTCCTTAAAAGCAACGGAACATATTTAAAGTAATATAGGTGTTAGTGTAGTTGACATTAATTAAGTGCTCTCAGTTGATGCATAGAGAAATGTGTTGGGATTGTCTGTGCAGTTGATAAAAAGCACAATTTTTTTTTAGCTTTCTGCCTTGTTAAAAACTTGATTTGTTGGTTTGATGAAGAGGCTAAACAACTTGTTCTCATTTGTATCTTGAAGATTCTTTCATACAGATGATTTTAGAGTGGATGATATATCTCAGTCATTGTATGACAAAAAATGAGGTAGATGATATAATCTTTGGTATTTAGTGGGAGGGTTGTTACACAACGTGTTCTCATTTGATATCTTGAAGTTTCCTTCATACATATGACTATAGAGTGGATGATATATCTCAGTCATTATATGACAAAAAAAGAGGTAGATGATATAATCTTTGGTATTTAGTGGGAGGGGTGTTACACAACTTTTTCTCATTTGATATCTTAAATTTTTTTTCATACAGATGACTTTAGAGTGGATGATTGATAGAGAACGAAAAGGGATTGGATGAGTTTAAATTTAAGAATTGAATTTTAATATTTGTTTTAGTATTATTTTATTAGTTAAATAATATTTGTTTGACTAGGAGTATTAGTTAGAGTTTAATTAGGAAATTATTATAGAGTTTTAGTAGGATAGGGATTTGAGAGTTTGATCATGAAACTCTTTTAGTATTTTAGTAGGAAAGTAGTTTTTATTTTAGTAGGGGACTTTGCCTATAAATAATTGTGTAATCTCAACTATTTTAATTAGAGTGATTATGAATAAGAATTGAGTATTCTCTGCGGAGATTTATGTGTTTCTTTATCGATTCCTTGCGAGGATGAGGTAAACCCCTTCCACCCTTTATTCTTTTTTCTTTTCTTTTTATTTTGTGATTTCTAGTCTTTCCCCAATCTGCATCAATTAGTATCGGAGCCCAATTTCGATTTATGAAAAAAAAATTATCATCACGGAGGACTGTTCATCACAAAGTATTGTTTATACTCCACAAAAAAAAAATTCTAAATTCTACTTCAATCAAGATGGTGACTAATGTCGAGTTAAGTGCTAGAGTTTAAGCACATGATTTGCGATTAGATGTGTTCCAAGGATCAATGAATTCACTCCAAGCATCAATGGAATATATACATGAAGGTATATACAAGTTGGCTGCCATGTTTGGAGTTAAGCTCCCAAATAAGGATCTTGCGAACAAGGTAAAGTTTGATTCATCTTCTTCATCCATTGATCATCAACAAATAGTTGAACAAGTTTTGCTCCGACAAATTTCACCACAACTACAAGTATCAGTTCAATTGAATGATGAGTTAAAATTTGATGTAGTTGATGAGCCTAAAAATTCTCATCATACATCAATTGCTTTTGATAAGCTGAGCTCAAAGGATCTTCTTACAGAAAGAGTTAAAGGAGTTTCAAATGGTGTCACTACAGATGGAGTTGTTATTTTATCTCTACTAGATTATATGCTTCCTTCACCTATAATGGTGTATGTGGATAAGGTTGTGATGCATGCAATGCACGAAGAAATCTTTTCTATTATGGGGATCTACAATGCTATTTTGTTGGAACACAAGTTTCTTCAGATTTTTTAGAGTACTTGTGGCTTTTCAACTCTTTGGAGAAGAGTTTTTTCCAACAAAGGAGAATTGATAGAGAACGAAAAGGGATTGGATGAGTTTAAATTTAAGAATTGAATTTTAATATTTGTTTTAGTATTATTTTATTAATTAAAAAATATTTGTTTGACTAGGAGTATTAGTTAGAGTTTAATTAGGAAATTATTATAAAGTTTTAGTAGGATAGGGATTTGAGAGTTTGATCATGAAACTCTTTTAGTATTTTAGTAAGGGGACTTTGCCTATAAATAATGATGTAATCTCAACTATTTTAATTAGAGTAATTATGAATAAGAATTGAGTATTCTCTGCGAAAATTTATGTGTTTCTTCACCGATTCCTTGCGAAGATGAGGTAAACTCCTTCCACCCTTTATTCTTTCTTCTTCTCTTTTTATTCTGTGATTTTTAGTCTTTCTCCGATTTGCATCAATGATATATCTCAGTCATTATAAGACAAAAAAAGAGGTGGATGATATAATTTTTGGTATTTAGTTGGAGTTGTGTTACATGATATGGAAAATAAATGCTTGTTAGTGGTATATCATTGGGAATGGTCATAAGGCTAACTAGTGGAATTTTACTTCTCCTTTCCAATTTTTACTGGGGAAGACAAACTCTAAATGTAATTAAGTGGGAAAGTTTTTTCACTTAGATCTTTCTATGCACACGAAGGTGCACATAAGATAGATCATATCTGTAAACATGGAAATTTGATATCAAACACATATCAATATATTCTGTTACAATTTGACCGGAATAAATACTCAACCCTTACCTCCCAGTTTAACAGTTTGCTATACTGTAGCAGCAAATACATTTCAATTCATTATGTTACCATTTGACCAGTGTAAAATTCAACCCTTTCCAGTTTAAGAGTTTGCTACAAAATGGCATTGGTGTCTAATTTATATGTACGGGTGTTCTAATGAATCGATAAACAGCATGCCACATCTGAAATTGATGTTTTGTTCACTTATTGTTGTATTTTGCTCCAATTCCTGTAGAATATTTGAGCTAGTGAGTAGAAAAAATTCTTCACATTTTTGCATTGTGCTTGTGTTTTGTATTTTATTCTAGAGTATTTACTTCTTCAGGAAATCTTTCATATTGATGGATAAGGTTTTAATGTCTATTCATGTCCGTTATTAACAATTAATTCAAAGGTGTAGTCCTTGGGATTATGAACACTTCCATATTTGTTGTTACTAGTGATAAAACATGTACTTTGCACATGAAAAGAGACCGAGTTTTGGATGGAGAAAGGGACTGAAAAGCTATGTGGATGAGAAAGCTTTTAAACCTATAGTTAACATATATTATGATGCTGCATTATTATATTAGAACTTACTTGTAAAAATTATTAATATTTTCCAAGGGACACAATAATGATAGTAGCAGTAATAATAACCATAATTAAAATAGCAAATTAGGCATGTAATAGCAAATTTTAAGTTTATTTGGTATAAAGTCCAATGAATGTTCTTCAGCTTTTGTTACTTCTATATGGTAATTAGTTTTGTAACTTTAGACCAACACCATGCTACATGCAGATTGATGTTTCCATATCATAAATTATATGGGTTCAAGTTGTTTCCTTTTATTTTCTCTAATATTTAGTGTTCTTTTGATGTCGAATACCAGATAGAAACTATTGCGCAGGACGCCACAGCTCAGGGTACCATATCCAATATTGACGCTCTCAATATACGGTTGGAGAACCAGGTAACGTCTTGTGCTTATGCATAAACTATCTGCCATCAAAATTTACTTGTTCTGTTATTTGTTGTACTGTGTTTCTCCTACAAGTATTTGTGTGATCTAATATCCGATTCCAGAAGCTGGTTTTTTCTTGAGTTCTTGACTATAACAGGCTTGTAGTAGACTGAAACAGCCCTAGGGTTGGTTTGTTTAGAAAGCACTGAGAACTGGGGGAAAGAGAAAAAATCATTTTTTTTGGGTGTTTGTTTAACAAGTAAGCAATAAAAAATGTGTTTCCCAGGCCCACACCCCGCAGATTGTACAGGAAACTTATCTTTCACTGTGAAAGTTGATAACACTTATCTTGTTTACTACTTGCACCTGTTTACCCAATAAAGAATCTATTCCTATTCAGCAAATTCCCCACATTTTTTCCTCCAGCACGTTAACTAATTATTCGAAATCAGTTTTCTCCAAAATAGAAATTTGGAGTTCTAGCAAGTAACTTACAAGCGTAACTGTGTGAGGCAATACTCATACACCATCCCCCTTCCCAGCTCCTTTAGTCGACTGTCTGACAGTTTGTGCTGATCCAAGTAATTTAGCTAACTGTCAGTTCATTTTGTTTCCTTGAATTTTTGCTTTTACCAATTATGGGTTTATGAGTTCTGTAATATGGTAATGGCGGTTACCTATTTTTGTTTTGCTTATTTTCTTGATCCTCAAACATCATCCTTTGATTTGACCTTGCTTCTAACTGCATTTGGGTTATGATCAAACATGATTGAACCCAAAATCTTTCAAGTAGATTCCATATATATATGGACAAAGATAATTTGGAAAATTGCAAAGACTTTCTTGCATTTTTCATGTTTTTCACACTATATAAAGGAAGTTTTCTAAAACTTTCTTGTAAGTTTTTCATTTTAGCAGAATTCATGCTATATGTTCTTTTCATTTTCCTTCCTTTCTCTTAACTTTCTCTTTTTTCACCCTATGTAATCTTTGTACATTGAAGTTGAATCAACCCTAAGTTTCATCATCATAGGTGATCATCATATAAATCCATAATTTGGATTGGTCATGTGCAATACGGATTGATATTTTTACTTTCTTTTTGTTTCTGCTTCTGTTTTGCCACTTTATGTTTTACCTATTGTGACTTTATAGATACATGAATGATGAATCTTGCCTCACGTTAACAATTTTTTTCCCAGAAAATTCTATTTTACTCCCTTTTGGTTTGATCTTGTAGCACTTCACCCTCGTGTGATTTTGGACCAATATGAACAGCCAACAGCGCTGACAGAACTGATAAAATGACATTGATACTCTTTTCCTTTCTCATTGCTTTTGCTTTGATATTTTGTAGAACTCGCAGCTCAGTTGCTGCCATCAGAATGATTTTTTGAATCTAGTTTTATTTATGAGAGAGAGTGATACAGACAAATATTAAAAAAAAATTAAGCATACCTAGATTGAGATCAGACTGCTCACTTGCCACAACGATGAACAAGAAGAACACAGTAGCTGTAACCCATTAAAGCGTTTCTCTAGGTAACCAATCCCATGTAAGATCATTAAGTTATATTTGAACCAGAAGTCCTACGTGGCTAAACCACGAGGGAAAACATAATTTTCTCTAATATTTACTAATTTATAGGTGTTTGGAAAGGTCTTAGATTTATTGTCTGAGATAAGTCAAGAAGACCATGCTCTCCCACAGTTTACTATTGCCATACCGTTGAATATAAATAAAATATTGAAACTTCTCGCACTCCTTAAAGTATTGGAGGATTGATCATTTGTTCTTTGTATGTTTGTAGTCCTCAGTATAATGCATGTCTCTTAGCTTTGTAAGTGTTACTTCGCTACCTTTAAGGGGAAACTATTAGCTCATTAGAACGCTTTAAGAATCCCTCATCCAGCAAATATCTAGCATTAGAGCAATGGTCATTGTTCATTAGAAATACATATGCTCGGCCATTGCCAATCATAGATACAAATTAAATAGGCCTTGCCATTGTTTAGTAAATATGTATTTATGAACTTTAGACTCACGTGGGCACTATGGTCACTATTGAACTTCATATTGAACACAATAAATATAAGAAAACCAATGCGATTTTTTTGGGTGCTATTGGTGGCTTTGGGACTTCTATAAAAAGATCGTAATTGTAACATTTTGGGCCAGCTTTGTACAATATTTTTTTCTTTGGACTAAGCCCAAACGGATGTGAAATAATAAAATGGAAGTCTAAATTTCACACCTATAGAACACTTCACCAAGTGATATGGTACAAGTACAACGATTTGACACTTTTTTTTTTTTGCCCCATCCACCTTGGGCCAAAGCCTCAGGGGTCTTGGCTCTTCGTTCTAGGTCATCACAATCCACCCCTTTTAGGACCATACTTCCTCGTGCGAGACTTGTCCCATATTTTTGGTTGGTGCTAGCTACAATACCATTTTTATTATTCTGGACCCTCAATTGTATAATATTTTCTGCTTTGGGTTAGGTTCATATGACCTTAAAATACGTTGTAGAATTTTTGTGACTTACAATTGTAAAGCACTTCACACACACTTCATCGAGCAATGTGCCAAGTACATGAACTTGGAACAATCACTTCACCTCATCCATATTGATTTCAAGCCTAATAAAGAGTCTTAGGTCTTGGGTCACCACAATCCACCTTCTTCGGGCTACACGTTCTTTTATGAGACCCCTCCAGCCCTCCCACATTTTTTACACTGGTATCCTTATCATATAGTTCTCATGAATTTGATTCTATTCATGCAACTTTTTGCTTGAAATATTTTTCTATAATTTTCCAGGTTCCAACTGCAACAGATTCACAATCACAGGGTGGTTCAACTCATATTCCTCCTGCATTCAAGAATTTCTCAATGTCACAAAAGGAAAAAACTCTGGAAGAACTTGTGCGAGACCAGTGGCTTTGTTCAACCCTTGATAATAAAATTGGACTTGGTGTTAGATCATTCCTCGATCTAAGAAGTTGGTTTTATAATAATGATGTTGCTGCATGTGAGGTTTGCAATGAGGCTGGAGTGAAGGTTGTTATCTTTTCGTATTTTCTTTTTTCCACACCACATGACGAACCTTTTGATCTGTTTGAACTTTGAGGTTTGTCTATCAGATGCAGGCATTTTATGCATCTTTTAATTGATGACTTCATGTAGGATGCAGTTTAACAAAGAGGTTTGAACATCAATGAACTGGTAACTCTTTTTTGTATTAGAACAAGCTGGAAATGATCTTGTGGCTTGTGGTTTTGATTGCTCTTTTTCCTTTTGTAAGGTTCTCATTGGCCAGTCTTGTGTTGGACCTCTTGTGCACACTTGGTTTTTTTGTATATGTTTCCCTTTATTATTAATAAATTGTTGTTTCCCATAAAAGAACAAATGACTCTTCCTTAGGGTCCGGAAGTTAGCATTTCATAGCCAGGGGATAATCTACTGGGGATTACATGCATACATTTCCATTTTTGTTGCAGTAAAATGAAATTTAACAGTGAGCATTCACTTGTAAATGTTAGTAAAAATCCCCCGTCTACTATATTTAGCTGTTACTCAAATTATTTTAATTAGTTCTTCATTAAGTTGTTATGTTGGTTTCAATTTTCACTGTCTTCTTTTTCCCCTTGCATTTTCTGGTAAAAATTTACACTGAAAATCTGTGGCTAAATGTACTTGGATGGTCCATATGTTGAACAATTATACCTATAGTCTCGTATTAGAATATGATTCCGACTATATATCCTAAGATACTAAAAAAAAACTCTGTACATATGAGACACACCTGCTATAAATTTCATTTTACCGGCTATAAAGTTCTGTACTCTGTAAATTTCATTTTACCTGCTATAAAGTTATTGTTTGCTGCTTCTGTTGAATCATGTTTATTTTCTTACGATTGTTTTGAGCAGGCAGAGTTTTGCGGAAAGGAGGGTTGTACTGTTCGAATTCACGAGTATTGCCTGAAAAAGAAATTCGCCCAAAGAGGGGTATCTGTGTGATTTTTCATTTTGTCAGTTATTTTGCAATTAACCATTGAGCTTGATGAACTCAATTAATTTGCTTAAGCTATGATTTGTAGGTTGCAAGAGTTTGTCCTGGTTGTGGCACACAATGGAGTAATTCAATGCCCAAAGAAGAAGCCATAGAAGAGAATGATGAAAATGGTCCCTCTCAGAACCACCCACCTCCAGTACCCTCCATGAGAAAAAGGCCTAGAACCCGTCAAACTGTTGATGATGATACTGTTGGATCTGATCCCTCCCAACCTTCAGCACCCGTTTCTGATGCAAAGAGGATAACTCGAAGTTCTGCCCGGCTGAGAAGTGCTACTTAAATACATTTTGTTTTTGTTGGGCCCTAAGGTACCAGCATTTCCAGTGTATATTATGTGGAATCATGCAAACTCTCTCTTTTGGAGACCTATTATCGACGTTCTAGCTTTGTACCAGACAATTTTGAGGTAAATAGATATCCATAACACTGCCAACTACTGGCATCGTGTCTATCTTGTGTAAAATAAAAAGAACAACTGTGTGCTAAACTTGTTATATCAGTGAAAGAAATGCAAAAATGAGGCAACCCAACTTGCCATTTAATTGTAGTAAGTGTGACTAATCATGGAAATTTTATTCTTTTTCTGTTGGGCTTTTGAATCTTACATAAGAAAAAGGGTAAATTGTAAGGGGTACATTAAATTAGATTTATTTGGTAAAAAGTATACACTAAAAAATGTAGGGTTATTAAGTTTTTAATTTTGATACTTATTTGTATTTAAGTACACAATTTGAATTTATCTAAATTTTTTGTGATATTTTTGTCCTCCATTGATTCATGTATATGTTTTTTAGAAAGTGGTGCATTAAATATCACCTAGTTTTATGGGAGAATTTTAATATTTAATGCATCTTGATTCATGTGTATTTGTTATAATATATATATACACACGTATAAATATAAATATATATGTATTTATATACGTATATATATGTATGTATTTATATATATATACTTGTATATATATATAAAAATATATATATGTATACAAGTATGTATATATGTATAAATAAATAAATAAATATTATATATATATATATATACACACACGTGTAAAGTGTAACATTAAAAGTATTATTTTATGTCTCACTTTACTTAATGGAAAGTATAAAGTGTCATAAGTATATTAAACATCTCCTAATTTTATGAGAAAACTTTAATACATATATATATACACGTTTTTATATATATATTAATACAAATTTTGAAATTCAAATAAGTACATATATATATATATATAAATACGTATATATAT
>CM042187.1:20864565-20918805 GCA_023539305.1 Ilex asprella
AAAAGAAAGTTTTTAGAGAGAAGCGAGAGTTTCTCTCTCTAGAACGAACGTTGTGCCCCCCTGACCGCAATGCATTGAAGGGTCGATCTCGCCTGTGCTGCACACTTACCTTTATTTAGTCTGCATAAATGATAGCAATGCGTATACAATGTTTTTTGCCATTAATGATTGCATAATATAGCTTTGTTGCAGTTTACTAGTGAATTGGTTTTATAATGGAGCAAGAATTGCTTAAGATGAAGACAGGATGTTGTTTTTTTATTTTTTCTTCGGCTTGCATTATCCCTTCTTCATCAACTTTGTTCTTGAGGTTTTGGATTTCTCTTTTTATATACTTTGTAAATTAGGTTCTTGAATGCAAATTTTTGGATGTAATTATTCCTAACTACCTAATTATCTTCCTGTTTCCATACTATAAGTGGGTAGCAGTGAAGGTTGCATTGTTACGTGTCTAATGATTGAATGTTCTGTAACTTGAACTGCTTAATCAACTTGATGAGCTATCTCTTATAGAATAACAAGCACAAATTTTATGATTGAGCGCCAAGAGTTTGATGTAGTTTGTATGCAGAAGTTTTTAATTTTATTCCTTTTGTTAAAATCAACAAGTTGGGTCACAACCAGAGCCTGTCCCTTCCCACCAGCTTTGTTCCTGTTCAACTTAATGAAGGTCTACCCCGCATGAAACACATAAATGGCTAAATGTTACTACTAGTGGTCCACCTGGGCCTTCAGTAGATGGCACTCACTGAAAGAATTTTTCAATTGTTCACCTTATTGTCCTACTTGACAGGAAGTGGCAAACCATGCCATTTGGGGGGCTAGATCATCTTAATTTTGCTATTGACACTTCTTATGGAAGAGTTAGCCAAATGATAAAAAGGTTCTGTGATCCATTTGCTTATTTCTGGGCACTCCCATACTTCATTAAATACATCATTTTTTTCGTGGGTTGATTTTGTTTTACTTTTGGACATGAAACCAATTTTACTTTGTGTTTCGTACTATGTTTAGGTGCAAAGAAAGCAGTAAAACGGAACTAAAAAATAAAGTATTTGTGAAAGAAAAAGAGGCGAAGTGATTCGGTTTGTTTGCTCTGTAATCCATCAAAGAACATGTTTGGTTCAATTTCTATGCTAGCAAACTTCTATTCCTGAAAAGGAACTTTCTCGCATGTTCAGACATTTTGTTTTTAACAATGATAATGCATATCCAATCAAAATGAAGCAATTTACTAAGATGATTGATGTTCTTATTTGGTGCAGGTTTTCAATTGTTTTGGCCACCAGTTTTGCTTGCACTTTGAGGCTTTCCAACTTCGAATGGCACCTGTCTACATGGCCTTCCTGCGCTTTATGGGTGATGACCATGATGCAAAGAAATTCAGTTATAGCTTGGAAGTTGGCGGAAATGGCAGGAAATTAACTTGGCAAGGAGTTCCCAGGAGCATTCGTGACAGTCATACTACAGTTCGAGACAGTCTAGATGGGCTAATTATTCAGAGAAGCATGGCACTCTTTTTTTCTGGCGGGGATAGGCAGGAGCTGAAGCTAAAATTAGCCGGCCGTATATGGGAAGAACAGGCATAAGGTAAAATTGCTATAAAGACCCTATGGTGGTTATTTTCTAAAGAAAGAAACACTTACGTTTTGTTAATTTTGCAACTCCTTGAGGGTTGTGGAGCATTCATGTGTTTCCCTGTAAATGTTTTAGATATTTATAGCTGGCTAGTTTTTGGTGCTGATTCTGCTTTGATACAGATTGCGGTTTGAGCATCCGAGTTAGAAGTATAGCTAGCCATGTCTTTGATCTTATGGTGTATGATTCACAGGAACCACTTTTACCTTAGTTTTTTAGTTGGTATGATATAATACAGTAAGAGTGTGGTGGGTTCGAGTATTAAAGAGTGAGATTGGATTAAATTAGCTAATGATAACTTATATTGGCTCTGGTACTATAACATGAGTTAATACTAGCCCGATGTTAAAGTATTGAATCACATTACATACACGGTATTCACATGTAGTAGTTGGTACACATCAATCATGATTGGTATTCGGGTAAAAAATGACCAGACAACCCTGGACTAGGTTTAGGATTGAATTAAAATTTTAATTTTTCGAAGTGTTTTTGCATGTTTTTACAGATGTTTTGGAATATTTAAAGGTATTTCAAGATATTTCGGTATATTTTGACCAATGTTTTTGAAGTAGATTATCAATTTTTTTATTTGCCTTTTGTTTTAAAAATATTTTCAAGATGTTTGTTTTGTAGGTGGCCGAAACAATGCAACGAAATAAAATTTTAATCCTCGTGTCTGACAATACATTAAAACAATAAACATGCTAAATTAATCAATCGTTAAGCTTTATCTAAAAAAATTAAGTAATTTGAGTTTATGTTTTCATTTATTTCCGTACGTTTTTAAAATTTTTCTCTATTTCAACTGTATTTTTTGAAAATTTCTATTCCCGAGCTAACTGAAATTGTATACAAAATCAAAATTTTAATCCTTATGGTATGTCAATCACATTATTTCATGATCAACTGCTTGAAGTTTGACCTCTGGGGTTGGGGCGCTTTTCAACCTGACATAATAAAAACTTGTCTGTGCAATATGACCCTCCAAGAAACACTCCCGGACAGTTTCCACTTTCTGGTGATTCAGAATTTTGTAGGGTGCAAAATGGTCATGAGGCATGGTGAACTTCAATTACAAACTTTTCCAATTTTCTATTAGAAACATTGTCAAAAGATGGTAATTTGGGGGTGAAGTAAGTTCTAAAAGAAAGACTCAGTAGAATTTGAGGGGATATGCGGAAATAGTTCAGAAAACAAACCATTTCAGGGAAATTCTATTTGCGGACATAGGCAAACCAATGTTTACTATTTTTTGCTTCGTTTGTCATGGCTAAAACACTTAAGAGGAACATTTTGTCAGAAGAAAAAGAAGCCATGGGATCCTCTTTTCTTAATGAATTGTTTCCACAAATGCAGTCAACTGCAAGTAAAAACTAAACGAGCTTACTGCAACATGTGCCCATTACTGCAAGTCTTATTTACAACAGAAGTTCAGTAAATTGGGTACAAATAATTGTTTAACCATGCAATAACTTGTGACAAATCATAAGTTTCCAGACGTATGCTGTCAAGAACATTGCCCCTTCTGAATGCAATATCAAAATCAGAAAACTGGCTTCCCCTCATTCAAAGCATTTCTGTATCTAAATTACTCAACTAATTTGGCTCGAAGATTAGGTATTTCATGTATTGCATACACCAGCATTGATCAATTTGCCATAGCAACCATTTCACTTCCTAGCAAAATAAACAAGCAAGATCGCGCCCAAACAAAGTCAAACTACACCAAATATATGCATGAAAAGTTGAGGCCTGATCAATGGCTTGTCCACTTTTGTTATGCAATTCCTTCTCCCTCCATCAGCTGGAAGTGTATGAATACAACCCCATACTGTAACCATTCAGACACAACAAAAAACCCAGTTTAGTTCCTATTAAATAAGGGGTTTGAAAGGAGTAGATGGGTGCAGACTTAACCTTTAGTATTATTTATACACAGAATCTGCCTTTTAATAAACATGACATCAGAGTAAAAGGTAGCAACTCACATCCAACAAACTTGCAGTGACTGAAGAGCAAGCCCCTATGGCAGCAAAACCATTGCAGCAGTCAGAGCATATTCCTATATGAAAGGTAAGCTTAAGCTGAACCGTTAAATAATCTGTAATGCACGCAACTGACCACCCAGCTAAACATAAGGGTAAATCTTCGGTAAGGCAAGTAGCATACATAAAATTAGAAAAACTTACCTACGAACTTGGCAGCAACCGACCGTTGTACATCTTATCAAGCAATTGCCTTGCATCAGGCCTCCTAAGAAGACCTTTGTTATTAGGTAAACCAGTCCCTAAACAAACAGGACACACAAGCTTCCCACGGCCTGCACCACAAACTGTAACTATCAACGAAAAGAAATGCCTTTCCAAGGAGGAAAAATGAAAAGAAAAAGAAAGCAACAACAGAAAACAGAGGAGAGCACCTATTGAGCAAATCAGAGACACAATACTATAACTTTGTTTGTATGTCAAAATATATGATACCATATATCGATTTAATCATAATGTTATATAGCGTCAGAAAATATGAAATTTACAATAAGTAAATTGTATGTTTCCTTTAATGTGAAATCTTCGACTAATGCATCATCACAGTCAATTAATTATCATTTTCTATACATAAAGTATAATAAACATGCACAATTATAATGATTGCTCTCAACATGTCAAGGACTTTTCTTCAGTAAAACTTCTAAGCAATTGGTGCTGTTATTATTGAATTTTCAGTAACAATCAACATGATTAGTCAAAACACTTGGTAATACAAGAAAGTTATTTGTCAAATTTTCTAACTTTTTTAGTTACATGTCGAGACATGGTTATTTTTCGGATGTAGGCAGAGCCTACAAAAGTATCGGACACACCAGTTGCTTCTCTCTAGCCTTTGTAATAGTCATAGAGTGGCTTGCTACTTTCAATCCAAAAGGAAATAAAATTTTAAAAATGGTCTCTACATAGACGGACCGTTAAGTTTTTGACAGACTGACCACATGTCGGGCACGTGATAACAGTTTGAAAAAGTGACACGTGATCACTTCCGTAAAAAAACTGAACGAATTGTCTGATTAGGAACCAAAGTGACACGAATTAAATACTTTAAGGATCTAATTAACAAAATTGACACTTTAAGGACAACTGACTAAAAATGCATACTTTAGGGACCAAAAGTACTATTAACCCAATTAATTTTATGCACGAAGGGTATACCTTATTAGGGAGTATCCATCAAAAGTCAGTACCCAAATAATATTTGGGACATTAAAAAAATGTCTTATCATACACAACTCCGAGGGTAAATGTGTCCAGCATTCCTCAACATCTCTTTGGGCACAGTCACTATGATTGTTCAGTTACAGTGTTTAAACAAGTGGGATATCGCTGTTATGAATAGGAGCAAATATATGCATACTAGTTGACCATTGAAATAAGGTTTCAAGTCATGCACATACACAATAGCCAAGAAAATATATGCAAGCCAAAAAAGAATATCCGAATTAAGGAGCATGAATTGAAAAGTACATACCATAACAATTTGGACATTCAGTGAACTCGTAAACATCTTTAGCACGTTTTCTATTGAGAGCTTTCCATTTTCCTGTACCCCCACACATATCACCTATATAAAAAGTAAATCAACATCTCATGGACGCGAGAGAGAGGAGTACCCAAAGTGAAACGAAGTTGAAGTGTATTAACTATTTGGATTAATTCGGAAAAATCCAAAAACACTCAACTCCCAGGGTATCTTCTGCACCTTTTTGAGCATATATCATTAAACTATACCTTCACTCATCTACGGGCAGGATTTTCACTTTATACTTTTAACAATTAAACAGGTTGTGCTATTTTTGCGTCATTAGTGGAAATGTGCGGATAAAGCAAGCACCGACCGCATACAAGGATAATGAAAGATAATATGGCAGCAACACCTTAACAGAAACAACTTATCAAGGGCCAGATTAGATGTTCAAAACAATACAGGAACAACCAAAGGACATTAATTAGAGAAACTACAAATTACAGTCAAATATGGCCTCCTTCAGTCCTTCCGTCGTAACTCTACGAGGAGGGCCAACTTACTCTGGATCACAATAGTCCAAGACATCACGTTGTATGATCATTACTAGTAAAAACAACACACACGTGTTAATCCAAAAAAGTTAACATTGCCATAAAATTGCATCTATTGATGATTTGAAGTATAAAATTTAACAAAACAAAATGAATAAAGTAGGATATTGTCTTGTTGACAATAGAATTCATTCTATCACATAGGACCTGCCAAAATGACTAACCTATATATTCGTTCTTCATGGAAACTTCAAAATATTCAAATAATATGAGCAAATAGTTAGCTATTTACATTTGGGCTTAGCAGTTGACACTCACAGGGTATTTCAGCTTTCTCACGAAATCAAGCAAGAGAAAAAAAAAAAGCCCCAATTTGGGCATGAGCCCTAGTACATTGACCTCTCGCACCATGTTTCTATTCAATGGTTAAAGGAAACTCTGAGATACTTCCCTTCATGTCTAGTATCCTTAGTATCAGCCTACAACTTTGAGTAGTCCAAAAAAGGGAACAAGAGTCAAGATGTCTATGAGTGTGATATTATTGTCCCCATTGATGTCTAAAATCCCCATAGAATGTATTTGTGAAAGTATTACAAACAAGAGCTGCAAATGCTCAGCAATATTTAGCTTTGCATACTAAGCAGGATAAAAAACAGAATAAGTATACTGAGGTCAAATGTTTCCAAGACAGGTACCTGCCACCCATATTCGCAATATGCAACCAGAATCGATATGGTAAAGTCAGCACAAAAAGGAAACCAATCATAGGCGTGTACTTACAGATTATGGCACCACTACCACCACAATTCCGGCACACGGGTTTTTCTTTCCCATCCAAAGAACTCGCCTTGGTTTCAGAAATAAAATTGCCAGAAAAATTTATCAAAGCAATTGTTGAACAAAAAGAAGTTAAGCAACGCCGTCGTGAGATCAACAGTTGAGATCCCTGTGTTGAGAAAGGCAACATTTACAAGAATCAGACAGATTTCTAAGATTCTTTTGGCATCATTTTGGACTCAATGAAGCAGGATAGATAGAAACATGAATTATAGAAACATTATGCCTTCAAAATGGGCCACTAAATCAACCTCATTAATATTTGATCAAGCATTTACTGCGACTAGAATGAAGGATCCACACGCACAATTGCATTTCAACAACTGGCATGGCAATTGCTTTTCATTTTTCTTTCAAATACCCCTCCAGCTTGAACTTAATGGCATTTGCCCTTATCAATTCAAGCGACTCATAATGACTATTTCTATTCAGATTGGAATCTTATAGGAAGCAATTTCGTACTTTATGTACCAGAGTGACTATTTTATCACAGTCATTGTTATGTTAAGGAACAAAAACACAGAGAAAATGCAAGCAAATGGAGTTTAAGAGCATTATTGACAAATCTTTCTTTTTGGGTAAATGATATTTGATAATTCACTAGATACAGATAAAATACAGGCCTTTTTCTTTATGGGTTCCGAAGAGTGGTCTGAAACACCAGGAGAGCAGCTCTCATTCTCCAAACTGGACCTCAGATGGTACCCAACCGGCTTTGAACTGGCTGTTATTCAAACATGAGGAAATCAAAACTACTATTCCACTTCAACAACAAGCCTTAATGTGATCTTCAATGAAAAAACTCAAAAAAAAAATAAAAATGGGTCTTTAGAGAATATGGAAGACTTTGGAGATTATTGTAGGCAAATACGTCACACACACACACACAGAGATGCAAAAGGAGGGAGAGAGCGACTTGCAGTGTTTTGGGGAGTCCTTGGACTTGGAGCGTAGAGACTGGCATGGAACAGCTGAGAGCGTAGAAGACAAGAGATGAGAGGCCATTTTCTCTTCCTCTCTCCCCTCTCTCAGTCAATCTGTCTTCTCTGTGTGTGTGTGTGCAAGAAAGTGAGGTTAGGAATGGAGCTGAAAGGGAAGAGAAAATACAAAGTTTGGGATAGAGTTCGGGTCGATTTGGGCCAAATACAGTTAAAAAACCCATTTATCCTAGTCAACTGGAGTTGACTGTTCCAAACCATATGCGACCAGAGTGCCTTATAAATTGTCCAATTTGTGCTCTTTTGTTTTCTGTTGCAGCCTTTTTTGGCACTTTCAGAAGCTATTCACCTCGGAGGGAAAAAAAATTATGTTCAGATGCTCCAGATATCTCTCCAGTGGTGACATAAGAAATGAATGATAATTTTATGAGGACACTTGATCTTGAAGAGGTCCAAAAGGCAGTCTTCAGCTTGGGGGCATTGAAAGCCCCAGGAGATGGCCAATTTGGAATTTTTTACCAAAAATGCTAGGAAATTTTGAAAGGTGATGTGTTAATTGCTGTCCAATCCTTTTTCTTGTCTGGGTTTATGCTGACAGAGTTAAATGAAACTAAATATAGCTCTTGTTCCAAAGGTGCAACATCATGAGGAAATTGGAAAAATATCGACTTATCCACTGCTCTAATTTTATTTATAAGGTAATCTTGAAGTTGTTTAGCGACCATATTTAAACCTTTTATGACTAAGGTAGTGTCACAGAAACTAAGCACAGAAACTAAGTGCTTTTGTTGTGGAAAGGTAAATATGAAGACAATATTATAATTGCACAACATGTGATGCACTCTTTAAGCGAGAGGAGAAAGACAAAGAAATATCAAATGACTCTTAAAATAGATATTGCTAAAGTGTATGATATGGTGGAGTGGGATTTTCTGAGAGATCTTTTACTAATCATGGGTTTTGAGCCAAGATGGGTCCAATTAATTATGAAATGCCTGACTACAGTGAGATATATGTGTTGGTGAATGGGGAAAGGGCTATACAAATTTGTCCATCAAGGGGCTTATAGCAAGGTGATCTCCTATCTCCTTTTTTGTTTATCCTTGTCACAGAGTGTCTTACAAAGCTGATACATTTAGAAATGGATAGTAACCAGATCAAAGGTGTTCAGTTAAGCAGGACTGGACCTTAGCTCTCACATCTGCTTTTTGCAGATGATTCAATTTTTTTCTCAACAGCTATTATGAGTGATTGCCAAGTGCTTATAGATGTTTTGAGTAGGTATTGTTATTCTATAGAGCAGCTTATTAATTTGAATAAGTCTAGAGTGCTGTTTAGCCGAAACACTCCCCATGAAGTGCAACAACGTTTTTGGAGCCTATCTAAGAGTTCCTTTCCTTCAGCAGACAGGGAAATATCTAGGACTTCCAACTGAATTGGGGAGGTCCAAAAGGCAAATTTTGGCTTGGTTAAAGGAAAGGATCCTAAGCAAGATCGCATGGTGGAAGGAAAAGTTTCTTAACCATGCGGGGAGGGAGACATTAATCAAGACTGTGGCTCAAGCTATATCATCGTATGCAATGACCATCTTTAAGCCGCCTAGTCTATGTATCTAAGAGCTAACTGCCAGTATTTCTAGGTTTTGGAGTAAGAGCTCAGGTGATAGGGGTATTTACTGGAAAAACTAGGAGTACATGACCCAAAGGAAGCAAGAAGGGGCATGGGATTTAGAGACTTGAAGAAGTTCAGTAAGGCAAATATGACAAAACAAGTGTGGGGCCTTGCCCAATCCCCATACTCTCTTTGGGGAAAGTGCTAAAAGCTAAATATTTTCCAAATAGATCGTTCTGGCCAGTGAAATCCAAATCAAATAGTTCCAGGATTTGGAGAAGTATCCTTGAAGGTAAGGATGTTTTGGCAAGTATGGGATGGAAAGCAGATAAGTATATGGGAGGATCCATGGATTCCAAGAAGCAGGAAACTTATAAATACTAATCACAACAAATATTATGAGGGTACAAGAGTTGATCCACCTCCTTGTGAAAAGGTGGAAAGCAAAGGTAATTCAGGAGGTGTTCCCCCCACATTTAGCAGAAGAGATTCTATCCATTCCCTTGTGTGAAACAGAGCAAGAGGATAGGGTATCATGTTCAAGTCTAGCAACAAAGAATGAGCAGATAGAAATTGAAATCAAAGGGTGTATTCGTCTTATAACCAACCAGAAGGTCTTTGGAAGATGATATGGGAGATTGAAGCTACGCAGAAGATTAAATCTTTTGTATGGAAAGTGGCAGTGGGGTTTCGGCTACTAAGGAAAATCTATGGAAAAGACGTGTTAACCACAGTCTAGTGTGTCCTATTTGTGGGGAAGAGGAGGAGACCATCGAACATCTGTTTTTGTTATGTCCTTTGGGTGAATGGTGTGTGGACAAAGTCACCTCTACAAATAAGGGTGGACAGGAACAAAGTTTCTAGAATGGAGACTTGGCTATGGAGCAGTTTGGGATGGAGAAAAAAAGGGCTGTGGAGGATCCAAATCTACAGACAATCCTTGCCTATGTGTCAGAGGAATAATTGGTAGTTTAATCAACATAAATTGAATTCTTCTGCTATGGTAGAGAGAGCAGTGGTTGCAACAGCAGAAGCCCTTCAGTCCAGGATGGATAGAAGAAATCCATCAAAGCAAGGACAAGAAGGACAGATGGAATGGAACCCGCCTCCACAAGATTGGCTAAAAATTGTGATAGAGCTTTTATGGAAAGAGACAGAAGAGCAACTTATGGAGTCGTTGTCCGAGACCAGGAGGGGAATATGATTACTGGAACAATGCCTATTTCATCATCTCTAACTGCAGAAGCATGGGTGGTTAGAATGGCATGTGCCATGGCAGTTGAAAGATTTCAAGCGGTTATTGTTGAATCGGATTCCAAGTTGCTAATTGAAGCTATCCAAAAGGGGTCAGATTCTCTGTTTAGAGAGGTTGAGCCAATTCAAAGGGATACTTGATCTTAATCCAGTAAGATCCCTTCAATCCAATTTCAAGCAGTGAACAGAGAACCAAACCAGTTAGCACCCTTTTTTTACAACTCTTGCTAGAAGAGGCATCATCTCCCCTTACTGGCTGGTTAACCCTCTGGACCATACCAGGAGAATTGTAGAGAGGGAAGCAAGAGAGGGTATTGGCTGATGCTGGGGTTTTTTTCTCAGTTTAGTTCGAGAAAGATAGTTGTTTTTGTGTTATTTGATATATTTCTGTTTATAAAGTGACTAAAAAAAGAGGAAGCTTCTCTAGTTTTTTTCTTTCAATTTTAATTGCTCATTGCTAACTATGGGCATTTTTCAACCTATTAGGTGGGGGCAACTGGAAAAACACAACATGGACAAAGGGCAGATATTCTTTTTTTTTTTTTCTAAAAAACAAAAAATTAGGAGAAAAAACATAAAAAGAATCGACTGAAACAATCCCAAAAATTGTGAGTCGCACAAACGTTGAAGAGTATAACTCAACCGGCGACTGGCAACTGGAAGGAGCGCCGATTTTTAACACAATTTGCCATGATATTAACATAACGTGTAAGTATTGCATATAAACCCAACCTTACCAAGCTTTAATCACATAGGATAGATCTCTGAAATCTGCTTTAATAAATAAGTTCCCATGAATCTAACAATACATCAGTCTGTCATACATAGGGTTGTTCTTGTACCAGAACCCTATTTGCAGTAGTTCCTACAACTCGGAGAAATAAATGAACTCATCCCATGGCAGGGCTAGGCAAGAAATCCACAGACAAAAGCGACCCCAGAACAAGATACAAAATCAAAAAAGGACCGACAGTCCTAATCTATCAAATAAATAGGTCAACGCATCACACAAGCCCAACAAACCTTGTTCACCAAAACTTAAAAACGACATAAACTAAACATGATAGGGGTTGAATCACTGCTAGGGCATATATAACCTGAAAAGCTGGAAGATCTCATCCAGTATGATGGTAAAGCATAGGATGACCCATCCCCTTCAACCCTCGTACCGTTATTGTCTGCACAAAAACCTCCACCTTCAGTTGTCACCAACACGTGCACTTTGATGCCAATTTCAAGGGCTTAAACATTATTTTCCATTGCTCAAATTCTCCTAAAAAGCAAAAATCTCTCTCCGAATGGCATAATCATCGTTACAGTCACAAAGAGAGCAAGGTTAAGAATAAACTGACCAAGCAAAGAACTTGTTCCTTACCACTTTAGATGCAAGACATTTTGCTACTGTTCCAACTATGTACTGCTAAAGGTTCTATTCAATCTCTAATCTCAGGCACCACCTTTTGTCAAACGGATGAAAACAATTTCACCTAGTGACCACCAACTAACATCAATAGGAAAAAAAAGGCATTCCATGAATGGCAGTATGCAAGAGCTTGGTGGACTATCCAACAATACGGCTTCAATATAAATAATTTTTACAGGTGAATGTGAATATGTGATGCCTCCTGATGCACCTAAACACCTACCAATCAATTTTTACAGTTCAAAAATTAAAGGGAAAATGACGGAATAAAGAAAACTATTACAGATGGATGATACACAAAATTGGCTTCTGATCTGTCTCTTTTGCCAAGCACAATCTCCCCCCATGCTAGACAGGAATCAAGATACTGTTCGTCCATAGCACACACAAGAAAGATAAAGATTCTTCGCCCATTTTTCCTGCAAATAAGATTAAAACAGAAGTAAAAAATTTTATAGTCAATAATTCCACTAAAAAAGAAAATATAAACTAAACAAGACCAATAATTGATCCCAATTTAGACAGTATAACACTATGATGCTTTAGTCTGAAGCAATGAAGCACGGATACTTCAAACGAGACGAAGTATCCATATCAGATACTTACCGGATACTGATACGCGTCCGATACGCCAGGATACGTATCGAATACAACTAGGAAGTATCCATTATTAAAAAATAAATTTTTTATTTTAGACACGTTGCGATACATCAAGATACGCTGGGATAGGGGTGGGATACGAGATAGGATACGGCGGGGTGTTACGCATATTTTTAGAAAAGACAAGGGTACCGGAGCAAAACAAATTAGGCCCTTCTTTGCAAAAAAATAAGAAATAAAAACCCTAAGCATACTGATCCAATTGATCAGTCAAATTCAACAGGCCTTGTCTCGTCTCGTCTCTCTCTCTCTCTCTGATGAACAACAACAACTCTAAGGCGTCCTGCTTGTGTCTGACGACATCCGCTATGCTTGACGACTCTCCTAACTCCTCTGATCAGGTAGGCAAGTACCCTACTGTTCCAGCAATTTCTCCTCTCTCTCTCTCTCTACTTTTCTGTTTTCTATAGGTCTTACTTCTGCATTTCTACCATTGATTAGCACTCCTATTTTGCAATTGAGTTTGCACAGAAACTTAAGCCTAGAACTAGGATTTGTAATTAGGGCTTTTTGCAAAGTTTCTTCTGTTTTTTTTTTGTGTGTGTGTGTATTATATAGGAACTATGAAACAAGGAAATTTGAATATTATAGAGAAACTAAGGAACTATTTTGTTGCTTCTTGACTTATAATAGGATTGTTTCTTTTGTTTATGCATGAACATGATATATTTTTTCTTTGGGTATGCAAACATTTTGGTTTTTGATATTATGCAATTTTGTGTAGAATGTATGATTTATGAATGACAGAATGGTTAGTTATTATTATATATCTTCGATAGATGCGTGATTCACTTATAACTATATAAATCATAATTATTATATTAAATATAATAATAAAATTTTATAAAAAATATAATTTTATGGACATATCCTAGCCGTATCTGTATCTGTATCTGTATCCCGTATCTGTGCTTCATAGGTTTGAAGTGATCAATATGCATTCAACTTTATATAGGGATTTCATGAACCCAATATGTACCTTTTAACGTCATTTCAGAACTATTTTCTGGTCCAAAAGGATCGCTAGATACCTACCCATTCACTAACTGATTTTAGCTGAACCTACAAACTATTCTGCCAAAAGTTCTAAGCAAGCAAACCAATATAGGGAAGTAGTCCCTCCAAAAAACAAATTATTGTTAAGTATTCAACCACTTTCAAACAAAGGCTTAGTTCCATAGAGGCTTATATGACCAAAGACTATGGCACATTACAACTAAGAGGTGAAATAATTGGCTGACGGGCGTAGAAACTTGCAAAAAATGGATCTTCTGCATCTCAAAATGAATGTACCGTGATGCAGGAAAAAATATTGGCTTCTTCACGTGGCAGAATGTTGACTACTAAATTAGGGGTTAAAACTATGATAAACTCGTATCCCCCAAAAAGCCAAAATAAAAGCCATGGGTAGACCATATATAAGGATGCAAGATTCAAGACCATCACATAACCCTATACTAGCCTAAAAGGCAAAAAAGTTTCCTCATATGTTGGACCAAAAGGCAAAAAAAGTTTTCCTTATTTCAGTACAAAAGACAAATGTTTGACTCTATTTCTCTTTTGCGACTATGCTAAAGCAAGGAAGAGATGGATGCGCTTTGAAAACAAATTCGATCTATGAGAAGCGCAATTCGCACAAATCATGAATTGCATCAAGTGTTCACCTTAACATGTGTGCTTGGAAACTGAGATGTTCGTAAAGTCTCCTGAGTCTCATCCGTAAGTTTGCGCCTGGGCACACTCAAGATAAGAGCAGCTTGATCCCCGGTAGCGGCTGTTGAGGTAATACGGTAACCATTGTCCCAACGTTTGTGGATGCCCTCACTTGGGTACAGAAAATCAAGCTCCACAACCTATGAAACCAAAGATGAGTCAGCAAGAGCGGAGCTGAAAACACACTGAAATAATAAATAAACATTTGGTAGGAGTGCGCAAATATTAATCCAGAGACCTATTGAGACATCACACACTTATGGAGCCACTCCAACAGGTCACGAGGTATGACAAACACTCATTTTGATTTATAAGAAATCAGATAGGACAACCTCCAGCGAAAATACTTCACCATTTTATTTTTCAATCTCCATTTAACCATTTGATGATAAAATACTTTCAACAAGCCCCACCCCACACCACGAAAAAGAACTTTTAATAGAATATTACAAAGACATTATGTCCTTTCTTGCCACCCGCAACATGAAACAGTAAGGGACAGATTTCCACTTGAGCCTAGATTTAGCATTGGAGCACTGTGAGAGCATACTGCATATTTGCTATGGGCTTCATAAAGCAGTGTTCACTTTTTTCTGCCTTTGTTCCTTTTGATTTTCTGAAGATTCTCGGAATGGAGATCCTCAAAATTTTGGAAGCATAGCGATGCTGAGACACGAGTAAATATTACTGAGGTAGTTTACTGCATATAACAGGTCTTCAGGAAAACTTTTATGCTTAACTCAAAAAAAAAATGTACACAGAAAAAGTTTACTGATTGCCTTCTTTTTTGTATTTTGAAACAGATTAGATTTAAAAATGGCATGCAACGCGTTCTTAACTTATTGCAAAGAGAAAGCGAGTGACTAGAATACATCGGAACAAGAAGCACAACCTGATCACTAAAGCCAGCATTGCGAGACATGACCACACCCCATCGGCTACCAGCAGTTGCCATAGAGGTCACATGGAACCCTTCTCTCCACTTCTTATTTATCCACTTGAAAGGAAAGGAGTCACTTACTTTGTAAGACTGTTGCGAGTATTGGGTGCCTGCAGGAATTTGAAAGTACAAAGTTCAGCCACTGAATCTCAGTTTAGCAACAAAAAATGAACACTTGCAAGTAAATCCTAAGCCCTCACAACCGGATACCACATTTGAGCGTGAGGGGAAGAATTGCAACCATCTCAATTAAGAGATCTACAGCGTATCAACTGTAAGTCTAGAGATTTGAAATAGTTTCTTAAAAAATTTAATAAGGAAAGACAGATGGTAGAAAAGGTGGCCCGTACAACCAGTACTCAAATATCTCTTAATATCCACAGCAAAAACAACAACTTACCTAGTTCCTATTGAAAAGGGTCATAGCTTGGGATATGGTATACTGCTTGCGCAGCAAGCATGGGAGCATGGGTTAACTCTAAAAGGCACCACTTGGTCAAATATATATATGGCAAAGACTGATGAAGTGGAATCAACTCCTGGTAATAGCCTTTTCATTTAATTCTATCAATCCAAGCAAAAATTCTATCAACTTATTACAAAAAGGGACATCATATATGGTAGCCAGTGCAACCCTTTGAATCACAAAATTGGATAATGAAAAGAACGGGCGGCAGCCAGTAGAATGAGGGCATAGCCTCCTTCTCCCAAAACATACTGACAGTAACAATTGTTGGAGATGACTTGCTTACCCCAAACAAGAAACTTTTGGTGTTGAAAGGAATACACCAAAAAATGTCACATTTCAAGCTTGTTAACATCATTAGCAAATAGCATAGTATGCATAGATCTCGTCAACGCCAACTACTTAAAATAATTCAACCAAACCTTTGGACATCACCACCAGAGAGCTTCCATTGTTAGCACCAGCAATTGAACTGATGTAATAATTCTTCTCCCATTGTTCCATAATCCATTCCTGTAATTTTAATAGCATCAAATAATTTACTTAATCAAGTTCTAAAATTAATGAAGCACTCGAGCAAAAGGATAGTTGGGGAACACAGAAGTTAACCTTGTGTAAGAAAAAAGGTGACAGCTCATAGACTTGACTTGTGAAGCCAGTTCCAGCATCCATTATGAGAGCCCATAAGTTGGAACAAGACGCCACACAGCTTATAAGTAAACCATCTGCATTTCCTCGCTCTACATGTTGTCCCAATCTTGCATCCGCGACATTATAATGGTACCTAATAATGGGATATGAAAGAATCACGTGAAAGGCTAGCAGTTATCATGGTCAATAAGGTTATGCCATCTATAGAAACAAAGAAGAGCCCTTATGCCGAGAGGTAGCAGCAGTAAAATGATCGATTGACAAAGTGATTCTAGTACTTAGCTAAGAAAACTAAAAGAAAGTGCTTCAGCCTTTAGCAACAGAAGGATTCAATCAGTCCTACACGCTAGTAACAGCTAAGGGACTAACTATGAGGCATTTGATTGATGTCTGCACTGCATATTATCTTGAGTTATCAGTAGTTGACTGAACATCATCCATTGAACAAGCTGGGAAAAAAAATCTTCAAGAGCATAATTGCAGCTTCATAAGACTATACATAATGAATTTAGACAGAATGTTCCATGATAATGAACTGGCAGACGAGATAACTGAAGACTGGAGAGAAAAAGCTGAGGAGGAGGACACAGGCACTTGCAAATTAGAAATAGATAAGAAGCATGAGATAAACAGGCATGCAGACAAAACACAACCAAAGCATCAGCTGCTTCCACTTGTGGCCTTTTTCTGTTGCCTTGACCCTTTAACATCAAAGAAACCCCCCCCCTTCTTTTTCCCCTTCCCTCTTCCCCCTCTTCATGTATGAAGGCTGCCTGGTCCGTACCAAATAAAGAGAGAGAGAGAGTACTCACCTCCCCCTCCCCCCTCCCATTCCACAAGTAGGTGGGGGCAGTGCCAAGTAAAATTAGCAAAGTTGATGCAAGCTGACAAAAATTAATGAAGACAATGAGACCATATGCAATGAAGAAGAATATGACAAAAACAAGGAGTAATACGGTTTTAAACAAAGAATGGGTTGGTTGACCTCACATATGGCCAGAATGGAGTGAACTCAGGAAAGAAAATATGTGAAGCTAGATCCAATGCTGAACTTATGGCTTTTGTCCTAAGAAACACTGACATTCTTAAGAAGGTGATATATCCGTGTTGGATTCGTGTCTGATACCAATACATCTTGGACACTCTAGAACACGCACCCGAGAATCTTTTAGAGGTGTCTATATAATCAATGTTATTAAAATCATACGATCCGCGATTCGATTCATATCATACCATAGACTCGTTTTTGGTCGAGAATCACACATAAATCACAAGAATCATACGATTCAATTTAAATTGAAGGAATCACACGATTCATTTTTTTTAACCCTATTTTTAGTAAAACGACGTCATATAGCCCAGGAATACAACACAGAAACAATGTCTCCTTCACTCCTGGTATGCTTCTCCTCCTCCTTCAAAAATAGCTAACAAGCTTCTTCAAAAATAGCTAACAAACTCTAATATACCCTACTTTTTCTTCTTCAATAAATATTCTGTTTTTGTTTTTTATCAAAAATTTCTTTTTTAATCGAATGTGGGAGTGATTTTCTAAGTCTATATGTTTGAATCAGCATGGACTTTTCCTAATTTAGTTTAACTTTATTGGTAGGAAGACAATTGCAATTTGTTGGTTAAAAATCATACATCTTTTATCGTGGTCATTTTGAAGGACTGATTTATTATTCATTAAGAAAGAAGTAACAAAGGTACAATCAAGTGTAGCTTTCTTTCGTTCAAAAAAAAAATTTAGCTTTATAAAAACTTATAAAGGCTTCCTCTTTCCATTTAAATGATGTGATCACGCCAATATCATCAATTGATTATTTTTAAAATACAATAATGCTCAATATTTAATTTCTTGCCCATTTTAAATATGTCCATGTCTTTTTTTTCTTTGTTCTAATTTTGTATCGAATCTTATGATTTCCGATTCTCAAATCTAGAATTTTGATTACTGATAAGAATCTTGATTTGATAACTATGTCTATAATTAGAAAATAGAATCTTAATTGCAAAAATGCATTCGATACTACTTTCGTGACGTATCTCATACATCTCAAAAATAAACATGTATCGCTATACAATAACTAACATTGAAAATTTGACATAGACTGCATTAAACATGATAGAGTATACAACTAATTGTTAAGAGTTAAGAAGATGAAAGCAATCAATATTTGTCGATAAAAAAATTGATAAATATTGATTTCTATGATCCATTAGTCTACAAATTTATAAGATGATATAAGATATAAGATTTACCTAAGGAGACCAAAGTGAATCGGTGATTGAGTCTAAATTTCAATGTTTTCATTAATATTTCAAAAAATTTCCAGGTGTTCCAAGAGTTACGTTTATTTTTGGCCAATGTTTTGGAAATAAATTCCCAAAATTTTTATCCGTTTCCGAAATGGTTCTAAATGTCTCCTTTTTCTGGGTGACCGAAACAAAATTTTGACCCTTGCATGCATGCGTGTTCTTGCCCTACTTTTTTAGAATATTTCAAGTCAACATGTATGGGTCATGTTGCGCTCATATCCAATGTCAGCATATGTGTCCATGTTTCGTAACACTTTTGTTTTAATGGTCATCAAAACCCTACAAACTAAGACCACCTTGAAAGGAGTTATAATGAAGAGAAAGCTGCCCATACGAAGACTCATTAAAGCCTCTTGCAGTCCCATCCTGAAGGTGAACTTTAAATCCTATTACAAAAAATCAGGCTCAAAATCTTTCTGATATTGTAAAACCAATAAGTTCTACTGGTATTCTGACAAACTTCATATAGGGTACAGCAAACATCTAAAGGCCTGAACAAGTTTTATGATGGAGCAAACTCTAATCCAACCAACAATATTGTATATAGAAAACAATTCTACCTTTGTTTCATAGGTAGCCTGGCATTGTAAATTGATATCCACTGTGTTGCAGGATTTCCGTTACGAACCTTCTTCTTAGGCTGCCCATCATCCTCGTCCTCAAGATTCAATCTACCCCTTTTTTGACCAACTTGATAGATGATCTACCAATGTTAACCAGACAAACTATAAATCTCTAACAGAAGTTAAAGAAAGGAAGATAAAAAATATTTTTTTCCATAAAATTCTAACTAATTCAAGTATCTAAGAAATCACCTTTTGAGCACCATCCGTGTTTATTGGCCTAACAGCAGGATTCGGTCCAATCAGTCCCTCGAACAGAGATATTAGCTTCATATAGTTAGGCTCTTCATCGAACTTCATGTTCACTACAATCTCAAGAAATTGTTTAAGAGGTGCGGGGCAGAAGCAGCACAGCATTTCTGGAGATGTAGCCATCTTTTTCTTGCAAACTAGGAATGACTTATTATCACCCTAACCAATAAGGAAAACATAAATATGAGAGGAACCAAGCTTTCTAGAAACAAAGCAATTCTGCCAAATGTTATAGAGACCTGAAAAAGATGTAATGTCATACCTGATACCCTTGCCATGGTAGTCTGCCTCGGTGAAGAAAAATGAGTGTATAAGCAAGTGATTCTAGGTCGTCTCTTCTACTGGCAGTCCTTCCCAGGTGTGCATGTGCACTAGCATATCGAACTGTCCCTCTGCAAAATAATACAAAGTAAAGGTTTCACAAAGGTATATCAAAAGAGTAGAATTTACAAAATATAGCCCAGGAATACAAACAAAACAATCACCTGAACATATCAGGACGTTGATCATATTCAACATGCTGTCCATTACCGCTGTCCCTCCACTTTGTTGCTGCCATTCAGATGTCACTAGAAGCATTAGAAAGGAATATCAAAGAAAATATAATGTCATTTAAAGAGGTCACTAAAAACTACTGACCCAAGCCCAAGTCAACAAGAAACAACTTCTTCTCTTGTGCCGTCGAAGGCTGGCCAAGAAGAAAATTCTCTGGTTTTACATCTCCATGCACATAACTGACATCAACAACGGTCCTTCTTTAGAACAAGTGATGCGTTGGATAATTTGCACAATAAACTAGAATTTTACTTAGGAAAGAGCCCACCACAATCCATAGGTTAAGAGAAAAAGCCAAGGAAGCCACATTCAAAAAGAAACTTAAAAAAGAGAAAATTGCAATACCTACCCTCTTGAGTGCATTTTTTCTAAGATTGACAAAGATTCAACTGCAATACAAGCTACCATTTCTGATGACATCCTGTGGACAAAAGTAAATGCAAAAATGTAAGATGCCTGAGCACCAGAAAGATTTACTTGGAAAAGTGAGCAGGTCCAAAGGGAGGGGGAGGGGGAGGGGAGTTAAATCATTCTATCCATGCACAGGTGGCAGCAGACAGGCAAAATTCAATAATGCATATATTGAACATAAAACAGGGCATCTAAATGAACCCCCCCCCCCACGAGCGGGCAGAAAAAAAAAACAAAATGAGACAGAGAGAAATTGGAAGATGAAAACATTAGTAGCATCACATTCAAGATATCTAATGCAAATGGCCCTCCTCCCCCACAAAACACCAGAGAGAGAGAGAGAGATAAAAAGGAAACCATAATAGAGAGATGCCAAGTATAAACCACATCTTTTACTGATCAAGTGCAGCGCCGAAATTGGGAGGATCACTCCCCTAACATGTCCATTAGAAATTGAAATCTCTGAAAGCAAACTTAAGAGGTAATCCTAAAAAAAAGTTAACACTTTCCTCCATCCAAATCTTTTTGTACCTTTAAAACCATTGGATCCTAGAATCCTAATGACAAAGACCAGCCACTCTCCATATACAAAATCTAACCTATCAAGATATTCTGCAGCAATCTTTCATTAAAAGGATATATAATCCTTGAATGAATGGATGGGACTCTAGAGTGATTAGGGGTTCTTTCTGATATACTTGCATATCAATTTCTCAAGATTTTAGTTGTTTTTGAGTCCTATTAGGTTTGAGGGTGGGGTATAAAGCAAAAATTCCTTTTTAGGAAGATATTTAGAAAAGTGAGTCATCTCTTAATCTTTGTTTTGTGGACTCTATCATTTGTCTCAGGTTCTTAATACTTCCATTGTCATTATGGCAGGCTTGTCCTCTTGGTTTGGTTGGGACTTTTTTCAGGAAATTTAGATAATAGAGTTAATATGGAAGTTTTTTCTTTATCTTTGCTATATTCAGTGTTTTGGATCCACCAATATCCAATAAAAGAATTTAGACTGTGCCTACAAAGTTGCAACTCTTTGCATGGATTGTTGCTCACAGGAGATTCACAAACTCAAGGTCGAATATCCATGATTTGGCTATGGATATCTTGACTCCTCCCTCCCTCAACAAAACCCCACTTGCAATTGTAACCTAAGGTCAGTTTGATCTAAAAGCAATTTTTTTTACATTGCCCTTTTTTAAATGGGGAATCAACTTGAAAGTGGATCTTGTGGTCTCTTTTTTGAGCAATTTTCACAACGACAACCTAAAGGAAGTCTCAATTTTCATTATTATCTCCAAAGGGAGCTCTTGACCAATTTGGAAAAAACGGTTTGCTAACTTTTGGCCACTTGTGATGAAGACAAAAGAGAATATCACTGGACATCTTTTGTAAGTACATGCCTACCTATTCAAGAAGGGGCTTTGGGCACCCCTAATACAAGGCACTTTCCCAATTTTAATCATCAATGCTAAAAGTGGAATCTATAAGTTGGGCCAATAAATGATGCCCAATGATTTTATAGTCTGCAATTGAAATTCCAAGTTTTTCAAATTGAGAGGGTCATGATCCTTCTGTCACCTATAACAATACAATTGCAAGTGTAAAATATGTAAGTCCAACGTGGGTAAGGATATGATCATTTTGACACAAACCTCCAATTCAGCACTAAAAAAATAAAACAATTAAGTGAAATGCATATAACTATGGCTCCTAAGTCCGTGGTAATCTTTTCCATATTCTCTTTCCCCTTTTCAGCTTCATCTCTATCCTCTTTTTTTCCGGTAAATTAGTAGACAAAAACCTCCTATAGCCTACACAAAGCAGATTAAATTAGAGAATCACAACATATAAAAGCCTTTAGACTAGCACTCTGGGACTTGAAGCTGACAGTGAGTCTGCACTACCCAAATACACACTCAATGAGAGCAAGATTTAATCAATGGTACCTCACAAATGAACCACCTAATATGCACACAAACAGTTATGCGCACCACTTACCCAATAATATGGCATGATGAGATTAGCCCTAATCATCTAATATGTGTACCTCAAACCTGTTATGGTTATGTATTGGTGAAAACAAGACAGTTTTTTCTATCATCCAGCAAAAGATGAAAGATGTTTCATATTTCCTTTCAGGTGCTCTATCAATGTGTGATGGTTGATAAGCCACCCCCTTCCCCAAAAAAAAATAATAAAGGCAAAAGAAGAAATAGAATACCCGAGAAATTTTCCCTATTGTATAATATATCAAATCCAGGCAAACTTAAACAAGATATGACTTAAAAATAATTTAAAGAAAGCATATTCAGTAGAATTCATAAGCTTCAGGTACTCACGACTGTCCCGAAGAATTCCATACATCCCATAAGCTAGGCCCTAGAATGTCCATAACCTACAAATACATTATTAAAAGATAAATGCCAGAAAAGGGTAGCATCATCAAGATACAGATGCACTTCATTGTATAAGTCATACCATAACATAGTAGTCTCCTTGCTTTCCCTTATAGTGTACTTTAGGTACTCCATGACTGCCACCAAGAGTGCTGTTCAATTAAAAATCACAAGGTTTAGTTCCATAAATAAGATGATGCTAGTAAAGCAACATATTCATACCAAAACAGATTTACATCCTTACTTGTAGACTTGCCACTCATAGGGAGGACCATAGTTACAGCCTTTGCTATTTCTATGCTCAAATTTCAGAGCTACCTGGTAAAAACACAAGTGAATTCATAACAATGTTATTTGTGAAAAATCAAAACTGACATACATCATTTAACTGCTTGTGTATAACAAGAATTTCAATCTAAATTTACCTCCATAGCTCCAGGACCAGTCGTGCGTTCATTTCCTCCTGACACACGGCGGCCCACAAATACCTGACCAAATCCACCTTTACCCAACTTCCTGTCAATCTTATAGACCGGTGAGCCTCCTACTTGAACCTGAAAACCCAACTCAAACACAAACCAAAAGAATAAAGTATTCAGAAATATCGTAAAACTGATTGTACATTTGAAAGATTTGTCATAAATTCATGACAGATTAAGAAATATTCACAATCCCATGGAAAATAAATCAATAAAATAAATTCAAGTCAGAACTTTATGAGATAGCAAGTTACACAGAGTCAGCACGTGTTTATGTACTCAGTTTTAAGTGGTTCAGCAGTCGTATTATATGGTGCTTGTGTTTCACTAAGCTTATCAATGTAAAGCCATGACCCACTTATGTAGAACAACAGAAGCATGAAAATCACTCGCAGAAAACTCAACAAGCTTCTCATAAGAAACACAAAATACTACCAGCCCAAAGTTCAACATTTTTTTTCATGCAAAAGAGCATCTAATTAGTTCAGTTTATATGATCCTTTCCCTTTTGTTTGTTTTTTTCTCTCTATTAGCAAAGACTTCACTGTAACTCACTCCTCGTATAGACTTGACAAAACCCCGCCCATCCAAAAAGATAATAATAGGTATAAGACCACAATTGTTCCATCACTATCCGCACGCTAAAATATATGCTCTTTGAAATATTCATGACATAGCAAAAGGTGCTTTCACTGCCAAGGAAGATTCACGACGACACATAAACTTAAACTCTTTAGACTGTCACAACTAACGAATTCAATGGAGGTTGGAATACCTTATATAGAATCAATTTTTGAAATTAACATTGCCCTACTCATTATAACAAGTAAACTATAAAATATAAAAGTCATCTTAGCCCAGTACAGCACACCCAATAAGCAGACATATGTACAAACACACACACACAGAGTCGTACCCTCTCAGGAAAAGGTGCAGTGTTCCCTTCTTCCTCCTGCCCAGTACCCTTATTATTATTAGCACTCAACCCTCCACTCTCATCCCCCATCTTCTCTTTCTTGAAACTATCACCTTTTTTCTCTCCTGAACCCTCCTTTTCCTCAACCACAACGGCCTCTTTCCCCTTCGTCTTCGTTGCCTGTCGCCTAGGCTTAAGTGCCTCCGCCTCCCCGGTCACCTCTTTCCCTTTTTCTTTCGCTTTGGCGGCCCTGGTTTTTATATAATTTCCCACCAGATGCTCCGATTGTTTTAGCTTCTTCGCAGGCTGGTTTTGACGGCGACGCTGCTGCTGAGGTGGTTCTACTGGAGCACGGCGTTTTCGTACTCCACTGCGCAGGTCTCGCATTGCTTACCCATACGATTCACACAAACCCTAACAAAATTTACCATTATCTATCTTCAATGCAGCTCTGAAACCCTTGACATCACTGAAATTTCAAAGCAACTCGATTTCAAAACTCGAAACAAGATCAGATTTCAATGGATTATGAAGCACGAAAATAATGCGTTTGTCGAATTGATTTAGAAACAATGGACAATTGGAAGACGGAGAGCTCGAAGACCGATGGAAATGTGGGCATTAGGGTTTGAAAGGAAAACTCTGCTTGTAGGCGTGCGCCAGTGGCACATGGGATATATGGATCGGTTGAACGCTACGCACCACTTGTATGGGGGAGAGGGGGGGGGGGGGGGGGCAGAGCGTTTTTGTCTTTGTTTTTGTTTTTTTTTTATTTTTTTTTTTCGGATTTTTTTTTTGGACTTACTACTTTTCAATTTTCATTCCTAAATATCTACTCCACGAGAAGTATGTGAAAAAAGAACCATAAGCCCATCATTGGTAATTTTCGGGATAAATAAATCCAAAGTACGAACTTTTTTATCTGAAAAGAAAATTGTAGCAACAAAAACAAGATTGTATCAATAAGAGGTGCTAGTCTTCAAAATTCACGATTAAATAAGTTAAATTGCACTTTTATTTAAGGAGATTTTATTTCTTACTCAAAAAATATTTTTAAATCATGTTAACTTTCAAAGGAAGGCAAGTTGATAAGCGATATTTAGGGGGGAAAAATAAGTGGATTAGTCAATACAGAATATTTCAACTCTTTTTTTTAACAGTTAAAAGTGTTCAGGTCAATTTATGCACACTCAATTAATTCACTCATCAATTCGGTTAAAGACAGATCATTCACGCGGGAATTAGGATATTCATAAAAGATAAATTCTTCATTGTATGTCCTCAAGGTGTTGCCAAGATTTAAATTTAGGACGCCTAAATTTACAATTCGTCTCTATTACTACTATAGAATGTTATATAAGAAACTGCTTTTAAAGATATTAGTTGACCTCTCTTTTAGGGATTTTAATTTTAAAAGTCATTGTCATGTAATTTCTAAATTTTGTTACTTCTTTTTTAGCAACACATAACTGACATAGTTAATGGGATTAATGAGATGTTGTGTTTCTTTCAAACAAAATTGACTAGATTTAAGGGATTTTGTTGGAATTAATAATAAAGTATGCTTAATTAATGGAGTTAATTATGTTTAGTGACTTAATTACAACCTTTCTTATGAAGGTGTTAGTCCGAAGTCTATTAAGGTAAATTATGGAATTAGATTTAATAATTTGTTAAATAAAATGTATGAGGTTACCAGTGTTGACAAGAGACAATCAAAAGTAAATATTACATGTAGATATCCAAGTAATTACAAGGAGTATATAGCTCTAGTAGTGGAGGATGATAATACTGTACACATTGTCTTTGGAGTGACAAAACAACCTGGGATTAATTGTGTGGAATTTTACTTAGAAAATAGTGTCGACTTGCATTATACATGACTATTCTTTTACACATTTGCTCACTAGAGAATATGAAGCAGTGGATTCAATTGAAGGTGGAGGTGCCACATTTGATAATCAACTCATGCTTGAGGGCTTCTCTTTGAGTTGTGATCTTGGTAGAAACTATGACAAAATTAAATCTGTAAGGGCTAACGCTTCCCACACTTTAGAAGGATTGTTGGGTGATAACTATGTTAATGATTTGTCAAATGCTACAAGCATGAATGTGATAGAACATATGGTTAATAGGTGTGACACTCCACAAACCTGGGGGTCCCTTATCAACCGTTGACAACTCGTCAACCTGCGAAAATACTCACGGATGTCTCTTAACCTGACACCACGTCAATAACATTCTCAATAGTAGTATTTATTGACACAATTGAAATCTGTAGTTCTATATTCATCTAATTTAACCAGGGTCCAAGGTACCCCAATGTTTAGTAATTTAAATCTATTTGTGTCATTGGAACCCAAGAACTCAAAGTCCAAAAGCATAGCAAGAAAACTTGAAGATTTCAAGAATCTGGACCGGTACAGTGAACTCTCTAAAGTTTAGCGTACCAGTACGACGAACTCTCTAGACAATAACGTACCAGTATGCGTACCGGTATGACAAACTTTCTAGACAGCAGCGTACCGGTACGCTCTGCCAATAACTGCATGTTTCACCTATTTTCCAGTTTCAATCCATTCAAAAACTCATACATTTCATCTCAAACCTTACATAACATGTATTTAGGCATCCAACATAGTTTATATACATAATACTTGATCTATACAAGTTTCATTACAATCTTTTGTATGAATTTACATGTCAAAAACTAAGTTCCATAAATATTTTACAAAACTCAAAACAAAGCCATATGCTGGCCCTCTTCACCCTTGGTGACCTGAATGTGCTCCGCCCACTAGGGTATACTCCGGACCTGAAATATTTTCTCATAAAGGGTGACACATGCTCAATAGAGTATTTCCTAAATAGGCTACTCCCCAACCCAAATGCACATGAAATGCTCATATGCAACCAATTCACCATGCACACATTCCAAGCATGAATATGCTATCAATGTTGGAAACTACCATGCAATGCTATGGAATGAGATGAGACTTACTCAGACCATCCGATTCTTGCCCTTCCTAGATCTTCGACACGTGCAATTGCTATTGTGCATTTGTCCATCATCCATGATCTCGTGTCCATCCCGGCTCTCCAATACATGCAATTTTTCATGTGTACAATTTCGTCATTTATGTTATACATCAAATGACTTTATCAATCCGGGATCTTGTATGGGGTGAGTATTTATGGACTTACGCCAACGGCACCCAACCGACACCGGATTTATGGACTTCCACCAGCGGTCTCGCGTACACCGACACCCTTTATAGACTAATACCAACGAAAGTATGTATCCAATCACCGGGCCTTGCACTCGAGGGATCTTCTAGCCCTTCTTGTTAACCCCAACCCTCAACACCATGTAAACTGTGCGACTCGTCCAAGTCATCGACCTAGTTCACTCGAGCCCACTTGTCATCCATCAAGTGTGGTGTTGACTACACCATGCACCCACACCCACTCAATCGCAATGTTTCCATGCATATGCAATGCAACGTCTCATCGCAACCACAATATGATGTTCAATATGTTATTTGTGTCATATGAACTATTCCAAATCCAATTCACATAATCCATGACAATTACATCAAAAGCATATAATTCTCATGTCTCACAATATCAATAAACCAATATGCATTTATCAACATTTTATCCAAAACTTAAGTCCAAGCATGTTATCTTATATTAAGCAATAACACACTATCAAATTAAGACATTATGTAAACAAATAATATGTCTACAATTCACATAATTCAAGAAATTACATTAAGCAATTTCTACATATCCATTTTAAGATAGAATATATTCTACCTAATTTCAATACTCATTTCACCAAAATCACTTCTATAGGTAAGTCATATATATCTATATTAACCTACCCATTTCCATTATAACATTTAAAGGTTGTGAATAGACCTAAGTAGGAGAGTCCCCTACCTTTTGAAGCGTGAAACAAATTGTAGAAGGTCCAATGAACCAACCCAACTCAGAAATTTTATTCATTTATTGTTTATACTCATTCCTCGGAACTGTTGAAGTGCTAGATTGCGGATTGGGACATAAGGATTGGCTTTGTTAGATTGCGGCTTGTTCATTTTTCTATCCTGATGGATATACTCATAGTGAATGTAGGATATGTAAAGTTACACACTTTTTAAAAACTTCATGCCCTGCTTATAGGGGGCTTAATATTAAGAGAAGTGAAGGATGAACTTTTGTATTGAAGATGCGCACTTTGTGCTGTGAACTGAAAAAAAGGCGTTGGATTTAGCACTATTATATATTGCTGAATACTGGGAGATTTAGTTTTTATTCATTTATAGATTTTTGTTTAAAACTCTATTTGGGTTAGGGAAACTTTATAGGATAGTTTTTTCTGGAAACACTGAGCTGCAATTTTAAATGCAATGAACTATTTGTAAATTTCCTATGGACTTTTACACTTTTCTCCCACGAACGTATTGGAAATGCACTTTTACAAGTTATAACATTGTCTTCTGGTAGGCTAACCACTGCAGTCAGCAGTGTACACTAATGCTTTGTAACACAATCATCTATATTTTTGGGGTGTCAAATTTTTCCTGGGATCCAACAAAGTCTTGCAGGTTTCTATTGGCCGATCTGCTGTTGATGAAATCAGACCAAGTCTTCACAAGATTTCGAAAGTACGAATTGATGTTGTATATCTTCCTTGTATATTGCATTTTTTTCTTCATAGGTTTTATTCACAATTAGATTTGTTGTTTTTAATGTTGTTGAAAAATTTCTTGTTCAGCTTCTGTGTAGGGATTCTGGCCTTTGTTGTGGAGCTTTATTTTCTCTATCTTCTTATGGTTTTTTTTTTTTTGTCTTTTTTTCTCTATTGACTTTGGTATGCCTTCACTGAATTGACTTTGGTTGACATGAATGTCTTCGTTGATGTAGTGTTGTTGATGGAACACTCTAATTCACTGTTGATAGCCCAGTTTTTGTACATTAAGTACATTGTACATTGATTTTAGATACCAATAAGTAGTTTGTTTTATTGTGTTGTCTTTGCCTCAGTGATTATCTACACTATTTTTGTCTGATGATGAATTCGTTTTTTTTAATATTTTATTGTTAGTTATATTTGTTGCTCAAGGTTCAATTTCTTTGATATGAGACACACACTTTTATTCATTGTATTAAGTTATATTGATATAGAAACATTGTTCATGATTGAAGACAAATGCATATTGTCTTACAAGATTTTTGTCAATTTGCTATTCGTATTTCCAATTCCCAATTCCTCACATCTCCACTTCTTATATTGTGTTTTCTTTCCTTTTTTTTTTCCCGTCATGGTTGATCCTTTGCAAGCCAAGCCAATAGCTACTGAACAAATGAAATAAATCAATGCAATGACGATTAAATCAATGCAATTAACTCTAAATATGATCAGCTGAGATAATCATATTTCACAACTTGCCTCATTTGTCTTCCCAATGATGTAGACTTTGAAGACGATGATCTTCACTACACAAAGCTATGTTTTTATGGTAATAAATCCCTTTCTAATGATATATTGGTTAAGGTGTAATGATATTATATAATGATTTATGTATGGTTAGTGTATACAATGATTAATTGGTTTGTGTGATTTGTTCTTAGAATGCAAATTTGGGTCTGTCTTCAAGTATTGATGGCTTTTCAATCAACAAGTCTGTTGTTGTTGAAGACTTTAAGTCTTAATATTTCATGTAAAACTACTCAGTATATTATTGGGTTGACCTTAATTTTGTTCAAGGTTACATGTTACTTTTTTTTTTTGTGAACATTTTAATGTTTTTTCTCCTATGCATTATCAACTGTCAATATTGGTTCGACCTCTAATTTTGTTCAGTTTTCTAATCACTTTCACACACACACAATTTGCAAAATTTTGAGTGTTAATTTCATTATTTAGAATGTTTGTTTCTTCTTGGCTGCCCATTGTGAATTATTTTCTGGACTTTGAGTTGATTTTTAATTTTTATTTAATTTTTTTTGCAGACTTTGGTGTCTGTCATTAATGAATTGGATAATCTTATTCTCAAAAAAAAAGGGGATGCAATATGGGCGGTGAGAATACTCAACAGATCTAGGGTGTGTGTGATTCACCAGTAAGGTTTGTGTTTTGATAGGGGTTTTCTTTAAATTTCAATCCTATATAATTAACACCTATATATGTGATTGAATTATTTGTTGTTGATGAGAACGTTGATGGATTTTGTTGGTTATTTTATGCTTATGTGATCTTGATATGGACTTTGATTGGTTTCCACCTTTTCTTGAATATTTGTTATTGTGTCTTTGTACATTTGCTTCTTGCTTTGATGGTTGTTCTTTCATGATAGGTGTCATTTGGGCTTTAATTAAGTGAAGAATTTTCTAATAAAAGGGGTTATTTTTCGTGTGGTTTTATTTATGTGATTATGACCCTTACACACGCACAGGTGTTACATACCGTAACTTGAACTAGATCATGTGTTTGAAATGAATTCTTAGAGGATGTGATTTTTATGGCTTGATTTTTCTTTTATAGAAAATGTGAATTTCTTATTTTTTCTAGAAATGAGTTTAAGACCTCGACAATGTTTTAGTTCCTTTGAAATGGTTCTAGGCTTCGAGCAGTAAAAGTTGTGATTGGCTATTATTGAGCTGTTGTCTAATTTTAGTTCAAAAGGAAAAAAACTAATTTGTTGTTTGATTATTTGTATTTTTTTTTATTTTGGACAATAAAGATAGTGTTTTCCGTAACGACATTTGAATTTTAGACTCCATAATGTTGGCCGAGTATATTGGTTTAATTGAGGTTCTTTGTGGGACCACGACATGTTTGCGGACATGTCGCAGGTTTTGTTTCATTTGTTGCTAATAGGATTGGGGGCTTGAATTCTGTTGAACTAGGGTATGCATTATGTTTGAGATTTAGGATTTGGGTGGTGGTGTGGTTGTTTTTTCTCAAGTTTGGTGTGGTTGTTTTTTCACACTCAACACAGGCTCGCACTCAAGTTTGAATTTTTACTCTGGTTATTTTACTTTATCTGTGTTGTTTATTATTTTACAGAATTTTATCTTGCATTACTCAGCCCTTAGTGCTACATTCACAACCAAAATCAACTGTTGGAGTACTTGCATATATCTTGTATTACTAAGTCCTCGGTGCAAGGTAAGTTTATTTCTAATTTTTTTGTGTAATTTTTTTGCATTACCCAGTCTTCGGTGCAAGGAACTATGATTTGCATTTTAGTGCAACAAGTTGTAGACGTTAAATTATTAAATTGCTTCTTCATGTTTGTATGCATTTCCACATGGGGACGATGATGAGTGCTACACATTCTGGGTAATTGTGACGTCCTTCCTTCAGTCTTTGATGATAAATATCATGTTGGATTTTTTTTGAAATATTTTTCTAATTTTAATGAGCAGAAACGTTGGTAGACATTACCATCACTCGAGCAGCTTACCGATTTAAGTTCTTGGTGATTAATACTCTGCTGAAATTGCTTTTCTGATTAGTTTTCTAATTTTAATAAACAAAAATGTAGGTAGAATCATTACCATCATTTGTATATGTCTAACCAAAACATGTATTATTTTCTAGTTCCGAGGAATTTTAGGTTACTAGAAGAGCTTGAGAGAGGAGAAAAGGGTATTGGGGATGGAACTGTCAGCTGTGGAATGGATGTTGCTGATGATGTATACGTGCAGTCATGGACTGGAACAATAATTGGTCCTCCTAATGTTGGTCTTCTTTTGTCCATCTTTCCATTGAAGTCCCATAAATGTTCTATGTCATGTTTTTTATATATCAACTGCACTCCCCTACCATTTGCTTTTAATCTTTAAAAAGTCAGTGATGTTTTGATGGGCCTCAGGCACATCTTCAGTGTTGAAATGGTTTTGATTTTGTCTTTGTAGTTAGTATACTCTTTAGACTCCTGATTGCATTGAGTGAGAGATTCAAAATTTTGTGCTTTGGGTGAATTAGATGCAGAGACTAGAGACTGAAATCTAAAGTCACACGTAAACCTGATAGGGACTGATGGACTGTTATGGTGAAATGCAATAAGTGTGACTACTAAAATAGTTAGGTTTGGAAACTAAATCAACAAGGTCAGTGGACCATCCATCCAAATGAGTGCTATCCTTTCAAGTTTGGTGGTGTAAAACTTCTTCATTTTATAATTCCTAGCAAATGAAGATATTAGTTTGATGGCACTTTGAAGAGTCAACCTTTTATTTCTAAAATCAGAATTTATATTTTGTTTACTCAATTGTACCTGAAGGCATCATTTTTTCTTACCACTGCTATGAATTAGCAATCACAGATGATAATGTCGCCTTCATGATTGTGACACTCCAAATTTCGGGGTTCCGTTGATTACCCATCAACCCGCAGAATATCCGTGGATATCGAGTAACTCGATATCGTGCCGTTATGCCCCATTTACCGGGGTCCAAAATTTAACGAAAATCGGGGCAGAGTCTCCGTTGTACAAGGAACTCTACCCAAAACCCAACCTGTGCAATATATCTTCACATGACCCGTCCGCGATCCAATATAAAACATTGACCACATCGGGTCCATTTATAAGTAAACATTGGCCACACCGGGTCTAATTATCCGTACTTATATCAAAACATGCAAGGTTACTTTAACAATGATTCATATATGTTCTATTACAATCATTTGCAAAAGATTACATGCCTAAAATATAATTTTCACAAGTGTTGTACATTAACACAAAATAAAGTCACATTCGACTTTCTTTAAACATGAGGGTCCAAATTGGAGCCATCCGCGGGTGTATTTTCCCCACCTGAAATGTTTTCTCGTATAGGGTGAGCAACGCCCAGTAGAATAATTTCCTACGGAGGCTACTCCCCACCTAAGTGCACATGCAATGTTCCAATACAACATTTCATAATCACATCAACATTCCAAGTAAGAATAGACAATTCTAGGTTGGAATTCTACCATGTCATCCTATGAAATGAGATGAAACTCACTCATGTATCATGACCCGAGTCCTCACCGACTCCCACAATACAATGCAATGCACTCGTGCAGTATAACCGTCATACGAAGAAAATACATCCAATGCTCGCTTTGTTTTTAAAATCATACGTTTTATAAATAAATCAGATCATTATTAGATGGTACTCATTAAATGAGTATTTTCTTATAAATCAAAACCTCGTGTCTTGTTGGGCAACGGATTTTGGATTTTATACCGCCGGTTCCGTATACCATACTACACTTTTCTGGAATTTCATCACAGGGGAATGTATAACTAAGTCGCCGGGTCTTGCACCCGAGGGGGGATCTGCCCCTTCTTGCTATACCCGACACAAGTTTTTCATGCAACATGCGGCTCAATGGGATCTTTGATCCGACTTTACTAATTCCATATGTCAATCACCAAGAATAGTGTTTGATTAACCATGCATACACACACTCAAACTCATGCCTAAGCCCATGAATGTGATGTCTCCGTACATATGCAATGTATATGGAATGAGTGTCATATGAACCAATTAAACCATACATTTTAATATGTATCATGGATAATTATATTATATGTATATAATCTCCAAAAATCCATAACAACATCAAAATATCAACTAACATATATTAACATTTATATCTAATATAATTCGCAAGCATGTTATAACACATATTGGCCCACAAATTCAGCCCATGAAAGTGCACAAAAATAGTCTATGAAAGTGCACAAAAACAGTCCATGAAAGTCCATAAAAATAGTCCATAAAAGTGCACAAATTCAGCACATGAAAGTGCACAAAAAATAGTCCATTTAAGTCCATAAAAATAGTCCGCAAAGTGGCCTATATGCAGTCCACAAAGTGGCCTAAAAACAGTACGAAAACAGTCCGCAAAGTGGTCTAAAAACAGTCTGTAAAGTGGTTTATATGCAGTCAACTTTTTAGCCACTAAAATAGTCCAAAAATAGTCCATTTGGACAGTCATTGGACAGCCTACACACCACTCAATTTCAGCTGCTAAAACAGTCCAAAAGCAGTCCATTTGGACAGCCTATATGCAGCCCCTTTTTAGCCACTAAAACAACCCATAAACAACCATATTTCAGCCACAAAACAACCACATAACATTCACCTTTCAGCCACCAAAAACAACCCCTTAAGGTAGGAGAAAAACCATAGTAGAAAGAACCCTACATCTTATAGCATAGATTGAAATGTAGAGACGTCAAGAACACCAAAAACTAGCCCAGGAACTTGATTTCTCCAAAATATTTTCTTTGGATCTTCGTTGAAATCTCTCGTTCTTGGTACTTACGCGTAGCCCTCATCGAGGAGATGAACTTTGGTTCTTGGCTCGACGGATTCCGAACGACAGAACTCCGGGAAATCAAAGATGAAGCTTGAAAAACTTTTTTTCTATTTTCTCTCTTCTCTCTCTATGGCCGGCCAAATGCTGAAATTATGAGATATTTCTGCTGAAATATCTAAATTAAGTCACTATTTATAATTTCAAAGACTTGACTCACAACGCGCCACACATTCCCTCTTTTTCGGGTCTGTTTTCACCCCGAAACGATTTATTATACCTCGGATTAAGTTCAAATTAATTTTATTTGAACTTTAATTTAATTTTAAAAAAATTTTTAAAAATTTATTTTTGGGGACCTTTAAAATGTCATTTGCCACGCAATTGCCTCGAACGACGTGCAAAAGTCCGACTATATCAGAATTCGACGAAATTTGACAGAGTGACTGGATTTTGCGATACGAATCCAATGAAGAAGTCCGTTTCCTCATCCGAGGTCTAAAGAATGAGTATCTCAAATGAGCATTAGGATGATAAATAACCATTTTGCCCTTATGCACAAAAAGTTCAAACTTGTCCGGGTTTTACAATGATAACCTGGTAATAGTCCGATTTCACCATACCCCTTAGATGGTCTTGTTTTGCTCTCTAATATTATCTTATTTCACTACCACAGTCATTTATGCTGGCACTACTGTGTTCAAATCTGCTGACTTGAATTTTTACTCCTTTCTATTTTCTTAAATGTTGTCATTTTTTGATTTGGATTACCTTCTTGTTTTTCATGATTTTTTTAGTTAATATATTAACTGAAGTCCTCTGTTTTTTTTGTTAGGCATTTTGGGTGTGATTAGAATTACAAAACATATATGAAAGAAAAATTCATTTCCAATATATTATATTGATGTGGCTTTTTTGCTATTAATTTCTTTGATGTTTGAATTTCTTCCTTATAGCATTATTAATAAATGTATTAGTAACACAAGAAAATTATTTTTTTCCTATTTATCGACGCTGCATGCCAGACTGTTCATGAAGGGCGCATCTATCAGTTGAAGTTATTCTGTGATAAAGATTGTCCAGATAAGCCTCCGAGTGTAAGGTGCCAAACCCGGATAAACATGAGCTGCTTTATTCATGAAACTGGGGTGGTGCATGCTTTGTCTTAGACAAAAATTCTATGGCATGATATGCTTTAAAATAGGCTCATGGTTGGCCGAACTGCTAGGTGGAACCAAGTCTTTTTCCCATGCTCGCTGATTGGCAAAGGGAGTATACAATGGAGGATATATTAACTCAATTAAAGAAAGAAATGATGTCTCCACAAAATCGAAAACTAGCTCAGCCTCCTGAAAGTGTGTCTATTTGATTTCTGAGTTGCTGATTGTTCAAGTTTATCTGTATTTCCTTCAAGGTTTGCATACATTAATAAAATTGTTCATTCCTCCACACTATGTCGGTCAATTTTTGGACTCAAAAGAGTATGGATTTGTGTAACATGAGTGTTGGATAAATAGGAAACAGGAAAATTTCATCGAAATGCGAGGAGTTTCTATATAACTTTTTCTAGCGAGGCCAAAGCAGGCCACTAGCAAATGGTTAAAATAAGCTTTTAAATACTCTCCTTTGTCATGCCCCATTTAGCAAAGAACAAGATTGATGTGTTGAGATAGGATTTTTGTAAGCAAGTTCTTGGGGAATGGACCATTCTTATTTGAATCTTTAATACAAAATATCTGAACTTCATGATGTGGACCATTCTTATTTTTGTATAAATGGTCTGTTGGGGGAAGCTGCTGCTTAAGATTTGTAGCTTTGTATTTATGTATTTTCCTTCTTTCTAGAACGAAATCAATGTGCTTTGTACACAAGGTTGTATGATATTATTCATTTAGATTACGGGGACAGTTAGACTACATTTACAAGGTTGCATTTAGCTTAAGATGGGGACAGTTAGGCTACATTTATAAGGTTGCAAGGTTGCATTCAACTTAGTGTCGGTCCAAGTTTAATATTTGATTATTTCATATTTACGATTAATATTCAGTGTTTATTTATTTCTAGCATGTCTATGTTAAGTGTTTGATTGTTTTGTTTTCAAGAACAATGTAAGTTTGTTTTTTAATTGCACAATTTCAGACACAGATTATGGAGATAATTTAGACTTTTAGTTTAATACACGTTTGAGTTCGGTGCTTGATTATTTCGTGCCCAAATTTAGTGCTTGATTTTTTTGAATTGTACAGTGCCTTCAGGTACGGGTTATCCCTAGTTGCTACAAATGGCATAAAGGCAAGTGGGCATGCCGTTCATGTTCATGTCAAAAGTGGAAAATTTATGGATTTCCATGTTCACATGTTACGACTGCATGCTAATATCATACTTTAGATTATCGAGGTTTTGTGCAAAATTGGTTCTCAATCACCACATATGCAAGGACTTGGGTGCCTGTTTTTCACCATATCCCCAATGAGGCCTATTGGCCACCTGAAAGTGAACTAAGGCTTATTTCTTGTGACTTTATGAAAGAAACAACCAATGGTCATCCAAAATGTAGTCTCTTATATAACGAGATGGATGTTCAGGCGGGTCGCGCAGGTGTAAATTTTGGTTTGTGTGAATAAAATGGCCATAATCGGCGTGCATGTCGCAACAAAAATCAGCATGGTAATACCGCTTGATTTTCTTTCTTTGGTTTACTAACATTGATATTAAAATGAATATATGTTTACCATTTCTTTTGTAAATTTTGTTGAGGACATCAATCCTAATAATGATGCTTAAAGCAAATGGGAGAAGTTTCCCCTAAAGAATTTCTTATCTTTACATTGCTGGAACATTTCTCAAGCCGCTTGGTTGTATTGTTTAAATTCTATTGTGTCATCACTCAAGTATTTTATTAGATTTGTCGGTGATCTCATGTTTTAGACTTCTCAAAGTCGACAGAAGAATTTTTGCAGTTTGTTTTAAGTTATGCTTTTGCCAGTGTTTATCTTATGCTAAGTTAGCGCAGTTCTATTCAGTTAAGAATTCCTCAATTTCTCCATCGGGAGAAGAGAATACGACATGCAGGTAGTTTTATTTTTTATTTTTTGGGACAAAAATCTTGTTTTAATATGGGGCCAACTTTGAACATATGCATTTGGTTATATATTGCTTGGTTTATTGACCTTGTTTGCTCTGTTGACCTTTAAATTAATATTTTTATTTTCTGACGATAAGGCATTCTTGATCTACAAAAAAATTAGGATATATAGATGAACCTAATTTAGCCAAACCATAATTTTGAGAACTAGATTTTGGTAATTATTAAGGAGTTACAATATTAACGTTTACATCTTTTGTGAGATAAGATACAAATTTTTGGAGTCTAATTATGACTAAACTTTTTACACTGCTCTCTCTAGGTTTCCTATGGGATTTTTCATTCTGGATGGTCATGAGTAAGATGTCGTTCTTACTGTCGTTCTGATCACAAGTTGCAATTCCTCTGTTGTTCTAGTCTCCACTCTTCTTTGGCTTGTTTATTTTCTTTTATTGAAAGTATTGGTTTTCCTTATTCGAAACATAGTTATTCTCACTGTCTTTTTTTCATTATGGATGAACAATTTTTTGATAAACTCAAATCCATTTCTCTATTTGCAGAAGAGGGTTTGTCCTTGACATCATTTCTTCTAATATTATTGAGGGTATTTCTGAATGTAAAAATTTTTTTTGGGTAAGATTATCATTGAAAAACATATTAACCCTGTGGTCTTATGAAATACAATATCTTCTGTCTAGGATTGTAAGGATCTGCGAGTGATTAAAATCAAGCCAAATATATTTCAGTGTGTTTTAAGGAACAACACGAGGTCTTGAAGGTTCTTCATATGGGTCCTTAGTGTTTTGATAATCATCTTATGGTTTTTCAAATATGGACAATGAATTTAAATGTTAGCCAAATGGATTTTGAAAAAGCTTTCTTTTGGATTCATGTGATGGGTATTCCAAGAGAATGTTGCATGAAAGACGTTGCCATGAAAATTGTTGGGAGTGGCAAAAAAATATGAGGCGGTGAAAATTCGGGTTACTAACGACGGAGGTGGGAAATTTTTTGTATTAAAGCTTAGATGAACATTTTGGAACCTTTGAGGTGAGGTATTATGTATCACACTCCTGGTGGGGTTTCAAATTTTGTGTTGTTCAAATATGAACTACTTTTGTTTTTGTGTTTTCAGTGTGGTCCTATGGTCATATGTTGAAGCATTGTTCTGGGATTCACAGGGTGCTGGACCAAAGCAGTTTTTTAAGTATAAAACTGAATTTTTGATTGACTTTAAGCCAAAACTGAAGTGAGACTTGTTTGTTATTTCTAGTAAATTTTCATGGGTTCATATTCTACTTCATGAGGAGAATACTATGTAGTATATTTACTTGCTCAAATCGAGTAACAAATAAATGAGAAAATAGGCTTCAAAGTGACCTTCTTGAAATGTGAAAATAAAGGTTGTGCATTGTGGAATTTGACACCAATCCTAAATTGGTTGAGAAAGAAGTTCTACATGAACATATATAGGCCAAATTTTCTTTATGAGATTGGCCCCAAGGGGTATCACAATTTAATAAGCAGAGCGAGCGCCTACATGTTTTCGGTTCTACCACACACACACACGCGCGTGCCGCCCGCCCGCTCGCCTCGCCATGACCTGACTGGGCTGGGCTCAGGTATGAGTGTGAGTGTGGTTTAGACAAAGCCCTATCTTTTTAGAGAAAATTCGTTTAATTAATTGGACGTTAATTTCTTAATCCAAAATTTAATTTTCGGTATCCATTAGATCACACTAGTTCGAATTTTTTGCTTTTCTTCGGTCTAAAATCTGAGTTGTGTTTGTTCATAAAGAACAGTTACATAAGTGGTGTCTTCTGGTGTCTGTTGGGTTGCATTATTCATATGGTGACTGTCCGGATCAGTCACCATTCTCTCTATAAATAACCCAGTCACATAATTATTTTGTAACGCCCTAAAAACCACCTTGGACGACATTACAATCTAAAACTATTAACGTCACGAGAGGAACTAATAAAATCCATTCATAAAGAAATTGCATTCATCATTCATAATATCTACAACATCATCTCAAAAGAATCGGCCAAGCCATGGGCTTAACATCCAAAAGAATATGCCCAAACTATGACAATTACATTTCAAAATAATTGAACTTACACTTGCAGCGGAATACAAAATATTAAACTTCAATTTGTCCCCAAAATAATATCCTAGTGTGGAACATAGGAGCATCAAGCTCTATACATCAACCTCGGGATCCAAGTCCCCATCTAATGGAGCTCCCCAATGGGTCGGCTCGTCAACTCTAGTCTCCTCCTCTATGCCATAATCTGAAAATATAGTATTTGTAAGGGGTGAGCACTAATCTCTGTAGCAACATTTCTCCCAAACTCGTACAAGGTTTTTAAAACATATAAAAGAGGTCGCTCTCATTTTCAGATTTATCATACATAACATTGAAATAAATAGGGACATTTAAACAGATCTAAAGTTTAAATAGTAACAGTAAATTAAATGAACAGTAAAAATCAAGTTCCCATAAATAAGCCTTTTCCAATGATAAACCATTTACACTAGTTCTGGTGGAATCCCATACTTCCAATAAATTCTTGTAGAAACCATTTTTCATTAGTCATAATAAACCATTGTCAATAAACTCACGTACAAATTCATATTCTCAGATGTATCTATATCTCAGGTATGTTGGTCACTTCTCAGGAATCTTCCTAACGATTGTACCTAGTCCACCGATCACACTCATAAGCACTTTGAAAAAGGGCACGTACTATCGCAATGGCATTGGCGAATCCTTCCCAGGAAAGGTATACTATTCCTGGTTCGAACTTAAGTGAACAATAGTGGTTGCATTCTTAAACACAATTCACTACAATTATAGGAAACTATCTTACTGCCGTTGGGATAGACTAACCTTTACACTCTACGGTATCTATCGAAGGAAATTCAAGTCCGTCCCAACAAACCATACAAGAGATGTAAATATCCACAAATTATCTCAATTTACAAGCATTTCTCAAAAATCCCCAAATTTCTCATATGACAAATTTCAATAACCCATTGCGGAAAATACAAGAGATCACAACATCATTTTATTACTCCACACAAAGCATTATGATTTTGAAATCAATAATAAAAGAAAATTTTAAAAAGAAAATCCATCACTCTCCAAAACTAGGGTTTTAGAACAAGAAAAGAGATTTCATGAGTATTCAATCCTAACTTTGTTCAAAACATGTAATATTTGCAAAAAGACTAAGAGATGATGAATTCATATCATATACATATAACATTTAGAGGAAAAATATAAATATAAGTAAACCCTAGGCTCAATGAACAAGAATGAAAGAAAATCCATACCTTAATCCAAAGCTCAAAGCAAAGACCCAAGTTTTAAGGACCTCTCTCCTCTATTTTCTTTTCTCATTAATCTCCTCCTAGGATTCTAAAATATTTGGGTGAGAGTGGAGTGAAGATATAGAAGAATATGGGTGGAGAATGGTGTTCTTGAGAAATTGAGGTTTTGATCTCTATAAGGTGTAAATCTCTCTTGATCTTTCCTTTTCTTTCTCTCCCTTTCTTCCTCTCTAAGACTATCTAGGGTTCTAAGTGATTGGTGGTGAGAATGAATTGGAAGAATGGGACAAATGGGGGCTCGAAGTGGTGTTTTAAAACATAAAAATTCCAAATTTTTATTGTTTCGACAAGCTTCAGGCAAAGCGTACCAATACGTTTTAGCTACTGGAGTTCGGCACACCGGTACTGTTTGACTGATAAATTTTTGGTGCAACTTACAGTGCAGTTTTGACCCATTTAAAGGTTGAATTAAACTTTTTTCATGAAATACACTTTTATAGCCCTAGATTTCTACTATCTACATTCCAAATTTCAGATCAAATGAACATCAAGATAAAAAGTTTTGGACAAAATACTATGCAGTGTCCAAGATCCCTTTTTACCCAAATTTTAATTACAGAATACTTCCTAACTTCTAATACACCTCATATTACCTTTTTCAATGTTTTTAGACCTTACAGATTCAATGGAGACCTTAGTTTGACATAAAAATATTTAGTTTTATGATTAGTCCTAATACCCAAGTAAATGTTTACCAGAATTTTAAAATACGAGGGCTAAATATATCTTTAATTGATTGATCTGTTCGAGGCCCAACATACTACAATTGATAATTTATCATTGTCCGTTTACAACATTTGAAGGATGAAACGCCTAACTCAAAAGCTTGGCAAACGAGTGTTAAAATTTCAGATTTTCACAAAGTGTACCGATACGCGTACTGGTAAGATTTGTCCAGTTTTGCCTTTTTATCATATTTTTCATTTACAATCCATTCTAAACCCTGCCAAAGCCAGCTCAAACTTATACACCATACATTTGTACATCAATTATAGTTGGTACAAGTTCTATTGCAAACGGGGGTTTACACATTTTGCATCCAATTCATCAAATACATCGTAGTCATTTAAGGCAGTCTCATACATCATTAAGGTGGTCTGTATTTGGAGAGTACACAACAAAATTTCTGGTTCGCTGGACAGGTAGATTGGAGTGCTACTTCTACTTGTGTGAAGATCATTATATCTTAGAAGGTAGACGCTTTATATTCCATAAGCACCGTGTGTGGGGGCTAAATCTGTCTTAAGGATATAGTATCAAACACTAGCCTTGATCTACATAAAGTTCAATAACAGTTCCTGTTCTGCAACCGGGCTAGTATTTATATTGGTTTGACAAATAGATACGTGTAACTGTTTAGTAAGACTGTTGTAAATGTTTTGTTAATTCTTCTATAATTGTTTCTATATTATGTGTAACTATTTTGCACTTCAATGTTACTGTTTTATTCTACGTTACACAATATTAGAAATTTTAATAAGTGATTTTACTATATTCGAAATACCACAAACAACAATCTTAAGACAAATTTTAGTTTGTATAATTACTTATTGTGTTTCTGATACATGTTTTAGTATTTTAAACTATTCTAAAATATTATGAATTGTTAAAACTTGTATTTTACAATCTGTGATATTTTGAAGAGACTAGGAAAAATTTGTGAAAAATTGCATGATCCATTTATGTGTTTAATTCAAACGGTTACACTAAACAAATTACACCAAATTGTTATAGTCACACCAAATAGTGACTTTGTTCATGCATATGATTTAAACAGTTACACCAAACAGTGACACTGAACAATAACATAGATTATCTTTGTTTTAGTAACGTGTTTTGAAAAGTGTTAGTGTTTCCTAATTTTGAATATTTTGTAATCTTTGTTTATCAAAAAATAGATGCAAATGATAATAATGTTACTGCTACTATAAATCATGTTGTGTCTGTGGTGCCTCTGTACCTACTCATGTGTCTCAAAGGGAGAAGACCGAAAAGTTCAATGGGAACGATTTCAAGAGATGACAATAGAAAATGTTGTTCTATCTCACTACGTTGAATCTTGTAAAGTTTCTTCCTGAGGATGCTCCTGTTTATAGTGAGAATGAGACCACCGCCAAGTTATTGTTGCAGTGGATGTATGAAAGCACTCTGATTTTCTATGCAAACACTATATCCGCAATGGATTGGATAACACATTATATAATGTGTACAGTCCAATCAAGGAAGCTAGAGAGCTGTGGGAATCCTTGGATAAAAAGTACAAGAGAGAGGATGCCGGAATGAAGAAATTCGTTGTGGACAGATTCCTTGACTATAAAATGGTGGATTCCAAGACTATCATAAGTCAAGTTCAAGATCTTCAAGTGATCCTACCTGAGATTCATGCCGAAGGGATGATGCTTAGTGAATCTTTTCAAGTGGTTACAATTATTGAGAAATTATTGCCAAATTTGAAGGACTTAAAAAATTATTTGAAGCGCAAATGCAAAGAAATGAAACTTGAAGACTTGATCGTGAGATTGTGGATTAAGGAGGACAAAAGAGTCTCCAAAAAGAAAGTTGGTAATCATTCCATGTAGTCAAAGATACATGTGATTGAAGAGGGACAAAAACCAACAAGAAAAAAAAGTATGTTGGCCAACAAGGGGCCAAGGGTGGTGATTCTAAAAGGTTCAAAGACAACGACTTTGTGTGCAATAAACTAGGACATCGTGTAAAGGATTGTCGAAGCCGTAAAGCACAAGAAAACTGCAAGAGGAAGGCTTCCCAAATCAATATAACCGAGGTAGAAAACTTTCTGAAAATGTTTCTAACATGAGTTTTTCTGCTGTAGTATCCGAAGTGAACTTGGTGGAAAATAGCAAAGAATGGTGGGTGGACACCGGGACCACTAGACACATATGTTCGGATAAAAAGATGTTCTCTTCATATGAAACAATTAATGATCGAGAACAACTATTCATGTAAAATTCTTCCACTTCCAAAGTTAAAGGCAAATGAAAGGTTATATTGAAGATGGTTTATAGAAAAGAACTTACTGTTAATGATGTTTGGATTGTTGTTGAGTAAGAAGGGTTTAGATTGGTTTTTAATTCTTGCAAATTTATACTCACCGAGAGTGGGATTTATGTGGGCAAGGGATATATGAGCGATATGCTCTTTGAGATGAATGTAATGACAATTGTATCTGATTTTAATAATAAGAACACATCTTCTGCTTATATGCTTGAGTCTTCCAACGTATGACATGGTAGATTAGGGCATATTAATTTTGATACTTTGCGTAAATTAATGAATTTAGAATTGTTGCCTAAATTCAATATTGATGCAAATTATAAATGTGAGGCATGTGTTGAATCAAAATTAATTAGAGCATCATTTCATAATATTGAAAGAAGTACTGAACCTCTAGAGTTAATTAATAGTGATACATGTGATTTGAAATATATTCAAACTAGAGGTGAAAAAAGTACTTTGTTACGTTTATTAATGATTGCACAAGATATTACTATGTATATTTGCTAATGACTAAAGATGAAGCATTGAATTTTTTTTTTGCATTATAAGAATGAGGTTGAGAATCAACTTGGCAAAAAAATTAAGGCAATAAGAAATGATCAATATGGTGAATATGATGCACCTTTTGATAGGTTCTGTCAAGAACATGGTATTATTCACCAAACTTTTGCGCTTTATATATCTCAGCAAAATGGGATTGCTGAATGTAAAAATAGAACATTGAAAGAGATGATGAATGCCATGTTGATTAGTTCAGGATTACCTCAGAACTTGTGTGTGTGTGTGGGGGGGGGAGCTTTGCTTTTACCAAACTATATTTTGAATAAATTACCTCACAAGAAGTTAGATAAAATCTCTTATGAATTATGGAAAGGTTGAAGTACTTGCTCCAAATATTTGAAGGTGTGGGGGTGTTTGGCTAAGATGATGGTTTCTATTCCCAAAAGGATTAAAATAGGACCTAAGACTATTGATTATATATTTATTGGTTATGCAATAAATAACAGTGCATATCATTTTCTCCTGCATAAATATGATATTCCTGATATACATGTCAATACAATCATTGAGTCAAGAAATGCATCATTCTTTGAAAATGTATTCTCTAATAAAAATGCATGTGATGAGAGTTCTATTAAAAGAACTCATGATACTGCGAATAGTAATATAGACCATGAGTCTATAGATTAAGAAAGTGAAGAGGCACTTAGACGCAGTAAGAGGACAAGGACTTCCAAGTCCTATGATCCTGATTTTCTAACATATTTGTTAAAAAATGAGCCTCAAAACTTCAATGAAGAGATGTCCACTCCTGATAAACAATGAAATTGAATCCATCATGCAAAATTACACCTGGGAGTTAGTAGATCTTCCTCCATGGAGTAAACCATTGAAGTGCAAATGGGTTTTCAAAAGTAAAATAAAAACTGATGGATCAATTGATAAGTACAACGCTAGACTTGTAGCTAAAGGTTACAAACAAAATGAATGTCTTGATTGCTTTGATACATATTCTCATGTCACGAGAATAACATCTATTTGTATGCTCATAGCTATTGTAACGTTGCATAATCTTGAGATACACCAAATGGATGTGAAAAAGTTTTACTACATGGTGACTTAAATGAGAAAATTTATATGGACCAATCCGAATGGTTCATTTATCCGGGACAAGAAAAGAAGTTGTGTAAACTTGTTTAATCACTTTATGGTTTAAAATAAGCACCAAAACAATGACATGAGAATTTGACAAGGTAATGATCTCCATTAATGAATGTGGTAAATGTGTCTATGTCAAAGACACAAATAATGAGTATGCCATTGTTTATCTGTTTGTAGATGATATAGTTATTTTAGGTAGTAATAATAATATTATTATAACTACCAATAAAATGTTGTCCAGTAAGTTTGGCACGAAAGATTAGGGTATTGCAGATGTTATAATATGAATTAAAATTTGTAGAACATATGATGGACTTATAGTATCTCAATCACATTATATTGTGAAAATACTTGAGAATTTCGACAAAGATGAAAACAACATTGCTAGAACGCCATTTGATATAAATCTTCATTTGTCTAAAAATACTGGTCAAAATATATCACAATTGAAATACTCTTGTATCATTGACAGTCTAATGTATGTCATGAACCACACTAGATCGGATATATCATACTCAGTTAGTAAATTGAGTAGATATATGAGTAATCTGGGAGTAGACCATTGGAAGACGATTATCATTGTTCGTAAATACTTAAGATATACCCTAAATTTTGGATTGCATTATACACGATATGCAACTGTACTTGAAGGGTATAACGATGCAAACTAGATATCTGATATGAAAGATACAAAATTCACAAGTGGTTATGTTTTTACACTTGGTAGTGCAGCTGTATTGTAAACCCCCACATGTTTAAAGTAATATAATGATAAATTATTTAGTAATTTAATATAGGTAATGGTGTAATAATGAACCCCATGGGTTATAACCGTAGGAAATGTTCATATTATAAATATTAGTCAAAAACTTGGTTTTAGCTCGTGAATATACGAAATAATTTGTACTAGAACTTATATCAACAATGTTTGATGTGCAAATGTATGTTGTATAAGTTTGGGTTGGTTTTCGAAGCGTTTGGAGATGATTGGTAATGAAAAACATAAGAAATAGGCAAAACTCGGCAAACCATAACGGTATTGTGTACTGGTACTGAACCGTACCGGTATTGTGTTCTGGAACTATTTGGTCCAGTGAGTTAACCATACCGGTACTGTGCTCCGAAACTGTACCGTACCGGTACTGTTTACCAGTACTATCGAAAGTGATCTGATAGTTTTAAAGTCGTAATTTGTGGTCCGTGTTCGCTTTATAAATACTTAGAGACACCCCTTTAGTCTTTATTACACCACTCCTAACCCTAGAAACACTTAGATAGGAAGAAAGACAAAGAGAACACAAGATCAAAAAGAGAAAAAACAAGAGATTTAAGAGTGATTTAAGATTCAAGCCGTAGTTATTCAAGAGCCAAGGTAGGGGTTTTCTTCCATTCTTATTCATTGAGGTTAGTGTTATTATATATTTAAGTTTTGACTCTTAATCATATGTATTTGCTATGAGTTTCTTGTTTGTTGATGTTTTTGTAAACTTTATCATGTTTTGAACAAAGTGATGGTTGGGGGATCCATCAAAACCCTAGTTTTTTTTGAGAAATATAGACTCTTCTCTCTATATTCACTCAAGCTTGGTTTTGAAAACTCTAGTGCTTTATGTTGAGTAATAAAATGATATTGATAATGATCTCTTGCATGTTTTTCTTTACACTGTCTTATTTGAAAATATCACATGTGAAAAATTTGGGATTTTTGGAATTACTGGTGGTTTGAGAAAATATGTTGGATATTTGAGATAGTTGGTGGTATTATATTTCTTGAATGGTTGTTCGGATGAACACGTATGAGAGGTTCCTTGTAAGGATGCTCATGCCAAAAGAGGAGACAATATGTGGTATTCTCGGGAGGTTCCTTATAAGAATACTTGAAAAATAAAATCTTGAGGGTGAGAGGTTCCTTGTAAGGATATTGATGCCAAAATAGGTCAATATGTGGTATTATTGGGAGGTTCCTTGTAAGGATGCTTGAGAAACAAAGCCTTGAGGGTGAGAGGTTCCTTGTAAGGATGCTCATACCAAAGAGGACAATATTAAATCATGTATAGGGTATTAGTTTACTTTAGGGAATTGTATAGCAAATTGTTGAAAATTGGTTTCACCTTTCCGTTTAACTTTATTGTTGTTCGTAAACTTGAGATCGGTATTAAATTGTCATGATTTTACTTCAAAAGGTTATATATTCTATTTGAAAAATAAGACCGACCACTTCTATATGCTTTCTAAACCTTGTTCGGGTTTGGAAGAATTTTCCTATAGAGCTTCGTGCTCAGCCCTAACTTAACAACCTTTTCAGATTATCCTCTCGAGGAAGAGCTGAGAGTCGAAGAGCTCACACACTGGGAGACTTCGATAGACGGGAGCGTGGATCCCAAGGTGGATGCCTAGAGCGACACTTTCTTTTGTTCTAGACTAGGATATTCATTTTTAACTTTGTGGAGTCTATTTTTCTTTTGTTATTTCTGCTGCGTTACATTAGTTGATTTTTGGAATGTAAAAGCCAAGATGGGTCTATTCTTTTGGGATAATGTTATAAATTCTATGGATGATTTCATGAAGTCGTATTTATTAATGGATTATCTTAGTGCTCTTATGATGTAAATGACTTTAGAATGTAATGCCGTCCAAGGTGGTAGTTGAGGTGTTACAGATTTTGGTATCAGAGCCTTGAATTTAGGTCTTACATGGGAGCTATAGGTTATGAATTACCGCTAGAGATGTAGGATTAGGTTGCATGAACAACATCTATCAACGCTTCAGGGAACTAACTACTCTGGTACAACACCAGAATGGGAACAACCATAACCACAACGGTGGGGCTCATCCAATAGCTCAAGTACCGGGCAACAGGGATGAGAATCGAAGGATGGTTGTTCTTCGAGAATTTTTGAGGCAACACCCACCTACTTTTCAAGGGAACTCTAACCCTTTGGATGGGGATAGATGGATCCGCTGGGTGAAGAAGATTTGTGACGGCATGGGAGTTGCCGAGGACTTGAGGGTTGGTTTGGCTACCTAGTTGTTGGAAGGGGAAGCCGACCATTGGTGGGACTTAGTGAAGAGAAGAAGAACTACAGATGCACTCACTTGGGAGGAGTTTGACAAAATATTCTAAGACAAGTACTTTTTAAAATTCGTCCGGGATAAGATAAGCACCAATTTTCTTGCTCTTCCCCAGGGTAGCTTGACTGTGATTGTGTATGAGAGGAAATTTGGCGAGTTATCTAGATATGCCATCGAGTTTTTATCAACCGAGACCAAGAGGACCAAATGTTTTGAGCAGGGCTTGAGGTCGATGATTAGGGAGAAGCTAGTAGCTCTCAAGATCCGAGAGTATGGGGATCTTGTCGACAGAGCTACACTAATGGAGAGGGACACGGAGGATACCCATCGACGACAGAGCTTTACAAGGGGAGGTTCGATCTGGACTGGAGCTGACAGCAGTGGAGTTCAGATAGCGTCACCTTATCGTAGCCCAGACCAGGCAATAGGACCTAGACCTCAGATAGCCCGAGGGGCCGGAGGTGTACCAGAGGGAGTAGCCACTAACCCACGATTCTACTTTGCATGTGGAGGTGTGAGAAATATTCGGGTGCATTATCCATTTTTTCCACCTCAGAGGACTATCCAGACAGCTGGACAGGTACAAGCAGACAAGCCACAACTATCGAGGCCACTACAACAACAGAGACCGTTAGGAGCTCTAGCCCCCGGTGGTGCCACTCAAGGGAGAGTATTTTCTTTGACCCAACCAGAGGAAGATGCCTCCAATGCAGTTATGGAAGGTATCGTTCTTCTTTATAATTAATGGGCCAGATTTTTATTTGATCCCGGTACGACTCATTCGTTCATACGCACCGCATATGCTCTTAATTTGGGATTAGGCTTTGAAAAGTTAGAACATGCTTTGAATATTGACTTGCCTACGGGAGAACAATTGGGTACTAGGAAGGTGTGTAGAAGTTGCGTACTTCAAATTGGAGAGCACGAATTGATTGTAGATTTGGTTGCTTTAAACATAAAGGAGTATGATGTCATCTTTGGGATGAATTTGTTATCCACATTCCGAGTGGTAATGGATTGTTTTTGTAAGCGTATTTCCTTTCAATTGTCGAGAGGAGTAGTTTTCAGTTTCGTGAATGACTGAGTTTCTTCTAATCCATTTTCTACTATGGGTAGTAGATTTTTGAAAGCTAAGGCAGGGAGCCATTTGAGTTTCTTGGCTATCTTGATGGGAGATAATCGGGATAAATTAACTACGAATGTGGTGTTGGTAGTATCAAATTTTCTGGATGTCTTCCTAGACGAATTACCAGAGTTACCCCACAAAGAGAGATTGAGTTCAAAATTGATCTCTATCCGAGAACTAAACCCATATCCATTGCCCTATATTAGATTTAAAGGAGCTAAGGAAATAGTTGGACCACCTCTTGAACATTGGGTTTGACCGTTTGAGTACTTCACCTTGGGGAACCCTGGTCCTCTTTGTGAAAAAGCATGACGAGACACTTTGGTTGTGCACGGATTACCGAAGATTGAATCGAGTTATAGTGAAGAACAAATATCCATTGCCAATGATTGATGACTTGTTCGATCAGTTGAGGGGTTCTAAGTATTACACCAAGATTGACCTTCGCACAGGGTACCATCAATTACGGATCAGGGAGGAGGATATTCCTAAGACTGCTTTTCGTACCCAGTATGGTTATTTCGAGTACACGGTAATGCCGTTCGGATTGACTAATGTACCCGCAGCCTTCATGGATTTGATGCATAGGGTATTTCGACAGTATCTAGATCATTTTGTCATTGTGTTCATTGATGACATACTTATCTATTCACGGACACACGAGGAACATGACCGCCATCCCACGATTGTGCTCCAGACTTTGAGAGAGCATAAGTTATATGCTAAGATGAGCAAATGTGAGTTTTGGATGAAGTAGGTGAAATTCCTTGGCCATGTGGTGTCGGAACAGGGTGTAGCTGTTGATCCCGCTAAGATTGAAGCCGTGATGAAATGGAAACCACCGAAGAATGTGACGGAAGTACATAGTTTCTTGGGTTTAGCAGGCTACTACCGGAGGTTTATAGAAGGGTTCTCAAAGCTTGTGATGCCAATGACTCGCCTTATAAAGAAGGGGGAGAAATTTTTGTGGACGCAAGCGTGTATCCTAGCCTTCGCACCTTGAAGGAGAAGTTGACGACGACTCCTGTCCTCATCATTCCGAATAGTGGGGAAGAATATGATGTTTACATCAATGCTTCACAATGAGGCTTGAGATGTGTTCTAATGCAAGGGGTAAGGTAGTTGCTTATGGCTCGAGGCAACTCAAGACTCATGAGCAGAACTATCCCACTCATGACTTGAAGCTTGCCACTGTGATTTTTGCTCTCAAGTTATAGAGGTGTTACTTGTATGGAGAGAAGTTCCAAGTGTATTTAGATCATAAAAGCCTCAAATACATATTCACCCAGAAAGAATTAAATCTTCGATAGAGAAGGTGGATTGAGTATTTAGAAGACTACGATTTCATACTCAACTATCATCTAGGGAAGGCGAACGTAGTAGCTGATGCACTTAGTAGGAAGTCTCGAGTTGAACTAAATGCTTCCATAGGTGAATGAAAATTGAAGGATGCCCTTGGAGATTATGATCTCTAGGTTGGAGAAGATGAATCCCAACAATGCTTGTTCATCCTTGTGGCTCAACCTACTCTCCAACGTAGAGTGGTGAACTTGCAATGCCTGGATCCGGAACTAGAGTCGATTTGAGCTCGATTGAGAAATGGGGAAACAATTGAAGGATAGTCACTAAAGAATGGGAAATTGAGATATAAGAAAAAGCCATGTGTACCTGATGATTTGTCTTTGAAGAAGGAGATACTTGGAGAATGTCATTGCTATAAGTTTGCTATCCACCTTGGAAGCACAAAAATGTATAGAGACATGAAGTGTCAATATTGGTGGAGAGGAATGAAGCGAGAGGTAGCTAAGTACATTTCAAAGTGCGCAGTCTATCACCAAGTGAAGATTGGAAGTGGGATCACATCACCATGGACTTCATTCTGGTTTTCCACGGACTTCACGAGGACATAATGCAATATGGGTCATAGTGGATAGACTCACCAAGTCTGCACATTTCTTGAGAATGAAAACCACGGACACTCTAGAGACTTTGAGCAAGCTATATATCCGAGAGATTGTGAGACTGCATGGAGTTCTACTTTCCATCGTATCGGATCGTGATTGCCGTTTTGTGGCACAATTTTGGCAAAGTCTTCAAAGAGCTATAGGGACTGAACTATACTATAGCACCACCTTGCATCCCCAAACGAATGGCCAATCCGAGAGGTTGATCCAAATTTTGAAAGACATGTTACGAGCTTGCGTGCTAGATTTCCAAGGAAGTTGGAGTGACCATTTGTCATTGGTGGAATTTGCGTACAACAACAGCTATCAGACAAGCACTGGAATGGCACCATATGAGGCATTGTATGGAAGATCATGTTGATCACCGATGTATTGGTTAGAAGTGGGCGAGAGTAGCTTGTTTGGGCCGAAAATTGTTCGAGAAACTACCGAGAAGATTCAACTCATTCGGTAGAGGCTACGCACAACACAAAGTCGACAGAAAAGCTATGCGGATAGAAGAAGAAGGCCATTGGAGTTCCAAGAGGGGGACTATGTATTCCTCAAAGTTTCACCCATGAAGGGAGTGTTTCGTTTTGGCAAGAAGGAAAAATTAGTTCTAAGATACATCGGACCTTTCAAAGTGATCAAGGCGGTGGGAAAAACGACATATCAACTTTGGTTACCAGCTCAATTATCAGGCGTATACGACGTATTCCATGTTTTGAAGTTGAGAAAGTGTCAATCGAATGCAATGCATGTCGTAGATTTAGAGGATATTGGGGTTCAAAATAGAGCAACATATGAAAAACAACCGGTGAAGGTCCTCGATATCAAGGAGAAGGTGCTTCGCAATAAAGTCATCTAACTAGTGAAGGTCTTGTAGAAACATCATGGAGTGGAGGAAGCTACTTGGGAACCGGAGTTAGCGATGCAAGAGAAGTACCAGTATTTGTTCGCCACTTGAGGTAAGTTTCGAGGACGAAACTTTCTTTAAGGGGGTGGATTGTAAACCCCACATGTTTAAAGTAATATAATGATAATTTGTTTAGTAATTTAATATATGTAATGATGTAGAAATGAACCCCATGAGTTATAACCGTATAAAATGGTAATATTATAAATATTAGTCAAAACATAGTTTTAGCTCATGAATATATGAAATAATTTATAATAGAACTTATATCAACTATGTTTGATGTGCAAATGTATGTTGTATAAGTTTGGGTTGATTTTGGAAGAGTTTGGAGATGATTGGTAATGAAAAACAGAGCAAATAGGCAAAACTGGGTAAACCATATCGGTATTGTGTACGAGTACTGAACCATACTGATATTGTGTTCTGGAACCATTTGATCTAGTGAGTTAACCGTAACGGTACTATATACCAGTATTGCCAAAAGAGATTTGACAGTTCTAAAGTCGCGATTTGAGATCTGTGTTTGCCTTATAAATACTTAGAGACGCCCCATTAGCCTTCATTACACTACTCCTAACCCTAGAAACACTTAGAGAGGAAGAAAGAAGGAAAGAACATAAGATCAAAAAGAGAAAAACAAGAGATTTAAGAGTGATTCAAGATTCAAGCCCTAGTTATTCAAGAGCTAAAGTAGGGGTTTTCTTCCATTCTTGTTCATTGAGGTTAGAGTTATTATATATGTAAGTTTTGACTCTTAATCATATATATTTGCTATGGGTTCCTTGTTTGTTAATGTTTTTGCAAACTTTATCATGTTTTGAACAAAGTGATGGTTGGGGGAACCATTAAAACCCTAGTGTTTTTTTTTTGAGAAATATGGACTCCTCTCTCTATATTCACTCAAGCTTGGTTTTGAAAACTCTAGTGCTTTGTGTTGAGTAATAAAATGATATTGATAATGATCTTTTGCATGTTTTTCTTTAAATTTTCCTATTTGAAAATATCATGTTGTCCGATTTTGGTATTGACAATTTACGTGCAAGTATACACGATCAACAAGTAATAAAGTGATAAGTAGAGTATCGTTCCCACGGAGAATTATTGCTAATAAACTTCAAGTACTAACTTTGTATCAATCCAATTTTATTTAAACAATTGAAGTTGAACTATGAATTCACTAATTTAAAACTAAAGCTAAACTTAATAATCAAGGGTTGAATTTCTCGGATAAAAGAAATTAAGATTACAACTTCCCCTAATGCTTCGTATAAATCTTTCTACTCTCTTTCTAGTAAATTGATCAAAATAAGTTGTTAACTGAGACTTCAAAATTATTTATCAAACCTCTTCCGATAGTGAGATAAGCATATCTCTCCCAATTAAATTGCTATATTCCTATGCAAAATAAGTTGGAATAGATTCATTAAGTTCAAACTCTCATAAAAGTTACACACGGCGTATAGGTATATTCCTATCCTATACACAAACCTAGCTATTCAACCCTAAGGAGAATAAACTAGACGCGTGTCATCATATT
>CM042187.1:20928805-20952154 GCA_023539305.1 Ilex asprella
TTCTATAACTAGGTTAGTATTTATATTGGTTTGAAAAACAGTTACATGTAACTGTTTGGTAAGACTTTTATAATTGTTTCATTTTTTCTTGTGTAGTTGTTTTTATATTTCGTGTAACTGTTTAATACTTGACTATTACTATTATATTATAAGTTACACAATATCAGAAATTTTAATAAGTGATTTTACTATATTCGGAATACCACAAACAACACAGGGAACCTTTGGTTTTGGCAACTCAAAGTGATGAATTAGGCCCTTGGCCTAATTAAATCTCTACTTCTTGATAAGTGTGGTTTTCTGACAGTGGAGTTGGGTGTTCTTCCGGCGGAAGTAGTTTCTGAGCTAACTAATATTCGGTTATTAGACAAGTAGTTGTTGCCTTCGCCTGTGTTTATGCCTATTTCTTTGAATGTTAAGGAACTTGTGTCTAGTTTGCATTCGGGCTAGCAGAATATGGGTCAGAAAGACAAAGTTGTAATGAATTGGATCTATCTATTGGGAGTCTGGGTCGTAATTTCGCTACTGGTCAGCCTGTCCGATAAACCATTCTTTCGACTACAATGGGTCCCTAAACTCAAATTATTGTATTGTCGAATGTGTTTGACAAAGAGTTAGTAGATGTAAGCCTGTTGAAGTGAATTGGGTGATAAACTGATAAATTCGATAGATTCATTAAATAAATAGATCAATTCAAATTTAATTAACATAAGATGAGTACCAATAAATATAGCATAGAGAGACAGATAGGATAAGAAAGAAAACAAAAACCATAGATATTGCTCATTGAATCCCGTGGTTGCTAGTGCAGAATACATATGACTCAACCACTTAAAGTATTCAAAGTTTGATTTACTAGTAACTACTACCCTCACTTAAGAAGTCACTGGATAGCGTAACACTTGTAGCCGGCAAGAAAAGAAGGCACAAATAATAGTATAGATGACGTGTATAATAATAACCTTTAAAATCAATGTAGTTGTATGTTCAAGCTTGTTTGGCCTACGACGGTTGTCCAGGTAGCTGATAATACTACCCCCAACGCCCAAGCACATACGATACCTGAAAGGTAACAAAGAACCGCAGAGGATATCAAATCTTCCTCTTTGAGAGTCATATAGAATTACATCATAAAAGCGCAAATCAAAAACAAATTGACAAATAATTCAAAACAATTGATTCCATAGGCGTAGCAGTCGTCCACCTCCTTCTCTTCTTTGATGATTTCTGTCTTCTGATCAGTCTTCACTTCGTTGATGATTTTGTCTTCTGATCAGTTGCCTTGAGTAGTACTATAACATGTGGCTGATTTTTATATAACTCCTTCTTAAACTCTTTTTCTTGCTTCTGTGTCTTGCTTGGATCCTTAGATGACATGTTCCTAGTGAAACTCCAAGAAGTTTGTAGCCCGAAGATCCGTGAAAGAGAGTTCTATGAGTGTGAGAGAGAAAGAAAGAGATTGAAAATTGAGAAAGATAGAACCGTAGTTTGTATATGAGAGCAAGGTTGAGATAGATGAACGCTCCCAATATAAATATATATAAACTAGTTATAACTCGTGGCTGAAGGTACGATATATGTAAGATTTGATTGTTTAAAAAATTGATCCTTTAGTAATTTTTTATTTCTTTGTTCAATTGATTATATCATTTAAAATTAAATTTCATCTATTATTTTTTAAAAAAATAGCATCAAAATTTTCTCAAAAATACATAATTTGTAAACCCCCACATTCGTATCACTATATATTAACATGAGTATATTTTGATATGCTTATATATGTAATGATGCATGCATGAACTAAGTAGATAGTAAGAGTGGAAATAAAAATGTATTTGAGGTAATAGGGTTTGTTGTTGAGGTTTGGGGGTATTCCGGAGTTAAAACATACTTTAGAGAGAAGTTGGGTAAAAGAAAATTTTGAATACTTCCCTAGTATTTAGATCATAAATTTTTATTGTGACATCATTTTGATCTAAAGTTTGGGCAGTAGATAGTAGACATCTACGGTTACAAAAGTGTATTTCACGAAAAGTTTTTAAATCAACTTCTAAATAGGTCAAACTTGGTCTGGAAGTTCCGGGTATTCTATCACCCGCATCCGGACAGGAATACACACGCGTCCGGACGCGTATGACAGAAACTTGGGCGCAGAAACACGAGTCCAGACGGGCCAACCCGGGGGCTACACGTCTGAGACTTGTTTTTGGGTGCTTTCTCCAAATTCTTATCTCATTTCATCCATACTATCAAAGAGAGAGTCTTAGAGAAGAAGAAGGAAGTGGAGAAACAAGAAATCAAGGGGGATTTTCAAGTGGGGAAGATCAAAGTTCAAGTTCTTTATACAAAATCTAAGGAATTAAGGTAGAGGATTTCTTCCTATTCTCTTTCACTGAGACTAGGGTTATTATATATACATGTTTTAACTCTCATTAGTATGTATTTGCTATGAGTTCTTTATTTCTTGGTTTCCTTGCAATTATTATCATGTCTTACATGAAGTTAAGGTTGATACCCATTTTTCTTGATTTAAAAACCTAGATTTCAAGGGTAATGGATTCCCCTCTTAAATTCTTCATTTATTGTTGATGTTGGAACCTTAGAACTTTGTGTTGAGTGATAAAATAATATTGTGGTTGATCTCTTGAAGTGGTTATTGAAAATGTCACATGCCAAATTTGAGAATTTTTGAGATATGCTTATAAATAGGGGATTTGTGGAATTGTTGGTTAGTTGAGAAAATTATTGACTTTGTATTGCTTGTATGGTTGTTGGGAGGAACAAGGGTGAAAGGTTCCTTGTAAGGATACTTGAGAAACCAAGCCTTAAGGGTCAGAGGTTCCTTCTAAGGATGCTTATGCCAAAAGAGGACAATACGTGATTTTCTCAAGAGGTTCCTTGTAAGGATGCTTGAGAAACTAAACCTTGAGGGTAGAGGTTCCTTGTAAGGATACTCATGCCGGGGAGGACAATATTATATCATGTGTCAGAAATGGTTTATATTTTGGAAATTGATGTTTATTGGAACTTGGTTGTTATTGTTCATTTCTATTACTATTGCTAATTAAGCTTGAATTTCGTTGTAAAATGCCCCCGTTTTACTTCAAAGATTATATATGCTATTTGTGAAATGAAACATACCATTTTATATGTTTTTATAAACCTTGTTCGTGTTTAGGAGGAATGTTGTTACGGAGCTTAGTGCTCACCCCCTACAAATTATATTTTTCAGATACGGTGCTACAGGAGAACCTTGGAGTTGACGAGCAGGGGTATTGGGAGGCCCCATCCGAGGGAAATCTAGATCCTGAGGTAGACATATAGAGATATAGCTTCTTTTGCACTAGACTAGAGAATTTATTCTGAGGTCATGTATAGTCTAGTATTATGTTATTCCACTGCTAAGTTTGAGTGTAATTCTTTTGGAATGTAATTGGCATAGCTTGGCCTATTCTTTTGGGATGATATTGTAGATATTACTTATGGTGAATGGAATTTTATTTTGTGATATGTAAATGGACTCGGTGTGGTCAATATTTAGTCATATTTAAACCCGGTGTGGTCAATGTAGTATAATTGCACAAGTTATATTTTTGCGTAGAGCTCCCCGTACAAAAGAGGCTCTGCCCGAATTTTGTTAAATTAAGGACCCCCGATATTGGAGAATTTATTTATTGATAGATTTATTTAGTGCTCTCATGATATGAATGATGAGTAGCTAGTAATGCTTTCGAGGTGTATTTTGGGGCGTTACAGATTTGGTATCAGAGCCTAGGCTTTAGGTCTTACATGAAGCTGTAGGTTATGGATTACCACTAGGGAAGTAGGATTAGGTTGAAGGAAATTGTTGGTCTCATTTTATATGAACCTTATGCTTTAGATTAAAGTGATATTTAGGATGTCTTGTACATCAATGAAACTAAATTGTGAATTGATGTGTAGGATGGACGGCGGATGAGGACGAGGACGAGGACGTGGACGTGGGCGTGGAGGTCAAGCAAATCCACCACCACCACCACCTCCCGATGCCATGAATGACATCTACAAATGCTTGAGGGAGCTCACCACTATGGTACAACACAAGAATGGAAAAAATCATCACAATGGAGGAGATCATCCTTTAGCTCAAGTGCCAGGCAACGAGGACAGCAACCGAAGGATGATAATTCTTCAGAAATTTCTGAGGCAACACCCGCCTACTTTTCAAGGAAGCTCCAATCCCTTGGATGCGGATAGGTGGATCCGCCGAGTGAAGAAAGTCCTTGACGGTATGGGAGTCGCTGAGGACCTTAGGGTTGGCTTGGCGATATACCTATTTGATGGAGAGGCTGATCAATGGTGGGAATCGATGAAAAGAAGGGGGAACACTGATGTGCTTACTTGGGAGGATTTCGATCAAATCTTTCAAGACAAGTACTTTCCAGAATCCATTCGAGACCGAATGAAGACCAATTTTCTTACTTTACGATAGGGCAGCCTGACTGTGGCTGAGTACAAGAAGAGGTTTGATGAGCTATCCCATTATGCTACGGAGTTTATTTCTACTGAGGTCAACAGGGCCAAGCGCTTTGAGCAAGGCTTAAGGCCGGTCATCCGAGAAAAGTTGGTGGCTCTCAAGATACGAGATTATGGGGATATTGTTGATAGAGCTACCTTAGTGGAGAGGGACATCGACGACTCTCAGCGGCAACAAAACTACGTGAGGGGAGGTCCCATCTGGACTGGGGCTGGCAGCAGTGGAGTTCAGAGGGTGGCACCTTATCGTCACCCAGACCAGGCAGTGGGGACAAGACCACAAATAGCCTGAGGGGCCGGAGGTGTACTAGAGGGAGCAAACACTACCCCACGATCCTGCTTTGCATGTGGAGGTGTGGGACATATTCAGGTGCATTGTCCGATTTTTTCACCTCACAGGACTATCCAGACATCAGGGTAAGTACCAGCAAATAGGCAACCTATACAAAGGCCAGCACAACAGAGAGCATTACAAGCTCAAGCCCCCCCGCGACGCCAATCAAGGAAGGGTTTTCGCTTTGACTCAATTGGAGGAGGATGTTTCTAATGCCGTAGTGGAAGGTATCGTGCTTTTTTATAATTCTTGGGCTCGAATCTTATTTGACCCCGGTGTTACACATTCATTCATATGTACTGCATATGCTAGTAGGTTAGGATTGAGTTTCGAGAAGTTAGAACATGCATTGAATATTGACTTGCCTATGGGAGAACGGTTGGGTACCAGTCGGGTTTGCAAGGGTTGTGTGCTTTGTATTGAGGAACATGAATTGATTGTGGATTTGGTTGCTTTAGATATGAAGGGGTATGACGTTATCTTCGGGATGAACTTGTTGTCCGCTTTTCGGGCGGTAATGGATTGTTACTGTAAACGGATTACGTTTCATTTACTGGGAGGAGTAACCTTCAGTTTCAACAATGACCGAAGTTCTTCCCATCTATTTTTGACTATGGGTAGTCGATTCTTGAAAGCGAAGGCGGGAAGTCATTTGAGTTTCTTAGCTAGTTTGATGTTGGACGATCGGGATAAATTCCATGGGGACGTGGTAATGATAGTCTCAGATTTTTTAGATGTCTTCCCAGATGAATTATTCGAGTTACCTCCCCACAGGGAGATTGAGTTCAAGATTGACCTCTATCCGGGAACCGAACCCATATCCATTGCTCTCTACCGTATGACACCTTTAAAGTTGGAGGAGCTAAGGAAGCAATTGGACCATTTGTTGAATATTGAGTTTATCCGTTTGAGTAGTTTACCTTAGGGAGCTCCGGTCCTATTTGTGAAGAAAACAGATAAAACACTGAGGTTGTGCACGGATTGCCAGAAGTTGAATCGGGTGACAGTGAAGAATAAATATCCGTTGCCACGAATAGATGACCTATTCGATCAATTGAGGGGTTTTAAGTATTACACCAAGATTGACCTTCGCACAGGGTACCACCAATTACGGATCAGAGAGGAGGATATTCTTAAGACTGCTTTCCGTACCCAGTATGGTCATTTTGAGTATACGGTGATGCCGTTTGGATTGACTAATGCACCCGCAGCCATCATGGATTTGATGCACAGGGTATTTCAGCCATACTTAGATCAGTTTGTCATTGTGTTCGTTGATGACATATTAATCTATTCACAGACACACGAGGAACATGAACGTCATCTCACAATTATGCTCCAAACTTTGAGGGAGCATAAGTTATATGCTAAGATGAGCAAATATGAGTTATGGATGAAGGAAGTGAAGTTCCTAGGCCATGTTGTGTCTGAACAGGGTGTAGCCGTTGATTCCACTAAGATTGAAGCCGTGATGAAATGGGAACCACTGAAGAATGTGACAGAAGTACGTAGTTTTTTGGGTTTAGCGGGCTACTACCGAAGGTTTGTAGAAGGGTTCTCAAAACTTGCGATGCCGATGACTCGCCTTACGAAGAAGGGGGAGAAATTCTTGTGGACTCAAGCGTGTGAACTAGCATTTTGCACCTTGAAGAAGAAGTTGACGACGACTCCTGTCCTCATCATTCCGAGCAGTGGGGAAGGATACGATGTTTACACCCATGCTTCGCTACAAGGCTTGAGATGTGTGCTAATGCAAGGAGGAAAGGTGGTTGCTTATGACTCGAGACAACTCAACACTCATAAGCATAATTATTCCACTCACGACTTGGAGCTTGCCACTGTGGTCTTTGCTCTTAAGTTGTGGAGGTCTTAGTTGTTTGGAGAAAAGTTCCAAGTGTATTCGGATCATAAGAGCCTCAAGTATATATTCACCCAAAAAGACTTAAATCTTTAGCAAAAAAGGTGGATTGAGTACCTAGAAGACTACGATTTCACACTCAACTATCATCTGGGGAAGGCAAACGTAATAGCAGATGCACTGAGTAGGAAGTCTCGTGGTGAAATCAATTTGCTTGCAGTGAATAGGTAGAAGATGATGAATGCCTTGGAGGAATTCAACCTATGGGTCGATAGACAGGAGGATCGACCATGCATATTTAATCTTGTTGCCCAACTGATGCTTTGACAAAGGAACGTAGAGTTCCAACGGTTAGACATCGAGTTGGAAACTATCCGAGAAAAGTTGGAGGTGAATGAGATTGTTGAGAATTGAGCGATAAATGGTGATGAGTTATGGTTTCAAGGGAGGCTATGTGTGCCCGATGATGACCAAGTAAGGAAAGAAGTGTTGGACGAGTGCCATCGTTCCAAGTTCTCCATACATCCGGGTAGTACCAAAATGTACAGGGACATGAAAAGGCAGTATTGGTGGAAGGGAATGAAGAAGGATGTAGCTAGATATGTTTCAAAATGTGCGGTGTGCCAGCAGGTGAAGATAAAACATCAAAATCCAGGAGGATTACTATAATCTTTGCCTATCCTAGAGTGGAAGTGCGATCACATCACCATGGACTTCGTGTCGAGTTTACCACGGATGATGCGCAGTCATAATGCGGTATGAGTTATTGTGGATAGACTCACCAAGTCTGCCTATTTTTTGAGTATGAAGACCAAGGATAACTTAGACACCTTGAGCAAGCTCTACATCCGTGAAATTGTCAGGTTGCATGAAGTTCTGCTCTCTATTGTGTCAGATCGTGACTCACGGTCTGTAGCACAATTTTGACAAAGTCTACAACGAGTTATGGGGACGGAATTACACTTAGCATCGCGTCTCATCCTCAAATGGATGGTCAATCAGAGAGAGTGATACAAATTCTAGAAGATATGTTACGGGCTTACGGGTTAGACATCAAGGAAAGTTGGAGTGATCATCTACTATTGGTGGAGTTTGCGTATAACAACAACTATCAGGCAAGCATTGGGATGACACCGTATGAAGCATTGTATGAGAGACCATGTAGGTCGCCTACTTGTTGGTTAGAAGCGGACGAGAGTAGTTTATTTGAGCCAGAAATTATTCGGGAGACTACAGAGAAGATTCAACTCATCTGGGAGAGACTACGTATGGCACAAAGCCAACAGAAAAGCTATGTGGATAGAAGACGAAGACCATTGGAGTTTCAAGAAGGGGACTATGTTTTCCTCAAGGTGTCGCCCAAGAAAGGAGTATTTAGATTCGGCAAGAAGAGAAAGTTAGCGCCAAGATATACCGGGCCATTTGAAATGATCAAAGTTGTGGGAAAAACGGCATATCAGTTGCGGTTACCGGCTCAATTATCAAGCATACATGACGTATTCCATGTTTTAATGTTGAGAAAGTGTCAATCGGATGCAACGCATGTCGTGGATTTGGAGGATATTGAGATTCAAGATGGAGAAACCTATGAAGAACAACAGGTGAAGATTCTCGATGCCAAGGAGAAGGTGTTTCGCAACAAAGTCATCAAATTGGTAAAGGTTTAGCGGCAGCATCACAGAGTGGAGGAAGCTACTTGGGAACCGGAGCTGAAAATGCAAGAGAAGTACCCTCATTTGTTCTCTACTTAAGGTAAGTTTCGGGGACGAAACTTTGTTTAAGGGGGGTGGATTGTAAACCCCCACATTCATATCGTTATATATTAACATGAGTATGTTTTGATATGCTCATATATGCAATGATGCATGCCTGGACTAAGTAGATAGTAAGAGTAAAAATTAAAATGTATTTGAGGTAATAAGGTATGTTGTTGAGGTTTGGGGGTATTCCGGAGTTAAAACACAGTTTAGAGGGAAATTGGGTAAAAGGAAATTTTGAATACTGCCCTAGTGTTCAGATCATAACTTTCTATTGTGACATCATTTTGATTTAAAATTTGGACAGTAGATAGTAGAAATCTAGGGTTATAAAAGTGTATTTCACGAAAATTTTCTAAATCGGCTTCCAAATAGGTCAAACTTGGTCAGGAAGTTGAGGGTATTCTGTCACCCGCGTTCGGACGGGAATAGACACGCGTCCGAACGCGTATGGAAGAAACTTGGGTGCAGAAACACGCGTCCGGATGGGCCAACCCGAGGGTTACACGTTTGAGACTTGTTTTTGGGTGCTTTCTCCAAATTCTTGCCTCATTTCATCCATACTATCATAGAGAGAGTCTTAGAGAAGAAGGAAGGGGAGAAACAAGAAATCAAGGGGGATTTTTAAGTGGGGAAGATCAAAGCTCAAGTTCTTTATACAAAATCTAAGGAATTAAGGTAGGATATTTCTTCCTATTCTCTTTCATTGAGGCTAGGGCTATTATATATACATGTTTTAACTCTCATTAGTATGTATTTGTTATGAGTTCTTTATTTCTTGGTTTCCTCGTAATTTTTATCATGTTTTACATGAAGTTAGGGTTGATACCTATTTTTCTTGATTCAAAAACCTAGATTTCAAGGGTAATGGATCCCCCTCTTAAATTCTTCCTCTATTGTTGATGTTGGAACCTTAGAATTTTATGTTGAGTGATAAAATAATATTGTGGTTGATCTCTTGCAATTTTTCTTAAGTGGTTATTGAAAATGTCACATTCCAAATTTGAGGAATTTTGAGATATGCTCATAAATTAGAGATTTGTGGAATTGTTGGTTAGTTGAGAAAAATTGTTGACTTTGTATTTCTTGTATGGTTGTTGGGACAAACAAGGGTGATAGGTTCCTTGTAAGGATGCTCATTCCTTCTCAAGAGGTTCCTTTTAAGGATGCTTGAGAAACCAAGCCTTGAGGGTGAGAGGTTCCTTGTAAGGATGCTCATGCCAAAAGAGGATAGTATGTGATTTTCTCAAGAGGTTCCTTATAAGGATGCTTGAGAAACTGAGCCTTGAGGGTGAGAGGTTCCTTGTAAGGATGTTCATGCCAAAAGAGGACTGTATGTGATTTTTTCAAGAGGTTCCTTGTAAGGATGCTTGAGAAACTAAACCTTGAGGGGGAGAGGTTCCTTGTAAGGATGCTCATGACGGGGAGGACAATATTATACCATGTGCGGGAAATGGTTTATATTTTGGAAATTGATGTTTATTGGAACTTGGTTGTTATTGTTCATTTCTATTACTATTGCTAATTAAACTTGAAATTCGTTGTAAAATGCCACTGATTTACTTCAAAAATTATATATGCTATTTGTAAAATGAGACCAGCCATTTTATATGTTTTTATAAACCTTGTTCGAGTTTGAGAGGAATGTTTCTACGAAGCTTAGTGCTCACCCCCTACAAATTACATTTTTCAGATACGGTGCTAGAGGAGAACCTTGGAGTTGACGAGCAGGGGTATTGGGAGGCCCCATCTGAGGGAAATCTAGATCCCGAGGTGGACATATAGAGATATAACTTCTTTTGCACTAGACTAGAGAATTTATTCTGAGATCATGTATAGTCTAGTATTATGTTATTCCGCTGCTAAGTTTTTGAGTATTATTCTTTTGGAATGTAATTGGCATAGCTTGGCCTATTCTTTTGGGATGATATCGTAGTATTACTTATGGTGAATGAAATTTTATTTTGTGAAATGGACTCGGTGTGGTCTATATTTAGTCATACTTGGATCCGGTGTGGTCAATGTAGTATAATTGCACATGTTGTATTTTTGGGTAGAGCTCCCCATACAAAGGAGGCTCTGCTCGAATTTTGTGAAATTAAGGACCCCCGATATTGGAGAATTTATTTATTAATGAATTTATTTAGTGCTCTCATGATATGAATGGTGAGTAGCTAGTAATGCTTCCAAAGTGTATTTTGGGGCGTTACATAATTTGACAAAAAAATTTTAGCACGTGTACACTGTCGTGTATGTACAATGTATGAAATAACAATTGTGTTAAACCATTCAAACTCCTAGGTATTTATTATATAAATATGGAGAATGAGAGACAGAGGGCTAGGGAAGGCAAGGGGAAGAAGAAGTATGAATGACGTGACTAATGCAAATTCCTAACCCTAAAAGAAGGAGGATTTGTGAGACTTGAATTTTTCGGAGAGAAGGAATGTGAAGTAGATAAAACTTATATCATTCTTGGCCATTGACATGTTTTGATTAATCAAGAATTCGATCTCCAACTCCTCACCTATTCCCTAATTTTTCGAGTCCTTATCTTGATATAATTTCGAACTCCTCATCTTTTACAGTTTTATCCCACATTTATCCTTTCTTTTTAGCGTTAAAGATAATAAATACATAGATAACATGATGGAAAAAAATAATATTTCTCCTTACTTTGATTTTTTGGCAACTAAATAACCTATTTGTTTAGAAAACACAAGGAAAAATAAGAAATTCGTGACCTGTAATTTCACTATTACCCTTATTTGCTTAAATTATTCAATTGGATGTCAATTTTTACAAAAAAAAATGGTATGGGTAAGGTTAACCATAGAATCTATCTCAGAGATCTAGGGTCAAGTCCATCTGTATCCCATAACTAGCCTATGGGCACTTTTGTTAAACATTTTTTTCATTCTTATTTATAATCCATGTTATAATTAAGGGTAATTTATACAATTAGAAAGACTTTCTTATAACTTTCTTGATTTTTAGAAAATAGAAATAAAAAATTTTACATTTTTTTTATACTAACCAAACACATTTTTTTATCTTATTTTTCATCATTTATTCTTACAAACCAATTGAACCCTAACTCAAATAGGTAAGGTGATATCTTTCTTACAACAATAATTATGTACCTCGCTAATACGTTGTACATTTCTTGTCATTTACATTTATAGAGAATAATCCCAACTAACTCCATGTGCGTCATGTATGGCCCATTCAATTTTAGCTTCTAAATTCAAGGACGAACTTTAGTTGGTTGAGTTAATTAGTGTTGCAAAACTTAGTTTGGACAATAATAGATAAATATTTAGTTGCTTAATTGAGGATTTGTTTGTATTTGCAAAAGAAATGATGGGACTAGAGAGAGAGAGAGACACTTTTGGTAGAGAGTAGCTTAAATCATAGATTTTAAGTGCAAAAAAAAGCCTACTGCTCGTGATGGGTTAAAGTTGTGGTTGGCAAGAATGATTTATCTCTCTCTCAAAATATGAAGAAACACTTTTTTTGATGTCCAACTGTTACACACACCCCCGCTGACGCTTCCAACTTCAACAAACTCTTTGTGACACTTTTTACTTCATAAGAGTGTCATGTAAACTTTCTAACACAATGTTTGTACTATATATATGTATATATATATATATACACACACACCTTCTTGCCCAATTTGTCTTGGCCATGTTTTTCTTTGTATAAGAAAATTCAAGTAAGCTATAATTGTATTACAATGGAACAACATAGATATAAATATTGTAGTCTCAAACTAAAAATAAGTATATTGTTTGTTTCATTAAATGTTTAGAACAACTGAATAGAAGCAATGTGGGCATGAAAGCATTTTATGATTAAAACACCAGATGGACTAATGCCTCGAAAAAAGAATAATACATCAGTTTGGACAGTTCTCTAATGAGACTCATCAACAATAACAACTAAATATCTAGAGAGATGTTGGTACAACAATGCTTTCCTTGTAAGCATATTCAACCATCAATATATGATAAACAAAAATAATGCTACTAGTTCAAAATGTATACATGGAATGTACCAAAAAAAAAAGTATACAGGGAGATAACTCCTTCACGGTTAACTTACAACCCCAGCTACGATTGACCACAAAAACCCATCAATATAATAATAAGCAGGCACACAACTCAACGACGGTAAAACTAACCCCATCTATAATTAAAACCAAAAATCCATCACTATTATAGTAGCACCCAGATTTTCATAAGATTGAGACTGCTACACTTAACTCCAATAGGGAAAGAGAATATTTATATGAGACTTAGTTTGTGGTCTTGATTAGTCTTCCAATCCTATTTTCTTCTGATATAACTAGCTGGACATTCTCCTTTTGAACACCCTCCATTTCTTGAAGAACCCCTAATGTGCAAGGCATGCACATCAACATTAGCGCCCTCGATATCTCTAGTTGAATTCCCTCAATATGATTTTTCTAACAATATAGCAACTACATCGTTTCACGCTCAAATACTTCCAAGGAACTCATAAAGGTAGCACAATTAATAGGAATCACAGAAAAATCAAACGAACGATTTAAACGTATTCTAACTACTATTTCCATAATCCTAGAACAAAACTGCACGACGGCCAAAACACTAGTAATATAGTATTTACCACTCAAAGAATATCCCTTACTTATCTTGCTTTTCCACTTATACCCTGTTATCATGATCACCACGAAGGCAAACAACGCATTAACAACAGTTGCGCAATCTTGAGGTTAGCTAATCTTGCTCCATTCACAATCTGACAGAAGATTGCCATTCAAACCTCCAAAATCCAATTCACCAAACGAGTCACGCCAAAAAGACCTTTCTATATCACCAATAATTACGTTAGAATAATACATGGCTAAAACGTACCCTAAAATAAATTTAGTTTTATACAATGTTATGACCCAATCTAAAAACTATAGAAATTAAATAAATAATGTTATTTAATATATTGAATAAAATGAAAGCGAACAAGAACTCAAAATTAACCTTTTTATATGTTGTTCTCATCCAAGCTGCGTACACACTGCAAAATATTTAATTGTTAAAATCCCAATAAAACATAAATTTCAACCTTGCATTTAAGTCAAAGTTTACCCTTTCAAAAAATCTTCCAGTCTTAGTGTAATAGTAGTTAACCACCACTAATCCAACGACAGTGAACAATATAGCAAGTATAAGTAACAATGAAATATCCATATTGTCATGCATTGATTCATGAAAGCATTAAGGAAAAAATTAAGGTCAACACCCAAAGAAAATAGAGAGCGAAGCAAATAGACGACTTGTAGTCATTTTTAACATTTCTTCAACTTCCATTTAGTTTTTTGAATATTAATACTTTCATTGACATATAAAAAGTCATTAGACCCATACCAAGCTCTGTGTGGGCAAATGAATGGAAGTCATGAGAGTAACTAGCCCAATGGTGCATATGTAAACAATTTGCAGTACTTAGCTACTATGACTTTGAGCAAGACATGGGGAAAAGGAGTAAAATGATGGAGAGGGTAAAAATAAGGCACATTTTTATTGGATTTTTATTATATTCATCCTTTTGGTTAACTTATAAACAAACATTGATCCTTGATTTTCAATGAAGAAAATCTTTAACTATTCAATTTTGGCTTCTAAATTCAAGGATGAACTTTGGTTGATAGAGTTAATTAGTGTTCCAACACTCAATTTGGACTAAAATAGACGAATATTGAGTTGTTTAACTGAGGATCTATTTGTATTTGTAGGAGAAATGATGCATGACTTTATTATACATATTTGGGGGTGAGTTGGGTTTAGGTTTCAATTGGTAAGTCAAGGAAGAAGATTGAGAAACAAATTATAAAAAGAAAAGGGAATGTTGATGAGACTAGAAAGAGAGAGAAAAACTTCTGGTAGAGAGTAGCTTAAATCATAGATCGTAAATGCCAAAAAAGGCCTACTACTTGCGTTGGGTTATAGTTGTGGTTGACAAGAATGATTTCTCTCTCTCTCTCAAAATATGAACAAACCCATTTTTATTAGTCCAACTCTCACACACACCCTCGTTGACGCATCCAACTCCAACAAACTCTTTGTGATGCCTTCTACATCATAAGAGTGTCATGTAAACTTTCTAGCACAATGCTATATATATATATATGAATTCTTGCCCAATCTGTCTTGGCCATGTTTTTCTCCGTCTATGAAACTTCAAGTAAACTTTGATTGTATTGTAATGGAGCAACATTGATATAAATATTTTTGCGACAAGCTAAAAATGAGTACATTGTTTCATCAAATGTTTAGAACAACTGAATAGAAGCTACGTGGGCATGGAAGCATTTTAATGAGTAAAACACCAGATGGACAAACGACTCGAAAGAAAAGCAATACATAAGTTTGGACATTTCTCTAATGGGACTCATCAACAATAACAACTAAATACCTAGTGAGATGTCGGTCCAACAATGCTTTCCTTGTAAGCATATTCAACATTCAGTATAAAATAAACAAAAATAATTCTACTGGTTCATGAGAAGATTACAAAATGTATACATGGAGATAACTCTTTCATGCTAAACTAACAACCTTATCTATGATTGACCCCAAAAACTCGTCAATATGATAATAAGCAGGCAAACAACTCAATGCTGGCAAAACTAACGCCATCTAGAATTAAAACAAAAAATCCATCATTACTATTGTAGCACCCAGATTTTCATAACATTGAGACTGCTAGACTTAACTCCAATAGGGAAACATAATATTTATATGAGACTCAGTTTGTGGTTTTGATTAGTTTTCTTATCCCATTTTCTTTTGATGTAACTATTTGGACATCCTTCTCTTGAACACCCTCCATTTTTTGACAAACCCCTAATGTGCAAGGCATGCAAATCGACACTACGACCTCCGATATCTCCAGTGGAATTCTCTTGAGTTTGAATGTTTGATTTTTTAGACAATATAGTTGCTACTTCTTTTCACGCTCAGATACTCCAAAGTAACTCAAAAAGGTAGCACAAATAATAGGAACTGTAGAAAAATCAAAACGAACAATTTAAACTTACTCAAATTACTATTTTCATAATCCTAGAACAAAATTGCACGAAAACCAAAAAACCAGCAATATAGACTTTATGACTCAAAGAATATCTCTTGCTTATCTTGTTTTTTCACTTATATGCAGTTGTCACGATCACCACAAAGGAAAATGACGCATTCACAATTTCCATCGCAATCTTGAGATTAGCTAATCTTGCTCTGTACACAATCAAATAGAATTTCGCCACTCCAACCTCCAGAATCCAATTCACCAAAAGAGTCACGTTGAATAGATCTTTCTACAAACACAATAATTAAGTTAGAATAATTTATGTCTAAAACATATCACAAAATAAATTTAGTTTAATACAAAACAAACATTCCTCTTTATACAATGTTATGACCCAGTTATAGAAATTGAATAAATAATGTTATTAAATATATTGAATAAAATGAAAGTGAACAAGAACTCAAAATTAACCTTTTTATATGTTGTTCTCATCCAAGCTACACACTACAAAATATTTAATAGTTAAAATACTATTAAACCATAAATTTCAACCTTGCATTTAAGTCAAAGTTTACCCTTTCAAAAAATCTTCTAAATTAATTGTAATAGAAGTTAACCACTGCTAATCCAACACCAATGAACTATACCACAAGTATGAGTAATAGTGAAATATCCATCATGTCATGCATTGATTCATGAAAGCATTAAGGAAAAAATTAAGGTCAACGTCTAAAAAAAAATAGAGAGGGAAGCAAATAGACGACTTGAAATCATTTTAAACATTTCTTCGAATTCCATTTAATTTTTTGAATATTAATACTTTCATTGATATATAAAAAGTCATTGGATCCAAACCAAGCTCTGTGTGGGCAAATGAATTGAAGTCATGAGAGTAACCACCTCAAAGGTGCATATGTAAACAGTTTGCAATACTTAACTGCTATGACTCTGATCAAGGCAGGGAGAAAAAAAGTATAATGATAAAGAGGTTAAAAATAGGACACACTCTTATTGGATTTTTATTATATTCATCCTTTTAGTTTACATATCTACAAACATTGATCCTTGATTTTCCATAAAATAAAATCTTTGAGTATTCAATTTCGGCATCTAAATTCAAGGACAAACTTTAGTTGGTAGAGTTAATTAGTGTTCCAATACTCAGTTTGGACTAAAATAGACGAATATGGAGCTATTTAACTTAGGATCTGTTTGTATTTGCAGGAGAAATGATGCATGGCTTTATTGTATTGATTTAGGGGTTAGTTGGGTTTGGGTTTCAATTGGTAAGTCAAGGAAAAAGACCGAGAAACAAATTACAAAAAGAAAAGGGAATGTTGATGGGACTAGGGACAGAGAGACAAACTTCTAGTAGAGAGTAGCTTAAATAATAGATCTTAAGTGTCAAAAAAGGCCTACTGCTCGCAATGGTTATAGTTGTGGTTGACAATAATAATTTCTCTCTCTCTCTCTCAAAATAAGAAGAAATGCATTTTTGATGTCCAACTCTCATCCACACCCTCGCTGAAGCATCCAACTCAAACAAATTCTTTGTGATGCTTTCTGCTTCATAAGAGTGTCATCTAAACTTTATGGCACAATGTTTAAACTTGCCCAATCTATCCTGGCCATGTTTTGCTCTGTAAATGTAAATTAAAGTAAACTATGATTGTATTGTAATGAAGCCAACACTGATAAAAATATTCTTACCTCAAGCTAAAAATAAGTACATTGTTTGTTTCATTAAATGTTTAGAACAACTGAATAGAAGCTATGTGGGCATGAAAGCATTTTTATGAGTAAAACACCAGATGGACTAATGCCTCGAAAGAAAATCAATACATTAGTTTGGACAGTTCTTTAATGAGCCTCATCTACAATAACACCTAAATACTTGGAGATGTGGGTCCAACAATGCCTTCCCTATAAGCATATTCAGCCTTCAGTATACGATAAACTAAAATAATGCTACTGGTTCATGAGAAGATTTCAAAATGTATATATAGAGATAACTCCTTCACGGTAAACTAACTATCCCATTTATGATTGACATAAAAAACCCATCAATATGATAAAAAGCATGCAAAAAACTCCACGAAGGTAAAACTAACTACATCTATAATTAAAACCAAAAACCCATCACTATTATAGTACCACCCAGATTTTCATAAGATTGAGACTGCTAGACTTGTCCTCCAATAGAGAAAGAGAATATTTATATGAGACACAATTTGTGGTCTTGATTAGTATTCTTATCCCATTTTCTTATGATATAACTAGTTGAACATCCTCCTTTTGAACACCCTTCATTTCTTGACAAACCCCTAATGTGCAACGGATGCACATTAACACAGTCGCCCCCGATATCTCCTGTGGAATTCTCTCGAGTTTGAATGTCTGATTTTTCTAACAATATATCAAACACTTCTTTTCACGCTCAAATACTTCAAAGAAACTCATAAAGGTAGTGCAAATAATTGGAACTGCAGAAAAATCAAATGAACGATTTAAACGTACTAAGACTACTATTTCCATATCCTAGAACAAAACTGCACGACGACCAAAACACTAGTAATACAGTCTTTACCACTCAAAGAATATTCCTTATTTACTTGCTTCTTCACTTATACCCGGTTATCACGATAACCGCGAAGGCAAACAACGTATTTACAATATCCAACGCAATCTTGAGACTAGCTAATCTTGCTCTGCACACAATCTGATAGAATATCGCGACTCCAACCTCCAGAATCCAATTTACCAAAAGGTCACGCCGAATAGACCTTTTTACAAACACAATAATTAAGTTAGAATAATTTATGGCTAAAACATACCATAAAATAAATTTAGTTTAATACAAAACAGACATACCTCTTTATACAATGTTATGATCCAGTCTAAAAACTATAGAAATTAAATAAATAATGTTATTCAAAATATTGAATAAAATGAAAGCGAATAAGAACTCAAAATTAACCTTTTTATATGTTGTTCTAATCTAAGCTACACACTACAAAATATTTAATAGTTAAAATCCCAATAAAACATAAATTTCAACATTGCATTTAAGTCAAAGTTTACTCTTTCAAAAAATCTTTGAATCTCATTGTAATAGTAGTTAACCACCGCTAATCCAATGACAGTGAAAAATACGGTAAGTATGAGTAATTGTGAAATATCCATCCTTTCATTCATTGATTCATGAAAGCATTAAGGAAAAAATTAAGGTCAATCCCCAAAGAAAATAGAGGGTGAAGCAAATAGACGACTTGAAATCATTTTAAACATTTCTTCAACTTCCATTCAATTTTTTGAAATATTAATACTTTCATTAACATATGAAAAGTCATTGGACCCAGACCAAGCTCTGTGTGGGCAAATGAATGGAAGTCATGAGAGTAACCACCCCAATGGAGCATATGTAATAATTTGCAGTACTGAGCTCCTATGACTCTGAGCAAGACATAGAGAAAAGAAGTATAATGATAAAGAGCATAAAAATAGGGTGCACTTTTATCGTATTTTTATTATATTCATCCTTTTGGTTAACATATAAACAAACATTAATCCTTGATTTTCAATGAAATAAAATCTTTGAGTATTCAATTTCGACTTCTAAATTCAAGGAGGAACTTTAGTTGGTAGAGTTAATTAAGTTTCCAATACTCAGTTTGGACTAAATTAGACGAATATTGAGTTGTTTAACTGAGGATCTATTTGTATTTGCAGGTTAAATGATGCAATACTTTATTGTATTGATTTGGGGTGAGTTGGGTTTGGTTTTCAATTAACTCAAGGAAGAAGATCGAGAAACAAATTACAAAAAGAAAAGGGAATGCTGATGGGACAAGAGAAATAGACAAACTTCTGGTAGAGAGTAGCTTAAATCATAGATTTTAAGTGCCAAAAAAGGCCTACTTCTCGCGATGGGTTATAGTTGTGGTTGACAAGAATGATTTCTCTCTCTCTCTCAAAATATAAAGGAACACATTTTTTTATGTCCAAACTCTTTGTGATGCTTTCTACTTCATAAGAGTGTCAAGTAAACTTTCTAGCACAATGTTTGTACTTATCTATCTTGGCCATGTTTTTGTTCGTATACGAAATTCTGGTAAACTATGATTGTATTGTAATAAAGCAACACTGATATAAATATTCTTGCCTCAAGCTAAAAATAAATACAATGTTTGTTTCATTAAATTTCTAGAACAATTGAATAGAAGCTATGTGTAAACCCCTGCATGTTTATACTCACATAGTCGTATAATTTTTGATTAATTAATTTGAAAATGAAAATATAAGTGTTAAGGTTGAAATAGTAAATAGTTAGCTAAGATTTAGTTTTGAATTGTAAAGAATTGAAAACATGTTCAATAGAACGTGTAGGTATTGAGATTTATGTGAGAAACCTTATTAAACATGCATGAGATGGCTTTGGAAGAGTTTAGGATGGATTGGAATTGAAAAATGGAGGAAATAGGAAAAACTGGGAAAAAACGTACCAGTACTGTGTACCGGTACTGAAGCGTACTAGTACTGTATACCGGTACTGAAGCGTACCAGTATTGTGTTCCGGTACTGAAGCGTACCGGTATTGTGTTCCAGAGTAATTTGGTCCCGAGAGTTCGACGTAACGGTACAGCGTTCCGGTACTATACCATACCGGTGTACCGGTACGACCAAAAGAATTCTGAAACTTAAATGTCGCGACCTTAGCTCTTTTTTTGCCGTATAAATACACTAGGATGCCTCTTTTGGCTCTATTTCGGACCCTCCAACCTTAGAAACCCTAAGAGAGAAATAAAGGAGAAAAAGAGAGGAAGAAAGGAAGAGAGAAACACTTGCTTTGGAGGGATTTATACCTTGGAGTCCATCAAAACCTAGATTTCAAGAGTCAAGGTAGGAGATTTCTTCTCTTTCTCTTTCATTGAGATTAGAGTTTATATATTTATGTATGTTTTGCTATAAATGTGATATATATGGTATAAAAATCATCATCTCCTAGTCTTTTTGGCAAAGATTATATGTTTTAAAATAAAGTTAGGGTTGAATACCCCTAAAGTCTCTTTTTGTATTTCAAAACCCTAGATCTTGGAGAGTGATGAATTTTCTTCTTATATTCTTCCTTCATTATTGATATTGGAACCATAGAACTTTGGGTGGAGTAATAAATTATTTGGTGGTGATCTCTTGTATTCTTCATAGTTGATTAGGGAAATTATAACATTATGAAATTGAGGATTTTTAGAAATATGCTTGTAATCGGGAATATGTTGGTTTCCTCATTGTATGGTTGTTGTGATGGACTTGAATTTTCATCGAAAGATGTCGTAGAGTGTTAGAGGTTAGTCTATCCCGGTGAAGATGAGATGGTTTTCTAACACTTGTAGTGGGTTGTCATTTGATAATACGACCACTATCGTTCACTAGAGTTCGAACTAGGGTTGGTATACCTTAACTGGGAAGAGACTCGTCACTGCCATTGGTATGGTAGACGCCCTTTCCCAAAGTGCTTGTGATTTGATTGTGATTGGTGAACTAGATATAGTCGTTAGGTAGATTCTTGAGAAACAATCAACGTACATGGTATGAGATGAACCAATATATATCTATATATCTAGATGAGAACATGAATTAGATTAAGTCAGAGTTGGTGCATTGGTATGGGACAATGCAATGGCAGGCACCTTTCCGAACCATTTGGGAATGGGTTCTTTTGAGAAATGTTTTTACTGTTTCCATTTAAATTATTGTTGTGGTGTAAACTCGAGATCTATTTAAATGTCCTTGTTTTATTTCAAAATCTATATATGTAATTTTATTAAACAAGACCAACTTGTTTTACATTTTTCTAAACCTTGTTGGAGTTTGGGAAGATTTTGCTACCGAGCTTCGTGCTCATCCCTTATAATTACATATTTTTAGATTTTGTGCTAGAGGAGGAGTTGGGAGTAGAAGAGCCGGTATACTGCAAGACTCCGCTAGACGGGAATGTGGATCCCGAGGTGGACGCTTAGAGCACCACATTCTTTTGCACCAAATTCGGATATTCTTTTGAAAATGATGTAAAGCCTAGTTTATTGTTGTTATATTCCGCTGCGTTACATTAGTTGATTTTGGTTGGAATGTAAGGACTTAGATATGCCTAATCTTTTGGGGACAATGTAGTAGACATTTATATATATATAATGAATGGAATTTATCAATTGATGGATTATCTTAGTACTCTCATTATGTAAATGATTTTAGAATGTAATGCCGTCCAAGGTGGTTCTTGGGGTGTTACACTATGTGGGCTTGGAAGCATTTTTATGAGTAAAACACCAGATGGACAAACGGCTAGGAAGAAAAGCAATACATCGTTTTGGAAAGTTCTCTAATGAGACTCATCAACAATAACAACTAAACACCTAGAGAGATGTGGATCTAAAAATGCTTTCCCTGTAAGCATATTCAACCTTCAGTATACAATAAACAAAAATAATACAGCTGGTTCATGAGAAGATTTCAAAATGTATATAGGGAGATAAACTAGCTACCCCATCTATGATTGACACAAAAAACCGGTCAATATGATAATAAGCAAGCAAACAGCTCCACGGTGGTAAAACTAACCCCATCTTTAATTAAAACCAAAAACCCATTACTATTATAGTAGCACCCAGATTTTCATAAAATTGAGACTGCTAGACCTTACCACCAATAGGGAAAGAGAATATTTATATGAGACTCAGTTTGTGCTCTTGATAATCTTCTTATCCTATTTTCTTCTGATATAACTAGCCGGACATCCTTCTTTTGAACACCCTTCAGTTCTTGACAAACTCCTAACGTGCAAGACATGGAATTCTCTCGAGTTTGAATCTCTGATTTTTATGACAATGTAACAAATACTTCTTTTCACGCTCAAATACTTCAAAAGAACTCATAAATGTAGCACAAATAATAAGAATTGTTGAAAAATCAAACAAATGATTTAAATGTACTCTGACTACTATTTCCATAATCCTAGAACCAAACTGCACAATAACCCCAAAAATCCGGGGGTCCGTTGATAACCCATCAACCTGCGGAATATCTATGGACATCGTATAACTCGACATCACGCTGTTGTATCCAATTACTAGGATCCATAATTTAATAAAAATTTGGGCAGAGTTTCCTTTGTACGGGGAACTCTACCTCAAAACCCAACCTGTACAATAAATTTCACATGACCCATCCGAGGCCCAATATAAAGCATTGACCACACCGGGTCCATTTATAAATAAACATTGGCCTCACCGGGTCCAATTACACATACTTATATCAAAACATGCAAGGTTACTTTAACATTAGTCCATATATCACCTATTACAATTAATTTGCATAATCTACATGCCAAAAACCAAGTTTTCCTAAACCTTTTACAAAAAACTCAAAATAAGGCCACAAGTCGGCCCCCTTCATGCCTGATGCTCTCCAAGTGAGCCATCCGCAGATGTAAACCCCACACCTGAAATGTTTCCCGTATAGGGTGAGCCAACGCCCAGTAAAGTAATTCCTACAAAGGCTACTCCCCCCTAGATGCTCATGCTCATGCAAAATTCATTTACAATACATAAACAATCATTCCTTATAAGGATATACATTCTAAGTTGGAATACAATAATATCATGCAATGAAATGAGATGACACTCACTCATGCACTTTAACCCGAGTCCTCACCGACTCCCACTACACGATGCAATGTCAAAGTGTTTTATTCCATCATTTATGTACATATCAAATGACATTTTCAAAACTAGGGTCTTTCTTGGGGATGGATGTTCATGGACTTA
>CM042187.1:20962154-20983756 GCA_023539305.1 Ilex asprella
ACACAGTGGCGTGGCTGCTGGCGCCTTTGTTCCCAAACACCAACACCTCCTTGATTTCTTCACTTTTAAGCCTCCAATTCTTCATGTATTGTGTCCATGCCATTACACACATCCAACATAGTTGCAAGGTCCTAAAATTCAACATTTAAGCTATCAAAACATGCAACATCGAGAATTCAACATTATTCATAAAATAGGCTAACACTAAGTAATTAAATGCAAAAGTTGAGTTAAAATGAATGTAATGAGGCCATGAAATGTGCAATATTTTGTGCTCAACAGTGGTCTGGTCTGGTCTAATCGCATCATCGCAGGCCTTCATCTATAGTAACAAATATGTGCCTCTCTCTGCGCGATCTTCACAAATTGTATATTATATATTGCTTTTGGTGGTTTGTTCTGGTCTGGTCTGGTTGCATCATCGGGGGCCTTCATCTATAGTAACAGATCTTCATCATCTCTGTGTTTGTTGTCCAATCTATTGGATTTTTTGTGATATTTACAAGCCTTTGTTAGTTATATATGAATGTTAAATTTGTATCTTGGATTACATCACGGTATGCTTGGATTTTGTTTAAAAACATTTTGGGTTTCACTAGATGAATGGAGAACTTTCTAGATGTTTATTTTTTTGACAAGTTTATACTGTTTCTTATTGAGATGATGTGTATCGAACACATGCCACTAACTTTGTCGAAAATTGGTTCATGTTATTTAATTAAATTGTTAAAATAACCCAAAAATTAATAGCTATAAAAGTGTTTACCTGACTTCCTACCCGATTAATCGGGTAGGTAGTCGGGTAGGAATACCTCACCTGATCGGGTAGGGTAGGTCAAGAAAAAATTTTTCCGCAAAGTATCGGATAGGAAGACGGAATAGTATATTTCCTACCCGTAGGGTAGGGTGAACACCCTTACTTAATACTAGTATTTGTAAGCATTCATGGACATTGTTGTCTAAATTGTAGTGAAAATTTGAAATGCCCTGGATTTGTGGAGGGGATTTAAATTGGAGTGAAAATTTAAAATGCCCTGGATTTGTGGAGGGGATTTTAATGAAATTATTGAAGTCTGCCCATTTCCTTACTCTGAGCCATCTTTTTACTGCAAAAACTGTAGCAGAAAAATTTGTGGAAGGCATCATCAAGCTTCACGGCATGCCCAAATCAATTGTTAGTGACCGAGACCCCATCTTCATCAGTAACTTCTGGAAAGAATTTTTCAAGATGTCAGGCACCAAACTACAGCTCAGTTCTGCATACCACCTGCAGACGGATGGTCAGACAGAAGTCATCCATCGTTGCGTCGAACAGTATCTTCGGTGTTTCGTTCATCAGTGGCCAAGAAAATGGAGCTGTTATTTACCTTGGGCGGAATATTGGTATAATACGACATACCATATTTCGACGGGGATGACCCCTTTTCAGGCGCTGTACGAAAGATTGCCAGCCCCCATTCTGACGTACAAAGACGAGCTTTCACCAGTACATGAAGTTGATCAGCAACTCATCAGCCGAGATGAACTGCTGCGGCAACTGAAGGCCAACTTAGAAAGATCAGTGAACATAATGAAGCAGATGGCAGATAAAAAGAGAAGGGACACTTTGTTCGACGTCGGCGAATGGGTACTTTTGAAGCTACACCCATACCGCCAACAGACAGTCTTCAAGCGGGTCCATCAGAAACTAGCTAGCCGTTTTTATGGACCCTACAAGATTCTAGAGCAGATCGGGCCTGTCGCATACAAGTTGCAATTACCAGAAGGTGCGCGCATTCACTCGGTGTTTCACATGTCATTACTCAAACGATACCAAGGCAACGGGGGAGATGCTGAAACGCCATAGGCCAAGTTACCACCATTCAACGATGAATGGATAATCTTATTGGAGCCACATACTGTTTTAGACTATCGTTGGGAAACCAACTGGTCAAAGAAAGCTTAGTGCAATGGAAGCACCTTCCAGCCAAGGAGGCAACGTGGGAGCCAATAAAGAAGTTACGGGAGATGTTTCCGAATATGGACCTTGAGGACAAGGATCCACTTGATGGGGGAGGTATTGATAAGCCACAATCAACACGACGTTCTGCGAGGGGCCATAAGCCGAATCCCAAATATTTGGGATAAGCTTGTACGTGAAAGATGGCATTGGACTGGGTCATGTAGCATGTGAAGAAAGAGAAGGTTTCACTGGGGTGGACTGGGTCTCTAGTAATTACGAGTTTTAGGGCACTTTTTGTTCCCGTAGTTATGTTCTGTTTTTATATGTTCTGTTTGAATTTCAATTGGTAGCTATTAGTTCTCCTTTTGATTTGGATTTTTTGTTTGTGGCTTTGCTTATTTAAGAAGCTCAAGGTTATCAATAAAGGACATCAAAAATCTTATTATCCAAAACCGTGTGGTACTTTCTCACCCGAAGAGAAATCAATATATCCTTTGAATATCTGTGTTGGGACCTATTGTTGTCCAATCTATTGGATTTTTTGTGATATTTACAAGCCTTTGTTAGTTATATATGAATGTTAAATTTGTATCTTGGATTACATCATGGTATGCCTGGATTTTGTTTAAAAACATTTTGTGCTTCACTAGATGAATGGAGAACTTTCTAGATGTTTATTTTTTGACAAGTTTATACTGTTTCTTATTGGGATGATGTGTATCGAACACATGACACTAACTTTGTCGAAAATTAGTTCATGTTATTTAATTAAATTGTTAAAATAACCCAAAAATTAATAGCTATAAAAGTGTTTACCTGACTTCCTACCCGATTAATCGGGTAGGAAGTCAGGTAGGAATACTGCACCTGATCGGGTAGGATAGGTTAAGAAAAAATTGTTTCGCAAAGTATTGGACAGGAAGACAGAATAGTATATTTCTTACCCGTAGGGTAGGGTGAACACCCTTACTTAATACTAGTATTTGTAAGCATTCATGGACATTGTTGTCTAAATTGTAGTGAAAATTTGAAATGCCCTGGATTTGTGGAGGGGATTTAAATTGTAGTGAAAATCTAAAATGCCCTGGATTTGTGGAGGGGATTCTAATGAAATTATTGAAGCTGCAGAAAAATCTAGTGTCGGGTCAGAGCTATTTTGTAGATGAGGGATTATAGAAGAACTGTAAATGATCGTGGATTACAGGATTTGGGATATTGTGGAAGTCCGTATAATGGCTCTATATTTCCTTATACTATGATAGAAAGAGAAGATAGAATGTGGGTATCTACATCTTGGTTTCGTAGTCATTAGAGAATAATGTTTCTTATAGCCACTACTGATTCTGATCATTGTCAGTTAATTTCAAAGTTGAGGACTCTTTTTCTGATTTGCTGGATATGAAGAAGAAAAGAATGTTTTGGTTCTAACCAATATGGTTGTTGGATTCTTCATGTAGTGAGGTTATTGATCGGTGTTGGCATAGTGTTTCTGGTTTATCCAAAGGGAATATGTTTTTGGATAGATTGAAGTCTTATTGTTTGGGCTTATTGAGGTGGAATAGGGGAAAATTTGATAATACTCAAGTAAGATTGCAAGCTAATAGTCATTGTATTCAGGCTAAGCAGTTTGGACGATTAACAGAGGACATTAGGAATGAATTAAGAGCTATTTATGCCGAGAATCAAATTCTTTTGGAAGCTGAGAAGATTAAATGGAAAGAAAGATCGAATGAATTATGGCTCAGATATGGCGATTAAAATACAAAGTATTTTCATGCGCAGGTGAGTTTAAGAAGGCGGAGGAATGCAATAAAAGGTTTACGTGATGTTCCTGGGAGATGGTGTACGGATAAAACACAGTTGGAGGATATCTCAATTAAATTTTTTCAGGATCTATTTATTACTTCTTCTCCTAATGTAGCAAATATTTCAGAAGTATTACAAGCTATACCCCAGAAGGTGTCTTCATCTATGAATCATTTCCTTGTCCAACCTTTCTCTTGTACTGAAGTAGAGACAATTATCAATCAATTTCATACCTCCTAATGAGCCCGAAATTAACTGGGTCAAACCTAATTAATCAAGAGAAGCCCACATAACCTCGGAGCCCAAGTCAACAAGTTAAAGAGGAGCCCAAGTCAAGGAGGAGCACAAATTAAGGAGAAGTAAATGCCAACGAGGAGTCAAGGGAGACACCCTCAAGGAGACACCCTAAAGGGGTGCAGTCCAAGGGAGGCCACCCCAAGGGGATCCTTCCCTCCTTTGTCCCATGCTCCATCCCCTGCGCAACCTCATGGAGTCATTCGTCCTCTTGACTCAGATGCAAATCCAAACACCCTCCAACTCAAGTCCAGGCTCAGACTCAAGTCCAATTCAACCCAGAATACTCCTCCGAAGGAATAAGAGCACGAGAGAGAAAATATCGGGATAGGCAACCACCTCACCGCTTTACTCAGCCTATATAATGTCAGCCCTCTCCACATAGAGGGCAAATTTTTATAATCTTGGCATCACCTCCCTGAGACCTCTCTACACCCATGACACTTCTGAACTTTGAGATCCCTACACACATTACTCTCTCTCTCTCTCTCCCAAAGGCATTGTAACACTCCAGAGTAAACTCTCCCGATAACTTTTACTCATTAATAAAGATTTTCGGTCATCACTGTCGTTCCTGAGAGGAGTAGGTCATCCGGACTGAATCACTATAAATCTTTGTATTGACTCTATATTTACTGTTTTGCCATTGACCTGTCATTGATTGTCTGTTGATTGTCTGTTAATTACTCAGTAACCACACTCATGCATACACTTGATTGTTGATCTTGCACGAAGACCAATTTGTGCATCATCACCTCCAAAGCTCTTGGTCATGACGGTATGGTGTCTATTTTCCATCTGCATTTTTGGTGAATTATTGGTAATCAAGTTACAAAGTTGGTGCTGGATTTCTTGAATCCTGGTAATTTATGTCCTAAGATTAATTTACTCATATTGTTTTAATTCCCAAGGTCAGTAAGCCACAAGCAATGTCCTAGTTTTGCTTGATAAGTCTGTGAGGAGATTATGTTGGAAGGGGATTCATCCTCTGTGATGAAGATGATAGTTGATTCTCATGAGGATTTTTCTCCTTTGGGAACTATTATAGCAGATATTAGATGTCTTATACATAGTTTTAGTTCTTTCTCTGCTTCTACTGTTAGACGTACTGGGAATGGTGCTGCGCACCATCTTGCTAGAATGGCTAGATGTTATGAACATTTTCATGTATGGGAGGATATGGCACCAGATTCTTTAGTGCCGATTCTCCGTTCAGATTGTTCTATTTAATATACTCTATCGTTTCTGTCAAAAAAAAAAAAGAGTGGAGGTTTTTGGAAGCTATTATACATGAATTGGGATTTGATGCTCGGTGGATCAAATTGATAATGACTTGTGTTTCTACTGTGTCATATTCTATTATTCTTAATGGTGAGCAACTGAATCTTTTCGACTACAAAGGGGATGGAGGCAAGGTGACCCATTATCGATGTATCTCTTCCTGGTATGTTCCGAAGGTATTGATGTTTTACTTACAAGGGAGGCAGTTATTGGTGGTATTCAGGGACTTGCGGTAGGACACGATGGACCTACCTTTATGCATCTTTTTTTGCGGATGACAGTTTACTTTATGCTAAAGCCAATATGGAGAATGCTAGGCAAATTAAAAGGTGTTTGGGGTTATATGAGAAAGCTTCGGGGCAAACAATTAACCTCTCTAAATTGAAGGTGGGTTTTTTTTCGGATAATACATGCCTTGCGGATAGAATTTCAGTTCTAAATGAATTGCCTTTGAATTTCGTTGTTAGTCATATAAAGTACTTGGGTCTTCCTTCTGTTATAGGCCACACAAAAAAACAGCTGTTTGATAGTTTGAGCTCGAGTTTTGGGAATGCAGTTGCATTCGGTAGGGAGAATTTTGATGCTCTTGTGATCCTATTTGATTCGAATCCGGATTAGTCGGAGCTCAAAGTGACTTTCGAATATCGAATGATCTGACAAAAAAAAAAAAAAAGAAGCAAAAAATCATGAGTAAAATTCAAGGATGGCAAGGAAAGTTCCTTTCACAGGCGGGTAGAGAGGTGTTAATCAAGGCAAGTGGCTCAGGTTATACCTACATATGCTATGTCTTGTTTTTGGCTTCCCTCTTCGTTTTGTTCAAAAATAAATCACTTGATGACCAAATTTTGGTGGAATCATACTTCAGAGATTAAGAAGATTCAGTGGTTATCTTGACAGATATTATGCTTATCCAAAACAAAAAGAGGTATGGGTTTTCACGACAGTTTCAACGTATCTCTATTAGCTAAACAACATTTGAAAAATGAACAGTAAGTAAAGAAATAAATATGGAATATTAAATTTCAAGATTTTTGTACATTTTTTTTTTGTTTCTTAGAAATTATTTGCTTCGAAAAAGATTCAGGAGAAGCACACTAGTTTTTGGAAAGACTCATTTTCGATGGAGAGAGAGAGAGAAACCACTTAAAATCTATATTAGCAATGATGTGGCATAATAGCCTTAGAGAAGGAATTAGATTCAAAAGAGTGTTAGTTTGGGATTTTTTTTTACCGAAAGTGTTATTTGGGGAAAAAACTCTGCCACACCACTAGCACCAGCACCGCTAGCCCGCAGGCTTGTCTCCCTCTTTCGCTCTCTCTATTTCTGCTCATCTTCTTATTCTCTCTCTCCTAAGTCACCCACATTCAACCCCATCCACATACACACACTCCCCCCTGAAAATCCCCTCCCCCACACCCAAAAACCCTAAACTAAAAGCCCAAGAACACACACCGCCACTGTAAAACACACACACACACATATATGTACACACGTACACACACATATATGTACACACATACACACATATACGTACATGTTAGTTTTTGCTGTTGCTTTTTGGTCAAGCTTCTATCGGAACTGTGATATTGGAGAAATTCATTTGTTTGGCAATCTGGCTGCTTCACTGTTGTTGTCAAGTACTGCAGCCGTCGTATTCGGAGGCTATGTTGGTAGTCCACGAGTTGATTCTTCTCTCCCAACTGAAGATACCACTACTTTTTGGTAATCTTTTTTAAAAATTTTCCAATGTTTAGTTCTCCTATGTATATGCTTATAGAAAACTGTTCTTTTAAAGGCTTTACAATTGGTAGTTCGTCGAATGAAGCTTTTTTCTCTGTGCCCAGCCAACACACACATACACAATGAGTGACTATATCCCACACCCTTCTCTCCACCGCTATCACCACTGTTTGCCACATCCACATCCACAGCCGATTTCCCCCTTCTGCCGTCGCCTCAACCCCTTTGTTTCGTATCCCCTCATGGATAAAGCAAACCAATAGCCACCAACCGTAAACCACAACCAACATGTGTTCGAATTTTTTTTTAGAAGGGCTATGCACATATCCCCACCCCACAGCCCATAATCCCATCTCGCAGCCATGAAATGGGTGGTATTTTGTATGGTTATATGTCGAAGCTATGCAATCATGTGCTGCAGGTCAATTTTTTGGTAGGTAAAATTTGTTTCTTGAATCAAGTGCCTCAAGTCTATTTTTCTTCTAAAGCTATTGGATGAAAAGCACCATTTTGAGTTGAATACTGACGTTGGAGCCTCAAGACCTGTCCACAGCAAGCTGGTACCATTCACAAGCTTTATGGCGTAGTCTTCAATCTTCAGTACGAGCGGATATTAATTACTAAAACTTTATTGTGAGTGGGTTCAAGCATTTGACAGGCGTCAATTGTCCATATAGCTCATGAAGTTTGCAATGTATTTTTGCCTTACACACCGATGCTTCTACATTGCTATCAGCTTCACATGGGGAATACAGAGATTAAACTGGTGAGCTTTACGATGTTTGAATGAAAATTTTGACACATTTGGGATCTACAAATTGGATTCATTTCTTTTAATGTGAGTTGTGAGGTTTGTTGTTTGAACATATATAGGACCTTTAGTTTATTATTGTTTTCAAGAACCAATCTTCTTACATGAATCATTGTTCATGTTTAATAATAGGAAATTTATACATTTTCACTGCTTCACCTTTAATATTGGATAACTACGGATGAGACATTTCTGAGAAGGGAGTGGATCAACGACACGTGCCTTCGGCACGGAGGCAGATCCTTGGCCCTGGTTGCCACGTGTCCTCGGCACCAAGACGCGTCTGCCCTTCGAGGGTGGCACACCCCCTCGGCTTTGAAGGTACCCTCACCACCGAGGAGGTCACGTGTCCTCGGCTTCAGGAGTACTTGCTGAAACTCTGGTCTAGCCACGTGCGTCCAAGCTACTTGAAAGACTATTTATTGATAGAATAGTCAGTCTCACCTAGACTGGAAATGATAAAAAGTGCTCTGCACAATGGGGTCTGAACAACAAAGCCAACAAGACATTCTGCCAAAGGGAGTTGGATGCGTGACACAGACGTATAGGATGAAGGGTGAATGTACAAAAATACCTCTACTGACATACGGTTGTCACAGACAAACATTTAATGAATCCTCAGTCAATGGGACATCAGAAATGGCTTGAGAAGTTGAGGAGAAGGGGCATTAAATGCTCCAAAACTAGGACATTTAATGCATTATCATTAAAGAGAGAGCATTAAATGTTCCACGAGCCGAGCATGTAATATCTTTGTTTAAAAGGAAGAACAATGAGTGCTCGGGACGCCAAGCACACTGCCCAAACTCTAGGCATTACCTACTTACTAGACCCCTCCAGTAATGATGAGTCTCTGGTGGGTATAAATAGTCCTAAAAAATACAATGCAAAGGTATGCAAAATCACCCATCAAGAGCCATACAGTATCTTCTTCCCCTCTCTCAAAGAATTGATTTGATCGTCAAAGGGATACGTTGGAAAACACTCTTGCGCCCTTCTAACGCATTTTCTGTGTTCCAGGAATCGCCTTTGATTCATCAGAATCTACGGGATAGCCTTGAAACCATTCATCACCACTCCTTAGGCCCTTTTTGGCCCTATCAACTTGCTCCTTGTGGCGGGATTCTCTAGGAACACGAGTTCACTAAGGGAGAGATCTGTCATCTTTATATATTGTGCAAAATTCGAAGTGCACAATCTAGCGCCGTCTGTGGGAAACGACTGAGATTTCCAAAGAACAGTGACCATGGTGAATACTCGACAAAAAAGGAAGGGTCCCCAACAAAGGAACCTCAATTTACCATCTCCTTCTACTTCAAGAACGAAAGACCATGGAGATAGTGTCAACAAAGGAATTTTTGTTCATTTCAGGGAACAAACCCGCCAAACTAGTATGGGTATCGGGTCTGGGAGAGCCGCCCAATTGGCCGGAAAACTGGTTGATGTGATTGAAGAAAAATTCGGGGATCGGCTATGATAATTAGAGGAGGACAATGTTAACGTTCTAAATTGACTCAATGAGTTTGCCTCCTCCGGTGGAGGATTTCGAGGCTTACCATAGGCACACGAACCCTTCGTCAGGGAGGTGGAGCCTGAGGACCTGAAAAATCACCTGAACAACAAATGAGGGAGTTTTAGGGCTCCAAAGCGCCCGAGGTCCTAGGGACAGCTCCCGGAGGTTCCAACCAAGAGGGCTAGACCATTGGCTTGGGACGACCTCTGTCGGGGACTGTCTGGGCAAGTGGACGTGGAGGAGTCTGACGAGGGGTCAACCCTATCTATTCGACACCTAACGACGAAGGACCATGCTGGTCGGCTCCGAGGACATGGAGGGGTGTTGCCCAAGCAGGAAGATGGCCTCAGAACAAGGTTGGATTCCAAGAAGGGGGATCAGGTCACGTTGGAAGACGACACAGATGACGAGGCTATCCAGTCATCTTTCACAAGAAGTATTGTAGAGATGGAGGTGCCAAAAAGGTTTATGGTGTCAAGCTTCAAGATTTATGATGGATAATCTGACCCAGAAGCCCATCTCAGACAATACAAGAAAATGATGTCTCTGTACCACTCGGATCATCGGTTACTGTGCCCAGTATTCTCAATAAGCCTGAGGGACTCTGTCATGAAATGGTTTGAAACCCTTCCACCCAACAAAATGGGGTCTTGGAAGGCGCTAACTAGGCGGTTCTCCGCCCGATTCATCATAGGGAGTAGGTGACCCAAGGATGTCGAATCGCTACTGACCCTGAGACGGAAGGAAGGAGAAACCCTCTGCCAGTAAGCCACTCATTACTGGGAGGAGGTATACGAGGTGGAAGGATATTCAGAGGTCATGGCAGCTGTCTCCTTCAGGCTCGGCCTCTCACGAGACATCGATCTTTAACTAAGAAGACGCCAGTGGATATGGAAAAACTGATGGCTCAGATAAATAAATATTCTTGGATTGAAGATGAGATGATGGGGGCAAAGGGAAGACCCTGCCCCTAATGATGGAAAAGGAGAAGGAGAAAGAGGGCGGTCCTTCCCGAAAGGGGTTGGTCCCTCAGTCTAGAAACTCCTTCAAAGGAGTCCATACTGTGTTCAAGGAGCCCATCTACAAATTGCTCCACAAGATAAAGCAAGAACCCTTTTTCAAATGGCCGCCCAAGATATAAGGTGACCCGTCTACTCAAAACCAGAAGGTGAAATATTCTGACCACTAGGATTTTGAACACCTTACCGAAGATTGTAGAGTTTACAAATCTTTCCTAAAGAAGTTGGTCCAGGATGGGCATTTGAAGGAGTACATCATGGAAGCAATGTCATAGGAGATCTGGGGCGCCAATGACCAGGTCGCTGTCTGAGGCAATGTAATCAACATTATCCATGTTTGCCCACTAGAATGACGGACGTCTAATACCCTCAAGTCTGACTTAAAGAGGGTGGCCTTCAATAGGAAGGTTAACGAAGGGGAGGGGAGTTAGCCCAGCAAGAAGCCCCGAACAAAAGAGGAGGGAATCACTTGGTGGGTGTAGTCTTCCCTCATGACGAAGCCTTGATCCTGACTTTGAAAATTGGTAGCTTTGACGTCAAGAGGATCTTAGTAGATTCCAAGAGTTCTTCGGAGGTGATGTATTTTGAAACCCTGAAGCGTATGGGTCTGGGTTTTTAAGACCTTGCCAAAGTCTGTACACCTCTCTTTGGATTTAATGGCTCGTTTTCCTTGTCTTTGGAAAAGATCATGCTACCAGTTACCATGGGGCCCATCGTAACCATCACGGAGTTTGTGGTAATCGACTCTGATTCACCTTATAATATTATCATGGGACGGTCTTGGTTGCATACACTAGGGGCAGTCCATTCCATCTATCATCAAGTTCCCCACCCCGGAGGGAGTGAGAGAGATCTGCAAGGACCAGGCATCTGCTAAGAATTGTTTCTATTCGGCAGTAAGGGTAGGGGTTGCCTCTAAGGAAAAAGAGCGAGCCCCAGAAGAAATCTTGAACAAATAGCAATTACAGTTTGGGCATCTTGGGATAGACGAGCCTTGGACGGATCTGGCAGATCGCTCGATGGAGGATCTCTAGAAGGTACTTCTGGTGGAAGGAGACGAGGATAAATATTTCTTGATCGGCTCTGCCATGCCCCCGATTGAGCAGGAGTCGATGGCCAAATTTTTAAGAAGAAATGTAGATGAATTTGCATGGGAAGCCATTGAAATGAAGGGGATAAGCCCAGACGTAATAACCCACAAGCTCCACGTTGATCCCGCTCACAAGCCGCTGAAGTAGAAACCTCGGCGTATGGTGCCGCATCATGCCCAGGCGATGAATGAGAAGGTAGAGAGACTCCTAGAGGCCAAAACCATCCTAAAGGTCCAGTTCCTGGAATGGTTGTCAAACACGGTTTGTGCGAAGAAGAAGGGTAAAAAGTGGCGCATTTGCGTAGACTTCACAGACTTGAATAAGGCTTGTCCCAAGGATGACTTCCCCTTCCCTAAGGTGGACTAGTTGGTGGATGCCACAATGGGGCATCGGCGTATGACCTTCCTAGACGCTAGGGATGACTAGAGGAGGAGAAGATTACTTTCGAATTCTCCTCCATCCATCTGATCAGGAGAAGATTACTTTCATTACTCCTAGAGGAGTTTATTGTTATACGGTCATGCCTTTTAGCCTAAAAAACGCAGAGGCCACGTATTAAAAACTCATGAACCAGATGTTCAAGCGGCATATAGGGAACACCTTGGAGGTATACATAGATGAAAAGCTGGTCAAGAGTAAGAAAGAGGAAGATCATCTCGTGGACCTAGAGGACACCTTCTTGACCCTTCGAGAATATGGGCTAAAACTAAATGCCACAAAATGCGTCTTTGTAGTCGGTTCTGGGAGGTTCCTCAGATATTTGGTAAGTCGGCACGGAGTCGAAGCCAATCTAGAATAGATACAGGCTATCCTAGACCTATAGAGTCCCTGGACAGTCTAGGAAGTCTTGAAACTCGCAGGGATGTTGGTTGCACTAAACTGGTTCATCTCTTGTTCATCAGACAAATGCAATCACTTCTTCAGGGCCATCAAGAGGGCCAGGAAGGAAACATGGATTCAAAAAGATGCCCTTGGAGGGATTAAGATATACCTCAGGGTCCTTGCCAGAGGGGAGATGTTGTACCTTTACCTAGCCGTGTCAGAATTTACACTTAGTGGGGTGCTGGTTCGCGAGCCTAAACGCGAACAGAAACCGGTGTAATTTATAAGAAAAACTTTGTTGGATACTGAGACAAGGTACCTACCCTTGGAGAAGATAGCATAAGCACTAATCACGATAGCAAGAAAGTTAAAACATTACTTCCTGGCGTACCTGATCATTGTTCTAACAGACCAACCTTTGAAAGCAATCCTAAGAAAGAGGAATCTCTTAGGGAGAATCACTAAATGGGAGGTGGAGATGGGAGAACATGATATCCATTTCAAACCTCGCGCTACCATAAAGGGGTAGGTATTGGCTGACTTCATAGCAGAGTTTTCCAGGGAGACTCCCCTCCAAGAAGAACCCTTCCCCTTCAGGGAGAGGCCTCGGCGGGAACTCAAGGTGTCTCTTGGAGCCTATGTATAGATGGATCCTCCAACAACAAGGGCTCTGGGATTGGGGTATTGCTAGTCTTCTCGGACAAGGTGGTCACGGAGCAAGCTGTCAGGCTAGGCTTCAAGGCATCCAACAATGAAGCAGAGTACGAAACCCTTATCTCCGGGCTCAAACTTGCTAAGGCAGTAGCTGCTATAGAGCTGACTGTCCACTGTGATTCCATGTTGGTGGTCAACCAAATCAACGGAGAATTTGAGACAAGGGACCCCAGGATGAAAGCTTACCAGCATAAAACTATGACTTTACTCCACAAGTTCAGGAAAGTTGAAGTCAAGCAAATTCCTCGAGATAAGAATGCCCACGCCAACGCCCTGGCTTGCCTGGCGTCGACATTAGAATCCTCTATGACACAGAGGATCACCGTGGAGTATCTTTCCAATTCTAGCATAGATAAAGCTTCTAGAGTAGCTGTCGTCCATGAAGGGGAGTAGTCCCCCAGCTGGACCGACCCACTACTTAAGTTCCTCCTTTTCGGAGAACTCCCTGAATGCCCTGAGGAAGCTAAAAGGATAAAGATGAAAGCCCCAAAATTTTGGGTCTCCCTAGATTAGAAGCTATACCGAAGGTCATTCTCTAGACCATATATGTTATATGTCTAGGAAGACAAAGTCGAACCTCTCTTGTACGAGGTACATGAAGGAATATATGGGGGGCACTCAGGAGGACAGTCCATGGCGTATCGGATTATGACCCAAGGATTTTTGTGGCTGCGAATGAAAAAGGACGCGCAGGTGTATGTCCAAAAATGCGATCATGTCAAAGGTTCACCCTAGTCATTAGGTAGTCGGCCGGAGACTTGTATCCATTAACTAGTTCTTGACCGTTTGCCCAATGGGAACTTGACCTAGTCGGACCCCTAGAAATAAGAGGTTCTTGATTGTAGGGACTAATTATTTCACAAAATGGGTCGAGGCGGAGCCCCTAACCCATATTAGGGACATATGCAACAAGAATTTTGTATGGACGAACATTGTGACAAGTTTTGGACTCTTTCGTGCACTTGTATCAGACAACAGGACCCAATTTAACAGCGGACCTTTCAAGTCCTTCTGTGAGCATCTAGGGATCCAGAACTACTACTCCACCCCTGTCTATTTATAGGCTAACGGACAGGTCGAATCCTTGAACAAGACGATCATCAGCACAATCAAGAAGAGGTTGGAAATGGCCAAGGAAAAATAGGTGGATGAGCTCCTAAACGTCGTTTTGGCATACAGGACAACCCCTCGAACCTCCACGAAAGACACCCCTTATGCCGTCGCGTACAGTGTGGAGGCAGTTATCCCAATAGAAGTGGCCCTCCCTACCATACGAACACAAGCTTTTGACACCTGGATTAGTGATCAACAACTCAACTTGGATATAAACCTCGCGGAGGAGAGAAGGGAAGGAGTTGCGTTGGCTAAGACTCTACAATAGAAGAGTCGAACTCGGGGAATTTCAGATAGGTGATCTGGTACTCAGAAGGGTGGTAGCAAACACCTGGGACCCAGCGGATGTTAAAATGGGGCCCAACTGGGAAGGACCATAAAAAGTCACGTTAGTTGGAGGCTCCGGGTCATACAGGCTAGAAGACTTGGAAGGAACAACTGTAGTTCATCCTTGGAATGTAAGGAATTTAAAGAAATACTACTTTTGACAAAGGAAAACTCATTTTTGATAACATGCAAATTATCATGGAAAGGGCATAGCCTTGGAAGTAAAGTCTCAAGGACTCCTGCTTTCGAATAAGATCATGATCAAGCCTCCTAGGAAGGGCATGGCCCTAGAAGTAGTCTCAGGGACTCCTTCTAAATAAGATCAGGAGCAAGCGTCCCGGAAAGGGTATAGCCCTAGAAGCAGACTCAGGGACTCCTTTGGAATAAGATCAGGGGCAAGCCTCCTGGAAAGGGCATGATCTTGGAAGTAGAGTCTTAAGGACTCCTGCTTCAAAATAAGATCAGGAGCAAGCCTCCTAGGAGGGGCATGGCCATGGAAATAGAGTCTTAAAGACTCCTGCTTCCGAATAAGATCAGGAGCAAGTCTCCTAAAAAGGGTATGGCCCTGAAGTAGAGTCTTAAGGACCCCTACTTCCAAACAAGAAACAGGAGCAAGCCTCTTGGAATAGGCATGGCTCAAGGAACCCCAACCTTCAACTAACATGTATGGGCATGCCCCCTAAATGGAAAATGACCCTTGAAAGTGGCTACTAGTCGGCCGCTACTCAGAATAGGGGTACTTCACCACACGACATATTGTGAAGTGGGCTTGGGGCTTGGAAGTATGGGTATGGTTACCCTAAGGGTTCTTACAATCCCCGAAGTCGACCCCGAATATGCTTGCATTGTGGGTGCCTTAAATTGAATTGCCTTTGAGTCGAGGGGTACACCTATGTGATGCCATCATGTTCTAAAAACCCTATGCTTCTTGACATCGATGGTCAGTACACGAGTTAGAAGTTTTCAAAGTTAGAAATTACAAGTGAAATACGCAAACATCAAGAAAGAGCTTATAGAGAAGCAAAATGATATTTCATTCCAAAAAAAGGGGCATTGCGTCCCCCGAGGCTATAAAAGAGGAAGTACACGTGTAACAGAAATGAAAACCTAAGTCTAAACTGCTAAAGTAAGAGGGTTGAACACTTCACCAGCGTCGGTAGGAGGAGCCTTGCTAAAAAACTCTTCTATACTTGGGGAGGAGATAATGTTGGTGGGATCGTCGGTAAGTGTAGGAGCTAGAGGGGCAAGAGGCATTGCTGACTCGGGGGCTGGAGGGTTGGCCTGAGGAAGGACAACAATAATAGGGGTCAGGGCTACTACTTCAGATGGCTACCCCGGGCCCTGCACTTAGGCATTGGCTGTTTCTTCAGCGGCGACCTCGACCACAGCCCGCAACATGTCTTCCGAAGGCACATACTTGTGCATCTGGAACAGTGGAGAGTCGAGAGGGACCCTTGCCTCTCGTAGTGCCTCATCTCAACCATTCTTAAAGAATTCCCTCTTATTGTCTTTAGGGGCAACATGGACATCATAAAAACATTCGTCCTTGATTTGTTCCTCCGACTTCCTGTTAGCCTCCACCTCAGCACTAAGCCTGTCAAGCTCCTAAGTCAGGGTCAAGCAAGTCTGCTAAGACCCCTCTATTCTTGCCTTGGCTGAAGATAGCAGCTGTGTCTGCTTGGTTATCCTCTTCTCAACATCGGCAAGGGTTATGCTCAACTTTTCAGCACTAAACTTCGCCGACTTGTCATCCCTCAGTAGTTGCTCAATTTGGGCCGCCTAGTCAGCCATTATGATGCCTCTGGCGGCCACCTCCTCCCTGGCGGCAACAAGGGCCATTTCGGCTTCGTCTTTCCTATTCTCGTCTCATTGAAGATGTTGCTTAGAGGCATGATAGCGAGCAATGATCACCAATATTTGCTGAGAGGCCTATTGAAATGAAATCATAAGATTACACCAAGTTAGGGAAGACTAAGAATGAAGAATGATAATTAAATCTATTGCCAATGAGTTCTGGATTATTGAGAGGAACAACATATTAGTTGACCGCTCCTGGTGCACTGTAATGTCAACACCAAAATGAAGTGCTTCACTCACGGCATAGGCCACGTGAGGATCCTGGATCACGGAGTCATCGACTTGGATCACCCAACCTTCTTGATGAACGGACCGGGGGCGCCACTGCTCGGCAGCATTCATCGGCGGAGGAGGAAGGAGAATTCGCTGATCTTATTGCTGCTGCTGTTGCTGTTGCTGCTGTTGGGGGACCCTGCCTCAGCCCAATCCATCATGACGTTGCTTAGTCCTCCTCAGCCCCTTCACGGACCTGACCCGATCTGAGGACCTCAACGGTATAGGAAGAGGAGAGATGTTGGTGCTGGTCCTTGGCGGAGGTGGGGAAACATTGTCGGTAGACCCCCTGCCCCTCAAAGCAGCCCTCATGTTTATAAAGTTGAGATCTATATGAGGTTGACGCGACATGGCAACCTTAAGAGCGTCTTCTCTGTCTAGACTCTGAAGAATGTTGAAATCAGGCCATTTCTCCTTTCTTGAAGTGCTGACCTCGACTTGAACAGTGGTAGAAGGCTCCCTAACCTCGGTCGCTTCTATTTTAACTCCTTCAGTTACCCCTTCTACTTCGACCTTGGAGGTGCTGTCAGGATCCTTCTCCAAATTCTGTTCGAAGTCTTGCTTTGCAGTTTTCTCAAAAAGTTCTGACCACTTGTAGGGATCGTAGGGCTGAGGGAGTTAAGAAAACTTCTTATATCCTGGAGTGTAGCCCAAGAGTGCGTGAGCTGCTGGGCCAAATCCATTGCCAATGAAACCCTAAACCGTGACGAGGTCGACAAAGTTGACCAGGTGTCGGGGTGGGGGAGCAGCTTCTCGGGTGGAGAGGTCTGCACGAAGTCAGAAGAGTGTTAGTACTTGGTATAATTAATGCAAGAATCGAAGGAGTAGTGGGTGGAGGGGGAATCTAATTCCACCCTCCATGATACCCTTGTTATAAAATGGCATGGCACTATTGGTGCCAACATTATGGCAATGATGAGTTTTGTCAAAATCAACGACACCAACATTCTGGGGGATGTCATAGTGGGCTTTAAAATTGGTAATCTGTTGAATTCCATTGACTTCATATTTTCTAGGCCTAGAAGTCCCGGCCTGTTGGGCCTCGGCAGCAGGGCGACGGCTCCTCAACATTTTATGAAAAAGAAAGGAAAAGGGATTTTTTGGGATATTCTATGAAGTAGGGATCCTAAGGGGCGCTACGACTCAAAACGACAAAAAATGAGGGCCAAAGGGTTCTGTGATCTAAACCAAGAAAAGGAAGCCTGGAAGGCGACCAGTCACCAGAAAAATGAAAAGGAAGAAAAAGTGAAGACAAAGCGAAGACTCACCGGAGAAACAAACTAGGAAGATGAACTAAGTGCTTGAGGGCTCTTTTCCTACTTCGATGATGGCTGGAAGAAATGAAAGGGTCCCTGTCGTCTTCGACAATGACTGAGGGAGATGGTGGTTCTTCAAAATAGTTGCACTCTGACGAATCTCTCTGGTGATTATCTCTGAGAAAGCTTGACGGTTCGAAAGTGGCAATAGGGGGAGGAGGCTCTGCTTATATAGGGCCTGCCCCCCATCATTGCGGACGAGACACCATAATAGGTGCATTCAATGAGCTCAATCTCCTAAGATCGAAAAAACGACTGGAGCAATAATGAGGTAGTTAAGCCCTTTCACCTCCTCATGACACGTCTCCCTGTTGTACAAAGATCAAAGGGCTAGGGGCAGTTGATGGGACATTTCAAAGAAGGGAGTAGATCAACGACACGTGTCCTTGGCACTAAGACGCGTCTGCTCTCCGAGGGTGACACTCCCCCTTGGCGTTAGGGTATATATTGTTCTCCTCGAAAGGCACCTACCTCGACTTCGAAGGTACCCTCACCACCGAGGAGGTCACGTGTCCTCGACTTTAGGAGTACTTGCTGAAACTCTGGTCTGACCATGTGCCTCCAAGCTACTAGAAAGACTACTAATTGACAGAATAGTCAGTCTCACCTAGACTGAAAATGATAAAAAGCGCTCTGCATAATGGGTTCAGAACAGTAGAGCCAACAATACATTCTGCCAAAGGGAATTGGACGCATGGCACAGACGTACATGATTAAGGGTGAATGTACAAAAATACCCCCATTGACATACGGTTGTCACGGACAAGCATTTAATGAATCCTTAGTCGATGGGACATCAAAGATGGCTTGAGAGGCCAAGGAGAAGGGGAATTAAATGCTCTAGAACTAGGATATTTAATGTCTCATCATTAAAGAGAGAGCATTAAATGCTCCAAGAGCCGAGCATTTAATATCTTTGTTTAAAAGTAAGAACATTGAGTGCTCGGGATGCCGAGCAATTAATGACGGGGATACCCCCATGCAAAATATGGGGCACACTGCCTCAACTCTGGACACTACCTACTGACTAGACCCCCCAGTAATGATGAGCCTCTGGTGGGTATAAATAGTCATAAAAAACACAATGCAAAGGCACGCAAAATCACCCATCAAGAGTCATACAATGTTTTTTTCCCCTCTCTCAAAGAATTGACTTGATCGTTAGAGGGGATACGCCGGAAAACACTCTGGCGCCCTTCTAACATGTTTTCTATGTTCTCAAAACCGCCTTTGATTCACCGAAATCGATGGGATAGCCCTGAAGCAATTCATCACCATTCCTTAGGCCCTCTTTGACCCTTTCAACTCGTTCCTTGTGGCGGGACATTTGATTTTCTCGACGAACACGAGTTTACAAAAGGGGAGATCTGTCATCTTTATATATTGTGCGAAATTCGATGAGCACAACTACAATGACGAATTTTTGTGAGTGTATTTATGATTCTTGGGCCAATCGGTAAAACTGGATTTGGTTAGAGAATTTTGAATCTATTCTAGGAAATGTTTTATAATATTGGATAAATTGATCACTGATTCTTTATAGATATTGTGCTTCACTTTCTAAATTGTTAGGTGTGACTTGCGCTAGACGATGTCCAAGAAATAACCAAGTAGTCCAAGCAATGACATTATTAATAGAGATATGTGTTGAAAAAAGTTAAAATATACCGATAATGTATTGGATATGCTGCTTGGCAAATCCAATAGAATATCTGCAAGCAAAACTTTCCATTTGATTGAAACCCTATACCTAGAATCTGACAGGCATTTGGAAATTGGACTACATTGATATGGAAGGTAAGGAAATCTTTCCAATTTTGTTGGTCCCATTGGATTGATTTTGTTCAATTGAAATTGCCGATTTGTGTCGGTTGGGATTAATGGGTGCAACAATTTTTATGTGGCTTGAAGCTTTGCCAAGTAATTGCAATATTATAATCTATTAGTTTGTTTAGTGAATATAGGGTATATTTTTTCTATTCATGTAAGTTGTAAGCGTGAGTCTTTTCCCTATTTTTGGATCATTTGAAGGTAATGATCAATTAAGTGTTGCTAAGAAAATACAAAATTTGGGGTAAATAATTGGATAAAGGGTATGATTATGTAATTTTGTACACAAGTTGACATTGATAATTGGGTAAAGACTTTTTGTGTTATGTAGTTTGGCAGGCACATACAAATTTTTGCGATTTTTTGTTTACTACATATTGACTTTAAGCAAGGACAATTTTCAATCTATATAATAAAGTAGAGCGAAGTTTGAATCCAAAAACAAAAAACGTTAAGATCATTTCGTGATAAAATAAGGTTTCATATGACAGATGATGCTATCCCAATCTATCTCAAGCTGCTGTCATCTCAAATCATCACAAAAAATTTGATCCGACACAGCAAATTAATTTTGAAATAATTATTCATGAAATGATTTAATGTCCCAAATTTAATTAACCGAATAATTCTAGTGATCTCCATTCCATTCTGAGACCCAAATAATTGATGCCTCACATGCTCTTTTCTCTTTAGTGATCTCCTTTCCATACTAAAACCCATTCTACCCTAATGCGCTGTCCCTCCCAATTGACCCCATGTCTTCTCTAATTGCTACCCTCATACAACTCCTCTCTTTCTATCTTCTCACCCATGGTACTAATCTAGTATTTTTTTTCTTTCTCTCCCTTTTTCCTCTCTCTACTCATCACTTTCTCTTCTTTCCCTTTCCCTTGCACACTGGTATGTCTCCCCCCTCTCTCAACATTTTACTTCTCCTATGTCTCTCTCTCTCTAACACCTACACACACACACATCCCCCACAACATACGTATACATACACAGACAACACATCCACTATTGCTCATTTCCATGTTGCTCTCACCTAGGGCTGCCCATGGGCCGAGCCAGGCCGGGGCGGGCTCGGGTAGGGGTAAGCTACCCGCAGCCTAGCCCGTCACCTATTGGGCGGGGGGCCTGTTTGGGTAGCCTTTTGTTAGGCCTGTTGGAAGTGAACTATTTTAAGTTATGTTGGTCAATTAATTATAAAAATTAGTTGAGCAAATTTAAAAAGTTAAGTTGTAATAAGTAATTTAATATAATATTGAACATATTCGTAGCATTGATAATCGATACAAATAAAATGACTTCTAATATTACCAATAAACATAACTAAAGAGAATTTATTAAAACTAAAACATAAAAGAGAAGAACCTGAAAAGCAAGGGTTTGATAATATTATCCAAATTATATTAAAATAAATCTTATATTAATTAAGACTCTAGTGCATTTATGCAATTTCCTTTAAAAATTCAAAAACTTGTCATCAATTGATGAAAATTGATAGAAATAAATAATAGTAAATTTAATTATTTTAACAATCCATTTTTATCTTTTAAAAGAAAGAATATGAAAGGCTTAACTATGTGTAATTTAATGAAGTTTTATTGATATAAATTCCATATTAATATTGTTAGTAACTTAGTATTGTGAGAGTCAAGTTGTCCAATTAAAAGTTTAACATCAATCTAGTTTTATTAATATGATTTCTAAATTAAAAAAGGTTAGTACTGTCTTTATATATTATTTTAGGGTTAAAGTAGTCAATCAAATTTTTTTCTTAATAGTATAATTTTATTATTAGTAGAGATATGTGTATATATATGTGTATATATATATATGTATATATATACCC
>CM042187.1:20995624-21033581 GCA_023539305.1 Ilex asprella
GCTTTAATAATTGTCATCTTAGAATTCACAATTGGCTCCCCGGTAGTTTGTAGCTTTGACGCATAAAACCCTGAAAATAACAACAATTAATGCATTATCCCTAATTCACACACTAACCGTAATAGGTCAATTTTGATTAGTTTAACTTTGTTTAACTAACACAATTGACCTATTAACTTAATTAAATCATGCATTAATCAAGATTAATCACACATTACAACTTCATGCATTATTTTTTCCGTGGAAACTCATCATTTTGTCTTTAAATTGGGCATGAATGAATTCTTCCCATGCAAGCTCATCATTCCAAGACTTGATGGCTACAAAGGGTGTAATCTATTTGAAGTTTTTTCCCGTATCTCGAAAGGATATAGCTAAAATGTGGTTAAATTTCATTTTTTTTATTTAAGAAAAAAGGAGAAATTTTATTTCCAATGAATCAAAAACTTACAAGAATCAAAAGGATAGAAATACATTTCAATCCTATTTTCATGTCTGTAATCCTTCAAAATGACAAAAATACAATAAAAAATTTTCTAGAATCTTTAATCTGCATCTGGCTACCATTCCTTCCATCCACTCCAGAAATAAATCCATCGAAGGCATTAACAACATGCCTAAACAACTCTGTCAGTCTTCTACACCATAAACAACCACAGATTACCTCAACCATAATCATCAAAAACTAGAACTTGCTTGGTTATCAGAACATGTAAACACCTCTGGTCTTGCACTAGACTTTGTAGCACAGTAGCAGGCAGCTGGTTGTTTCCAGAGAAATCAGAAGAAAAACCATCCATTACTGCCAGATTAGCTAATGCATCAACTACACAATTTGATTCCCTATAAACATGCTCCAGCTGAAAAATTAATCCTGCTAAGAATTTGCCCAATTTGATCAAGGATACCCACATAAAGCCAAGAACATCCCACCTTACCTCTCACAGTATTCACTAGAATCAGAGAATTTGACTTAATTTGAACTTCATACCCAGTCAAACCATATCTCTCTGTTAAGCTCAAATCATCCAACTATGCTCTGAACTCTACACACATATTTGAACAAATACCATAATAAAAAGATGTAGCCAGGAACTTACCTCCCCATTCATTTCTCAGAATTGCCCCACCACCTACAACCCCAATTTGCCCTTAGTAGCCCAATCCAGATTCAATTTCAAAACTCCTGCTTTTGGATATGCCCAACATGCCCAAATAGCTCTAGTTATGACAACATAAAGCAAAATAATACCCAAAATTTGTAGTATTGTCCTAACCTAATTATTATCCAGAAATCTTAGCCTAATATTCCTCACCTGAAACTTCAATAGACTGCAAATCTTAAGGAAAATAGAATAAGAATTCAACTGGCCCTCCCCAGCTCTCCTCCTACACCTTTCCTTCCACACTTGCCAAAATACCAATATAGCAATGCTTCATACCAGACTATGAAACACAGACCCCTTTCTGAAAATTCTACAGAGTCTCTGCATTCTTATCAAAGGAAATTCCCCACCAATCAATTGAAATCCAATCATATTAGCAAGCCTAACCCAGATAGACTTTACATAATCACACTCCACAAACAAATGCACAAAATCGTCCTCCTCCTTCCGGCACATATAACATCTACTCACCAAAGGAAATCCACATAATTGAATTCTAGAATCTAATGGTAGGGCTTTCATTAGCAATTTCCAACCCACCAGTTGAGCATTAGGTGCAATACTCATACCCCAAATAGCCTCAGTAGTGTCATTCCTTACAACTTGATGCCTTTCAAGATTCCATGCTAATTTTAGAGAAAAACACTAGATCTAGTAGGCTGCCGAACCAACTTATCATCAGACTCAGAAAGTGGCACTTGAAACTTTAAAATTTCTAACATCATCTGCTCACTCAGAAAACCATCAACTTGATCCAACTGCCAACAAGAAACCCTTACAAGCTCATATACCTTAGGGAAATTAGAAGGCAAACTCCCTAATCTACAAATCAAAGGTCCATCCCCTAACCAGTGATTACACTAGAAATTAGTCTGATCTACTTTCCTAATCAACACTCTAGACTACATAAGAACCTCTTCAAAATAAGGTCTTAAATCCTTAAAGAATTTTGAATTACCTCCACTAACACATCTTATAAGATGTATACCTCTTAGAAATTTAGTAGAAAATACTTAAGCCTATAGAGAGGTCCACGGCATTAAACTCCACACTTGTTTTATTCTAAAAGCCACCTGTAAATTTTCAAACTTTCTTAAACCCACCCCTCCCTCTGATTTTGGCAAAGTAACCTTCTCCTAAGCCACCCAATGCCTCCTTGATGAGCACATAATATTGCATATATAACGGTCTCATTACATGCATTTTAACTCAACTTTTGCATATAAGTACTTAGATTTAGCCGAAATTACGGATAATGTAAAATTTTTGATATTACAGGCAATTATAGTTTAAATGATGGATTTTAGAACCTTACAACTAAATATGGATGTGTGGTGAGGGAATGGACACATTACATGAGGATTTGGAGGCTTAAAAGTGAAGAAGTCAAGGAGGAATTGATGTTTGGTAACAAGGGCACCAGCACCCACGCCATTTGGTTGTAGATCCTTGATTTTTATCTACTTTGACCATGATCCACTTCGAATATGAACAATTTTAAAACATGAAAATTCTAGATCTGGATGTCCTCTATGCTGTGTCAAAATTTCAGCTCAATCGGACGGTTGGATCAAAAGTTAAGACAATTCTACAAAAATTAATCCGGAGCAAAAAAATGTACCGGTACGCTCTGCTGAGTGTCCAGAACACCCGTATTCATCCTATACTTGCTTGGGGGTCCCATAAATGTTTCTCCCACTTGTTCCCTTACATTCCTCACACAAAAGCATGCCTCGTACACCCTAGTGGAAGACTTTGAAGACAATGACATTAATGTGGATGGAAGAGAAGGGGGCAGCCATGTGGGTTGCAGGATAAGCTCTTCCTAGCCTGTACAAATCCATCAACTCACCTTCCCGATGTTTGGAGGCATTCGCACTCCTTGGGGGACCACCATGAAAAATTCTTGGTGAAAACCGTTGTAGTATATTCCCTAGTCTCCGCACATCGCCCTCAAATGTGTATATGACTTAAATTGATGGGGAAGTGTCACTCTCCGTCGGAATGATGTGGGAAATAGGGCAACATAATGGTGAAAATGAAATGTACAAAATGTATGAAATGTGTGAGTGAACAAAAGGGCTCTCCAAATGCAAGGAGTCTTTTGATTTTCGTGTTTTATTTGGAAGAGTATTCTAATGTTAGCTCCTCAGGGAAGGAAGTGTGTTGTGCGAAGGTGATTTTGGTGAAAAAGAGAAAAGTGTAAAATCTTTTGGTTTGTGTTTTGGCGAGTGAAGTTCTTAATGAAGATGCAAGAAAATAAGTGCTGTCTAATCCAAACAGTTCATTCCAATGGGAATCCCAACTCAACTCGAAGCCTTCCTCGAATGATGCATAGATAAACGATTAATTCGTGGGAAGTTAGGGATGTAATGGTGAGGATCCAAGCACAAACCGTGACCAGGCCTACGGAATATCAAAGACTCACAACCATATCCACTCTCAACCTAGTCAAACAGAACCAGCGTACACCGAATGGTGGAAAGAAGAAGAGCTGAAATGGAAAACCCAATAGGAGGTCTCCCTTGGATTATCCAACTAAAAATTTAGTTATTCATAATAAAAGACAAGACATATATAATGTAAAGAGACATAATGAAGAAATGAAGCATAAAACTTAACTCAATACAAGAAAACTTAAACTAAGAAGAAAAATATGCAATACTCATTTTAAAGCTTGAAATGAAGAAAACATAACACAACAATGGTATAAACTATGACATGTAACTAAACTTGGAATAAACTTGAAATAGCTAAGATTAAAGTGCAAGGAATGAAGATTACAACAGTACGAAAGCTTAGTACAACAAAAATGGAGAAGAAAATGCAAAAATATAAATTTCTATTACACTATTCATCATATTCTTCATTGCTTCTCTAAGACTACACCTAAGCTTAGGTAGCCACCCTTCAAAACTTGATGAAATGTTGAATATAATGGTGTGTGGGCCTTTCATTTTTGTGCATGGTGGTCCGCCCAAGGTGTCTGCAGGACTCCAAGCATGGGGAAGGTGAGTTGATGGCTTTGTACAGGCTAGGAAGAGCTTAGCCTGCAACCCACATAGTTGCTCCCCTTCTCTCCCATTCACATTAATGCCATTGTCTTCAAAGTCTTCCACTAGGGCGTAGGAGACATGTTCTTGTGTAAGGAATGTCAGGGAACAAGTGGGAGAAGCATTGGTGGGACTCCCAAGCAAGTGTAGAAAGAATACAGGTGTTCTAGGCACTCAACAAAGAATACAGGTACGCCGTACCGGTACAATAAACCTTCTGGAGTTGGGTGTAATGGTACACTTTTCTGCTTCGGACCGATTTTTGTAGAATTATCATAACTTTTGATCCAACCGTTTGATTGAGCTGAAATTTTGTCACAATATAGAAGATATCCAGATCTACCATTTTTATGTTTTGAAATTTTTCATATTATAAATGGATCATTCTCAAAATGGAGGAAAACTGAGGCTCTGCAACCAAATGGTATGGGTGCTGGTGCCCTTGTTACCAGACACCAATACCTCCTTGATTTTTTTCACGTTTAAGCCTTCAAATCCTCATGTAATGTGTCCATGCTCTCACCACACATCCATACATAGTTTCAAGGTTCTAAAATCCATCATTTAAGCTATAATTACCTGCAACATCGAAAATTCAACATTATTCATAATTTCGGCTAACTCTAAGTACTTATATGCAAAAGTTGAGTTAAAATGCATGTAATGAGGCCGTTAAATATGCAATATTATGTGCTCATCACTCCTTCTAACCCCCATTTTGTTTGACCATGTGAACCCTGCCATTATAGAATTTAGCTTCTACAGAATTCCCTTAGGCAGATTCAAACAGGCTAACAAATGAACAAGCACAACACTTAGAACAAACTGCACCATTACAGAAAAAATGTCCTCTTGCAAACTATGTTGTTTAGACTTATACAAATTGGAATAAAAAATCATAGCCACCTTAGCAATATCCTTTTCAGAATGAACCCATTCACCAGAATGGATTCTGCTCACCTTATTTCTAACTGTCTTTCCAATTGTAACAACGTGATAAAATCTTGTATTCTTCTCACCCTCTACTGCCCTTCTTACATTTTCCTTTTGCTTCAAAAAAATCTTTTCTAACTTCAACTTATCATCCAACTCCTTCTAAGTTCTTTCCAAATCAAGGACAATACATTAGAAATTTGCTTGCTCAATAAGGATCTCTGTTTGCTAAACAACCTCTTTCTTTCTCCTAATCCTCTCAAAGATATTACCAAAAATTTCCTTATTCCATTTCCTAAGATGTATCTTTATACATTTCAACTTTAAGAAAATATCTTCAATTGGATTCTCAGCATAACTTCCACTCCATTTAGAAGCAACTAGAGGCATAAAACCAGGATCCTCATCCCACATATCCTGAAATTTAAAGTAAGCTACCCTTGATTCCACAGAATCCTGAACTTTAAGCAAAATTGGGCAAGGATTCGAACATCCCCTGGCCAAATGCATCACTTCAACACTCCCAAATTTCATGGACCAGTTTGAATTAAACAATAATCTATCAATCCTTTGCCACATCCTGGTCTGCCCATAGTGATTATTACACCATGTAAGATTACTACCACTAAATCTTATGTCCTGCAAACCAGCACTATGCACAAACTCCCCAAACTCCTCCATAGCTACACTTGAGGGATATGCACCACCCACCCTCTCTTCTAAATTTAAAATAGAGTTAAAATCACCCCCACCATCAATGCAGAAGAAACTGGTAACTATAAAGCCAAAAGATGCTCCCACAAAGGTCTCCTCAATACATAATCACAACAAGCATATATCAATGTAACATACACTACACCAGAGCTTAAATAAGACACTAAAACAATCAATGCCAGCTCAAATTCAGCCACAATATGTACCTACACTCTATCATCCCATAGCACCCAGATATTTCTTTCAGCTAAAGGATTAAAAGTGTAATGAGATAATCCTAAAGACATAGCAAAGCCATGTAACTTGCTTACCCCCAGTTTAGTTTCCTGAACATAAACCATACACACATCATTCATTCTTATTAACTTTTTCAGCCTACTTCTTTGCACATCTTTCCTAGCTTCCCTCATATTCCATGAAAATTAATCATTGAAAAGGAAAGGAAATATACCTTTAGACCTCAGTTTAATAGATGCCTTGTTGGCAATTTCATTCAAGGCATTAGAATCAGATTCTTCCTCTTCCAACTCCTCTCTAAAACTCCTATTTCTTCTTTCACAATCTAACATGCATCCCTTATCTGGTGGGTTTTTCCTCCTTGTTAACCCTACCTAATCAACCATAGAAGAATTCAACCCTTTCCTTGGAACATATTGATACTCCACATAGAAAGAATCCACTCCTAGAGAAAAAATTGCCTAATCACCCTATATACTCCTACTTATTCATGCACTCCCCCTTCTTAATCAAAGGAATCTCATTTATTTGTAACTGATCCTCGTTTGCTACATCACACATATCACACTCAAGCTCCTGCTCATGTATAACTTCTTGTCCCACCACTGTAACTTCTACCTCATGATCACTTGCCATAAAAAGATCACCATTATCATCATTCACCTTCACACACTCCCTTATACTAACCCCCTTTTCCAATAAAACCTCATTCTCCTCCTACTGATACAACACATCTCGTTCCAGTTGGGCAGACGGATTAACATCCAACACATTAACTGTAGCGGGATTCTCATTTACATATTCTAGGATAAAAAATCTATTGCTCATCTTTGTATTAGGTACAACAGTCTTTTGCCTATAATCCATTCTTTGCTTAACTTTTTGCCCTTCATGAGCTATTGCTTTCCCCTTCCCATTTTTTCACCCTTCGTCATGACTAGAGTCATTCACAGGAGCAGCCACACTATCTAACATAACAACCTTCTCTTTCTTACTCTTTCGACAAACCAACTCACCATGTCCATGCTTAAGGCAAACAACACAATGCTTGTACTCCTTCTCATAGCAGATTCTTTGCCATCTTCCACTCATACCCCCCATATCCATCCAAAATCTTTTGGCAATGTTTGCCAAAAGATTCATTTTCACACAAGCCCTGGCAACCCCAGGCCTAGAAAGTTGCAATGTAGCATTATCTATCACTAGAATTCTGCCTCTAGGACTCCAAATGTCAAGCAAACTTTCACTATTAAAGAGATATATAGGCAACCTTGGCAATGACACCCAAACAGGAACAATAGGTGGCTCAATCCCTGGATGGAACTCTAGGAACCATTTAAAGAAACGATAAAAGAAACCTTGAATGTATGTAGTGTCCTTAAGCCAAGTCTTCACATAGTCTTCATAAAGACTAAATCGAATCAAAACATGCCTAGGATCCAAAATACCAACATAAAATTCCCCTTTTGGTAACCATCAAGAAGTTATGAACTCCTGGATGACCCCCAAAGAGGGTTTACCGTATGCGCACTTCCACATCAAAGTTTGGTGAAAACCTTTAGGTAGTTATTGAGTCTCATTTAATACATGCCAGGTTCCCCATTGTTGTAAACAACCCTTTTAGTCAGCTTCAAAGTTATCGTAAAAGAGAAAGAACCAGTTGAAGACAACCCCTCCATTCCATTTCTTAGAATAATAGCATTTAAAGTTTCAAGAGTATTAGAATGAGCATTCAAAGGAACTTGAGGGAAAAATGAGTGTTCGAAGGAAACTGAGAGTTCGCAGAACTACGCTCAATCAAAGGAATATTCAAAGAAGCAAGATGAGGATTCAACTGAATTTGAGTTGAAAGAGGATTAGGAAACATAGATTTGATTTTATCACACCTCGAAGGATCAACATAAGTCCCAAAATTCATCTTAGATGAAATTGGAAAATTCAAGAAATTATTAGAGTTCGAAGCTTTCTTGAACAGGGAAGCAAAATTCTTGATGATGTCTGGAGGTTTGGTGGAATTTGGTCAAAATTCATAATCAAGCAACATGAATCAGTCAGAAATCCAAAAAAAATGAAGAAAAATATAAAAAAGCAAGGAAATCAAAAACTTTTGAAAGAATTGTTTAGAGAGAAGTTAGAGCTTCTCTCTCCAAAACATAAATAACTGCCTCCCCATTTCATGGTTAAATTCCCTTAGGCTAAGGCATATTGGAATATGGTGGGAAATGGAAGAAGAGTTCCTTAACAAGTTTTTTCCAACTCAAAAAACAAACACATTGATGTGACTAATACTGAATTTCTCTCAAAATGAAAATGAAACGTTTTACCAATATTGGGAGCGATTTAAGAACTACTTGCATCATGCCCTCACATGGATATGAAAGCTGGAGGATTATAAGTTTTTTCTATGAGGCTTTGTCTCTCATTTGTGAAAATGATGTGTAACAAGGAGTTTATGGCTAAAGAACTGGATGAGGCTTGAGTACTTTGATTCTTTAGCTGAGAGTGCCCAAGCTTGGGACATTCAACTCCCAGAGTCTAAGCCTAAGACCTCAAATGCACCATTAAGAGGAGAAAAGTATTAATTGAAGGAGGAGGATGATTTGAATATGACATTGCAATTTTGGCTGGGAAGATTGAGGCAATGGCTATGAAAAAAGTGAATGAGGTTCAACCCGTGCCTTAAGAGGAGTTGTGCTCAATTTATGAGATCAAAGGACTTTCAACTAACGAGTGTCCTTTGATCCCAGTTTAGAAGGAGGTGTTGAATGACCAAGCCAATGTGGTGAATTCCTTTTCCAAGCCTAACAACAACGCGTACTCAAAACACTTACAGTCTAGAGTGGAAGGGTCAGCCCAATTTTAGTTGGGGAAATGACAATGTCACACAGCAACCTCCTCCCAATCATCTCCTCAAGGGCCATCCAATTTTATTCCTTATACACCACAACCCAACAGGTCTTCGGAAGACACCTTGCAATAATGCATCACTAGCCAAGCCACGATGAATACCCAAACCATTCAAGCCCTTGTTTGATGGAGTTACAACTTTAATCAACAACAAGCCATAAATGATATCCGGAATACAATTACCAAGTTGACCACAATCCTTTGCTTCCAAAAAAGAAAAGTTTCTAGCACAACCTTAACCAAATTCGCAAGGCCAACTCAAAGTGGGGGTCTCTTCTTCTACACCGAATGTCACCCAAGAACAAGTAAAGGCTATCACCATCCTTGGGAGTGGAAAGGTTGTTGATAAAACCATCATCTTGAAGGTTCAAGAGCCTAATTTGATTGAGAAAACCACTAGGGAAAATGAGGATGATGACCATGTTGAGATTAGCATAAAAGATGTGCCTAGTGAGCCACTTAGATGTCTTATACCCGCACCTTTTTCTCAAAGGCTGGTTTCACCATCAAAGGCTAATGTGAATTCTGAGATTTTAGAAGTGTGCAAACAAGTCAAGATTAATATTCCATTGCTAGATGTCATCAAACAAATTTCATCATATGCTAAATTTTTGAAAGATTTGTGTACCATTAAGATGAAGCTCAGTATTCAAAAGAAAGTCTTTTTGACTAAACAAGTGTCTTATATCATCCAACATAATATCCCTCTGAAATACAAGGATCCGGATGTCTCACCATTGCATGTGTCATAGGGAAGTTCAAAAATTGAACTCACATTACTTGACTTAGGGGCTAGTGTAAATTTGCTTCCTTCCTCAGTCTATGAACAATTGGGACTTGGAGAGTTGAAACCTAGGTCCATCACACTTCAATTGGTGAATAGGTCGGTTAAAATTCCTAAAAGAATAGTTGAGGATGTACTTGTTCAGGTAGAGATGTTTATTTCCCTGTTGACTTTATTGTTTTGGACACCCAACCAGTTGTGCATTCAAGGAGTCAAGTTCTTGTCACACTTGGTAGACCCTTCCTTGCAACTTCTAATGCTTTAATAAATTGTAGGAATGAGGTCAAGAAGCTTTCTTGGTGATATAACAATGGAATTGAATATTTTTTAATGTTGACAAACAATATAGGGAGAATTCTGATTTTCATGAAGTACACATGATTGATTCTATTGTGAACAATAAATTTAATGTATCTCATTGTCTAGATCCCTCTCAATTTTGTTTGACTAATTTTGTTTATGATGGAGGTACTGGTGGATGTTCTAATTCTCCATACTTTAATAATTTTTCAAATTTTTTGTAGGACTAGAAAGTGGAACAAGGGCTAGTGGCAGCTAAGAAGTATTACCACCTGATAAGGTGAAATGAGTATTGCAAGGTGATAGGGTGAACAATTTGGATTGGAATCCGGATTGAATTTAAAAAATGATTGTGAACTTATTTTGTATTATGTTTTATAATAGAGTTTTCTTTTATTTTTATTTAATTTTTTCGTGAAATTTTTTTTTTAGTAGTAATAGCTTTGTTGCTGATTTTGGAGGACATGTATTTCTCTTACCCTACCGAGATTAATCTTTATGATCTTTCTTTCTTTTATTGGGTAATAGCTTTGTCCGTTCGTCAAACTTAAACATCACAACCATGGAGATCAAAAACCTTTGACCAACGCTTCACCTTCACCTCTACACCACCATAGGCTATGGCCAGCCACCAAACCGCCACCAAAATACTCCTTGAACCCCTAGCAACTCAAACCCATCAACCAAGTAAACCAATACCTCCCTAATCCTTAAACCTTTTTTGTCAAACCCTCACATCCAAAAATTAAAAATACAAATTCTTACATACTAAACATAAATTAAACATCATAATTGGAATCCTAACATCCTAATTAAGCTAATAGTATACCTTTGAGTGTTCAATTAAGCCTCCCAAGAAAACCCAAAAATTCCAGTGTGAACTTCTCTCTTTCCTCTCTCTCTCTCTTCCACAATTTTCCTGGGATTCTAACCATCTAGCACTATTGACTAACCCTCCAAGCAGCATGGTGGAATACATGTAGCTATGGAGATCCTTCCAACCAACAACTTGACACACTAGAAAGGGGGAGATGCTTCCAAGAGTGTTTTTGTAATTTCACCTTTTTGGCCAAATTTCAAAAATAATTAAAATTATTATTTTTTAAAAAAATTACATACATATTAAATCAAGTACTAGAAAATGATCGACTTGGCCCTTAATTTATCCGTAAGTAAAATTATGTACCTTTTAACTCTCCTATACGCTTTAACCATAACTCGTTCGGCTATGCTTCCCAACCCATTTTCTCTTCACCAATCACTTTCCTACACCTAACAAATATCATAACAATTTCCAAAACACCTATGTACACACTCTAGAGTCATTAATTCATAGTCCGGCTATTCGTACTCCAAACCCCTAATTACTCTTGCACTCGTTCTTTTCCCAATTTTCATTCTCTAAAAATTTGGTCATTACAGGTGTAAACAGATCCACATCATTCATTCATCACAACATAATCCAATATAAAGCCAGGGAGGCAAATGGAGACCCACGAAGTTCTCCCAAACCCGGTATTCCTACATAAGTTCCATCTACCAAAACTTAGCACTAAAGCCATAACTTCATATTACAATACCAAAAAGAATAACCTCTCATGAGGTAATTAAGTTTACATCACAAGCTCCTCAAAATACCCTTCAAATAAAAGTTTGTATATAATCTCATTTCTATACAACGTTCTGAGAGTAAATACAAAAAAAATCCAAAAGGAGCCCTCCGCAGACCATAACTCCCACAAGTCTTCATCAACTAAGTTCCAAGATGCTCGCTAATCTTTGAAAAATGTTAATAAGGGATGAGCAACCATAGCCCAGTATGATAATTCTTTTCCAAGCATATACAAAGTTTTAAATGCCATCAATTCACAATCATAATAATAGGGAATGAAATAATTCATAATTAAGTATAGGTACTACAATGTCTCAATTTTCACAATAGAAACTTTAACTAAATATATATCATCCAAATCATGAAAGCACACTAAATAACATAAAATAAATCAATGTCAATAACTCACATCATCTAACTAAAAACATCCCAAATAAAACACTACTACTCCTTGAGATTACATCCAAAACCAAAATAATAGTCTTCCAATTAACTAATAGCATAAATATCCCAAAAGATTATTCCAATTCATCAGAGTGCATAAATTATAAATCAAAGAAAACATCTCTAGGCTTCCACTTCATGATATGCTTCAGCAACCCAATCGACCTACTTACCTAGGGTTATGTCTTCCTCAAAGCCAAATTTTGAAAAATAAGTTTATATCATAGGATGAACAAATAAGTCTGGTAGGAAATTCTCTCAAGCCCAAATAAGGTTTCAAAATAATTAAAATAGGTAGGTCTCATTTCATAAAATAACATATTATAATTTAAAGTAAAGCAAGGACAATTAATGAGATCTTAAGTTTATAGTACCAACAGTAAAGTACATAAAGAAGAAGGAACAATTCTCAAACAATAATTGATTACCACAAGTATATCTCATGTACGAAGGTAGACTAGCATGAATACATACATCGAGTATATCCTAGCGCCCCCCTCCACACACACACATAATCATCCAACTAATCCTTGAAGGATACACCACATTAGGAAGAGTGTATGCTGTTGTATGTGACTACTCTTTTCCAAGAATAGTATATTAGCTCCCAACCTTGATAGTCGTGGGTGAATAGTGTGAATTCTTGAACCTTGCAAAGAACCAAGCAATTCCACTACAAGTGATAGAGAACCATCAAACACCTTAAGGTAATAAATATATTGATGCATTCTACGATATAGGGTCAAAGGTACCCCATGTTCATCACACACACCAATACAAGAGATAATTTTCATAAAATTTACAAATAATCATGACTCGCGGTTCCCTAATTTTCAGAATATAATAACTTCAAGAAAACATGCAAGAAATCTTCAAGAAACGTCTTTAAATTGATCATAATCAAGAACTACGATTTTAAAATCAAGAATATGCAAATTTTGATATAAAACATGTGTAGGTTAGGTTATAAATCAAGAACTAGAGTTTTTAAATCAAGAATGAAAAAATATTAGAAGCAAATCATGTTTTTTGTTCAAGAAACGATTCATAGGTTCAAATGAACTTAAAAATATTTTCAATCTATTATTTATATCATAATACAGATGAAATCAATATAAATATATAGCCCTAATCTCAATGATTGAGTTTGCGAAAGAATCCCTACCTTGATCAGTAAAAAATTTCTTTTAAGGCGGTTTGTGTGATTGCTTACACGATGATGTCCTCAAGAGTAAACTCAATTTATTCCTCTTCTTCCTCTTCTTCCTCTTCTTCTCTTCAAGACTCTCCTAGACTTCTTAGGATTGAAAAAAAATTATATGAACCCTAAAATAAGCACCTAGGGTATTTATAGTGTTAAAATAGGAGAAAACACTCAAAACAAGCCAAGACAGACAAATTTTCTACCTTGTGCATCTGGACGAGGGTGACGTTTTGTCCCAAAATTTTCATGAATTACACTTTGTAGCTATTAAAGCCTACTTTCCCATGTAGCATCAATAACCTCAATCGGAGTCTGGGGTAAAAAGTTATAGCCAAAATATTAAGATAGTGCCAAATTCCTCTTTATCCAAATTCTTTCAAAAAAGCGTTTTTCCTCTGAATTACTTCCAAACTTCTTATACATCTCATATAACATCTCCCAAGGTTTATTGACCTTTCCTAATTAATTGTGATGCCTCAAAATCCGGGGGTCATTTCTCAACGAAATCCGGGAAAAATCTTCGTTGTACGAGAAACTCCACCCGATACACCACCTGTGTTCTAGCTAACACAATGACCATTCTCAGGTCTAATACCAATATTTAAGCAATTAAACATTAACCAACAAGTCTGAATATAACGACATACATTCCTCACACGAATAAATAATTAACGTCCCCAATATTACAAGCCTTTGTTCAAAATGATATACAAGTTTTGTATAGCCAAAATACAAAACTTAAATAGATACAAAGGGGCCTAAGCATCTATACATTCCAAATGAAATTTTGGGCTCCCACTCTATTATCAAACTGGATCCATGGGAGCCAAAGCCTAGTGGAGTATCTCCTATAGAGAATACTTTTAAATCTCAATGCATATGATATGAATGTGCACCAAAACACACCAAGCATATATCTCAAATAACATATGAATGCTATCATGCATGCCAAACAGGAATAATGCTTTATGAATGCATGTCCAACATCGAACCCCTCCTGGGTTCCCGTGCACGACACATGATCCAATGTAATGACATCAATCGGGTATTCCAAGCCATCGGCATTGATGCTACACATCCAATGACCATTTTATCAAATTATTGTGTCTTTCTTGGGTAGGTAATTTATGGACATTGTTGAAATATGTGGCTAAAATCCCTCGATATTAATTAAGCCATGGTTGGTGGTCAAATTCGGAATATGTAAAACCCCAATCCATTGGTTAAATATTGCATTATTCATGACATATATCATAGATGCATTTTTTATCAAATTATTATATATTAATTAATTATTTTATAATGATGCATGCATACATATATTGCATTGATATAATTGGATGTTTGGGTTGAATCTTTTCTAGTCAGTGTAGGTGACTTGGCTAGAGGGACCCATCAAGTAGGGAAAGACTTGTCAATCCCACTTGGAGTATAATTAGTCTACTTTGACTACAGAGGGTTGAGAAAATATTGGTATAGTTGAGAAAATATTGAGGAGTTGAAGATATTTTGTTGAATGGTAAATGGCTAGCTCAATCCTCCCTTATAAATAAGGTCCTCTGCATACAGAGAAAACACAACAAGAAAATACCCAACTTGTGAGAAAATCCATTGTGGAAAAATCTCAACCCTACTGTATTCATATCAAAGAGAATTTTTAATTCTCAAAGACTAGCTCCCCATTCATCAGATATATCAAATTTTGTTCTATATTTTTCAACATTGGTATCAGAGCACCAGGCTGTCGATCATAAATTGATCACTTTATTTTGTTATTTTCGCTCACTACATCATCTGGGTCAACGCAATTGGGTCAAAAGTAGATTTGTTGATCTTATGCCATAAAGCCAAATTCTTCCATACTCCTTGCACGTTCTTCGAGGTTCAAGACAAAACAAAAAAAAAGTATTCTTTCCCATTCTTGCTGCTGGTGGTGTTTTCAAGTTTTTGTGGGACACTGTTACTACGGAGACTGAGTTATTAAAAGCACATAGAGATTTGATCAATTGGTGATTTTCCCACAAAGCTATTTTTGGCGAAAAATTCCAGTGAAAATCAAATTCAGTTCGTAGTTGTTTCAAATTCGAAGAGCTGGTGTCGCAGTCTACTCGAAGCATTCTTGGAACCACACTTCAGCAACAAAATTAAATCAAGTCAGTTCTAACCAATTTAACTTAGCAGTTTATTTTTCTGTAATTTGTCAATATGGGTTCTAAGGCTGCTAGTGTAGAACTTAGCAAAACTGAGTGGCTTAATGGTACAAATTATTCAACTTGAAAACGTAGGATTCATCACATATTATTTCAAGATAAAGTTGAATATGCCATTGACACACCATACCTAAAAGAACCACCTCTTAGAGCCGGAGAGGCTGCTACAAACACTTACAAAAGGTTTGTAGAGAACGATAAATTGGCTAGGTCAATCTTGCTCACTTTTATGGAACCCGATTTAGAAGTTATTTTTGAGGAACATGAAACTGCTAAGTCTATGTTTGATGCTATAACACAAGCCTATGGTACTGCCTCTAACACATATATTCAACTCTTGATTGAAAAATATAATGGCACTTTTATGAAAGAGGATGAGTCTATTATTGAACATGTCAATAAACTTGTGGTAATAGCAAAAGAGTTGGCATCTTTAGGCAACCCAATTCCCGATAAAATGCAAGTTTCTACTGTTTTACATAGTCTTCCTAATTCATGGGAGTCCATTATAATTTCTTTGAATATGTCTGGCCAAGATTTAACAATGACAAAGTTACCTATGTTGCTAGGCATTGAGGCTGAAAGAAGGGCTAAAAAGAAATCTAGTAATGTGTCAAACCTAGTTTCTAGTGCCCCATCTTCCCAATTTGTCATGGGTGGCCCATCTAATAATATGTCAACTACTCCATCTTTTCTTAAGCCAAGACAAGACAAACATTTTAAAAGAAATAATAAGAAATATAACAAGTTCAAGAGACATAATAATTTTAAGGGAAAACAAATGGGTACTTGTTATAACTGTGGGCAACTCGGTCATTACAAAAGAAATTGCACACAAAAGTATAGTGGTCAAAATTTTAAAAGATCAAGAGAAATTGTGTGTGATTTTCGAGTCGCTTCTTGCAGACTGTGAATCTCTTGTTTGGTGGATTGATTTTGCCTCTTCTCGGCATGTGGCTAAGATTAGAGATAATTTTGTTGAAATAAAGGAGGTGAAAACCGGCGATCACAAGTTATACATGGAAAATAACACTTACTGTGATGTGCTTGGAATTGGCATTATGAGAATTTCGTTGCCCGGGCAAAACAACCTCCTCTTGACTGATGTACTTTATGTGCCTAATATGCGGCGGAATCTCTTGTCTGTGCCACGATTAGATGATAAGGGTTTTAAAGTCCGTTTTCGGTCTTCTAAAGTTTCTATTGGTAAACATGGTCGTATTCTTGCATGGGGGACTAAATTTGATGGTCTTTACCGTTTGAATGTTGCTAGTGACAATAATAAAATTGGTTCTTCTTCTGCTTATATTGATGTCTCTTGTGATGTTAATGTTGATTCTATTTTATGGCATATGAGACTAGGTCATATTAATTATAATAAAATGAAAAAGATGGCTAACATTGGACTGATTCCAAATTTAGATCTTGACATGAAACCATGTGAATCTTGTATAAGTGGAAAAATGACTAGAAAGTCATTTGGAAAATTAGAAACAGCTAAAGGTTTGCTAGAATTAATACATTCAGATATTTGTGGTCCTCTAAATGTTAAAACCCATCGTGGTATGGAATATTTTATTACTTTTACCGATGACTATTCAAGATATGGTTATATATATTTATTAAAGAATAGATCAGATGCCTTACAAAATTTTATTAAATTTAAGGCGAAAGTAGAAAATCAACTAGGTAGAAAAATTAAAATATTAAGGACGGATCGAGGTGGTGAATACATGGCTAAAATTTTTGAATCCTTTTGTAAATAAAATGGAATAATACATTAATTAACAATTTCTTATACACCTCAACAAAATGGTGTAGCCGAAAGGAGAAATAGAACACTTCTTGACATGATTAGATCTATGCTTAGTCATGCATACTTAAGCACTAATTTTTGGGGTGAGGCTATTTCTACCGCTATTTATATTCTTAATAAAGTACGATCTAGAACAATAGGAATGACACCATATAAAATTTGGAGGGGTACAAAACCAAGTCTTTCTCATTTAAAAGTTTTGGGTAGTTCGGCTCATGTTAAAATTTTAGGACCTAATAGAGGAAAATTAGATCCTAAATCAAAAAAAATGTACTTTTATTGGGTATTGTGAAAATTCTATTGGCTATAGATTTGTAATTCACCATAGTGATGGATCAGTGGGAATCATTGAAAGTAGAGATGCATTTTTCTTTGAAGATGACTTAGATACAATTGAGAAAATGATTAAACTATTTGAAATTACTAAGTAAAATGAAAATAAACAATCACAAGAGAAAATAATAAAAGAGTCTCCAACCAAGGATACTTTAACTGGAATACAAAGGGAAAGACATTCACCTAGTTACTTAAAAGATTATTATGCATACAATAGTGAAGAAATTCCAAATGATCCTATTAATTTTAATGATGCTATGAATTCAATTGATCAGATGGATCTAGATAATTAAAGAAGAAATAGAATCTACAGAGAAAAATAAAGTTTTGGAGTTAGTTGATTTACCAATAGATAGAAAAGCAATTGGATATAAATGGATCCTTAAAAAGAAATTTAAATCAGATGGATCTATAGATAAATATAAAGCTAGACTAGTGGCTAAGGGATACACAAAAAAGCAAGGTATAGATTATGATGAAAAATATTCTCCCGTAGCTAAGTTCACATCAATAAGAATATTAATGCCATTTGTTGCATACTTAGACCTAGAGTTACATCAAATGGATGTTAAGACTACTTTCCTTAATGGTGAACTTTAAGAAAAAAATTTATATGTATCAACCGCAAGGATATGAAGTTGAAGGTAAAGAAGATAAAGTGTACAAATTAAATAAATCCTTATATGGCTTAAAACAATCCTCAAGGCAATGGTATCATACTTTTCATAATGCAATTATATCTTACGGTTTTGTTCCAAATATCTATGATCATTGTATATATACTTGGAATAATGGGAGTTATTATATTATTCTTTCCTTGTATGTCTCATTGTTTAGCTGTGAAGCGTGTACTTAGATACATACAAGGTACATTAGATTTTTCTTTAACATATCAAACTGATGATATAAATTTTAATGGTTATTGTGATGCTGATTTTGCTGGTGATATTGATGATAGAAAATCCACCACGGGTTATATATTTGTTTTGGGTGGTGGTGCTATTTAATGGTCTAGTAAAAAGCAAGGTTGCATAGCTAAAAGTACTATGGAAGCTGAATACATTGCTTGTAATATGGTTGTCTCCGAAGCCGTATGGTTGAAATGGTTTTTGACTGATTTAAAGCTTACCTGTGTAAATAATATGTCTATTCATATTTTTTGTGATAATGAAGCTGCGATAAAAACCATTTAAAAATGGGAAAATCGGGCCTAAATGTAAGCATATTGAATTATAATATCACTATATAAGTGATATAATACAAAAAGAACATGTTACTATTGATTATCTTTGTACAAAAGATATGATTGCAGACCTATTGACAAAACCTATTGGAACCGAATAATTGAAATGACACGTCGTTGCTATGGGTTTAAGTTATGAATGAATATCTCGGGCTTGTAGCCAAGTGGGAGATGTTGAAATATGTGACTAAAATCCCTCGATATTAATTAAGCCATGGTTGGTGGTCAAATCCGGAATATGTAAAACCCCAATCCATTGGTTAAATATTGCATTATTCATGACATATATCATAGATGCATTTTTTGTCAAATTATTATATATTAATTAATTATTTTATAATGATGCATGCATACATAAATTGCATTGATATAATTGGATGTTTGGGTTGAATCTTTTCTAGTCAGTATAGGTGACTTGGCTAGAGGGACCCATCAAGTAGGGAAAGACTTGTTAATCTCACTTGGAGTATAATTAGCCTACTTTGACTACAGAAGGTTGAGGAAATATTAGTGTAGTTGAGAAAATATTGGGGAGTTGAAGATATTTTGTTGAATGGTAAATGGCTAGTTGAACGGCTAGCTCAATCCTCCCTTATAAATAAGGTCCTCTGCATACAGAGAGAACACACCAAGAAAATACCCAACTTGTGAGAAAACCCATTGTGGAAAAATCCAAACCCTACTGTATTCATATCAAAGAGAATTTTTAATTCTCAAAGGCTAGCTCCTCATTTATCAGATATATCAAATTCTGTTCTATATTTTTCAAGAGACATCACACCAACAGGCTACTAAATCAACATGACATTCAAGGGCATCCCACCTCTGGTTCCTAGTAGACCGATACACTTTTCTAAAATTTTACCATCAGACAAGTAAGTGAGTCAAGTAATTGTGCCTTGCACACAAAGGAGAATCTATCCCTCCTTGTTATACCTGACATATTTTTTTATGCAATGTTCCATGTGACTTAATTGGAGCTTGGTCCAAGCTTCTGAAGTCCACCCATCAACTCACCATGTGATGATTGACCAACCCATGTGCCACACACTCATACTCATGCCATTGCCTACGAATGTAGTAAAATCTGTGCATAAGCAATGTAATGTACATTTTCCATTCCCAGTGAAATCCATGCATATGCAATGTAATGTACATTTTCCATTCCCAGTTCATCATAATGCTAACTATGACATGTGAGCATATGACAATATCCCATAAACAGCAAAATGCCAATTATATCAGGAAGGGTATAATTACATTTCATAACATCACTAAGCATGTTATATCATTTGCAATTCAAATAACACACTTGAACATCAATAGACATTCTATTAAACACCTCTAAGGCATAAAATGTAAACACATAGCATGCCAATACGTATTACAGATAACTCACATATTCAAGGCCAAATCAAGTAGATATAAGCATAACATGTCTATTAAATTACCCAAACATCACACTAGTTACAGAGCAGCTATGTAAATAGTCTACATAGTCATATCCATACCATATACATAATTGAAATTGAGAATAATCCTAAATAGGTGGAAACCATCACCTCTTGAACTTAATCAAGAAGCAAAATCTCCAAGCATGCCCAAAAAAAGTTCCTCCAAGCCTTGGCTCCCAACACCCTTGATTTTCTAAAATTGTAGAAAATAGTCTTTGTTGGTGTTAACTTGTAGGCCTCGTCAAGGAGAACAACATTTGGAATTTAACTGTTAGATTTGGAGTTATAGAAAGAAGAAGTTGGAGAAGCATAAAGAACTTTGGCTTTTCTTTATCGCTCTCTCTCTCTCTCTAACTAAATGGCTAGCAAATAAATCTGATTTTTTGCCCTTTAAATACACCCACACTTGGCTCACAATGCGCCAAGTGTCAATTTTCCATTGCTTGGAAATCCTAGAGAGCCAATCATTTTGCACCATGTGTCTTGTTTGGATAATGTCCTATAAAATATCTAGATCATTTTTATTGTGGTCCTATGACTAAAACCAACTTGGTTGAATTTAATCATGCATCACTCAATCACACATTTTATCTCATTTTACGTGAAAATTCTGACTATCTCACAATTTAATGAAAATTGACTAGCTAACTCAATTTCGCGAGACAAATCCAATTGTGAGATCTGTCTTATCATCCAAGTTACATAAAATTTAGATGTCTAACCCGTACTTAAATGGTTTAATTACTAAACCGTACTTAAATGGTTTAATTACTATATTACCCCTTTAATTAAGATTTTAATTTTTTTGGATTTTACATTCTTACCCTTTAAAGAAATTTGTCTACAAAATTGCACACACATACAACACATAATATGAATGCACATGTAATCATGTTGTATACTATTAACATTAAATTGTACTCTATCTTCGAATGGAAATGGATAGGTAGCTCATATAGTGTCCTTGCATCCCATGTAGCCTCCTCACACCTCGGGTGCTGCCATGGCACCTTAACCAACCTTATAGTCTTGACACGCAAAACTTGATATTGGCTATTCAAAATACGAACTGGTCCCTCCTCAAAAATTTCATCTGTGCTAATCATCAATTTACCCAAATCCACCATATGTGTAGGATCTGGAGTGTACTTCCAGAGTATAGAAACATAGAATATGTTGTTAACACTAGACATATTTGGCAATAATACTAACTGATAAGCAACTGTCCTGATCCTCTCAAGTAACTAGAAAGGCCCAATATACATGGCTCTCTTTTCAAATCGGATCATTCCTCTCTTAGGCATAACCTTCAAGAAGACATGATCAGTTACCTCAAACTCTAGAGGTTTTCATCGTTGATCGACATAGCTCTTCTATCGGCTTTGTGCCGTGAGAAGACGATCCCCGTATACTAGCCACCTTTTCATAGGTGTTCCTAATCAAGTTCGGACACGTGGAAGGTCCCTCTCCCACATCTTTCGAACAAATCAGAGAATGACATGGTCTCCCATACAATGCTTTGTAGGGAGCCATCTATATGCTTGCCTGGTAACTATTATTATAGGCAAATTTCACTCAGGGCAAGTGATCTTCTCAATTGCCCTTAAAATCAAGGATGTATGTTTGAAGCATGTCCTCTAAAATTTGTATCATCTTCTCCGACTGGTCGCCTATATGTGAATGGAAGATCAACAAAAAATAACCAAAAAATTGAACTATTTAGATGCTATCAAAACCACCAAAAAATGGAACTCTTGACAGACTAATCAAATTTTCCCAAAAACACACCTATAGAAGGGCAAATATTTCAACAATAGTGCTATCTTTATTGAAATAAAAAAATTGATAAGTCGAAAAAAAAATCATCAACTCTAGCCAATGCAAAAACCGAGCTTTTGACCCATCCAATGGGGTTTTAAAAAAAATGTCCTAAATAATGGTTGGTTTCAAAATAATTCCCAAACTCACATTGTTTTTAAAAACGTCAAATAAATTGGCCTTTTTAGGTTAAAGACGTCAAATGGACTGACATTTTTATCTTAAAAATGTCAATCTATTTGACGTTTTTATCACAAAGACTGTGGTCCACATTCAACTTAAACATGTCAAATGGAGTGACATTTCTATTTAAATACGTCAAACCATTTGAAGTGTTTAAGGACGTTGGGAATCGTATATATATTGCAGAAGCATGGGATTAAAGGCATACTTTGTTTGCTTTAATCCTAAATACTGTTTGAGGATGTTTCACGTACTTTAAAATCCAAATCAAAGTCTTTTCTTTAATTGCTCGAGCAGTGTAGTGTTGTTACACAATAGGAATCAATACCGAATTTTAACAGCACAAAAGCCTTTTCACGTTATGTAGGGAGAGAGAGAAATAGAGTAGGTATCTCAGATCATCCATCTATTGGATTGCCTTGGGTTTATATAGGCAACCAATAGGTGTCATTAAGAGACACATAATATAGAGACATGTTTGTTAATATTTAACAGACATGTATTTGGCGTGAAGGATACCTTTTGGTAAAAGATACCTCTTGGTAAATGATACCTACAAAAGACATGCTCCTTTGGGCATTCTTTAATTTGGGTCAACCCACCATGGGCACCCCGATTTGGGTCCATGACCCAACCAATATCTAACATCTCCCACTCGCACGTGGTGGGCACGACACTGTCATTCCTCTCAATCCATTATATACATCAACATCAATTCATACAGGCTAATGGGTCGTTCGATTGCTGAGCACACCTGCAATTTGGGAGCTCTACACTACAAACTCTACAGAGTCAATATAGAGACATCAACTCAAGTACTCTAGACCCATTTAGATACACCGGTTCAAGCATCTCTAATCCCTCTCAATATAAGAGCATCCATGACCCCTCGAAGCATTCGCCTATACATTCACACTGTCACTATCTAAACTAGCGCCCAAAGTTGTCAACAATGAATATATTGCGGGATATTCCAAATGGTCTTCCTTTTGCCCTCATGTCACTTAGTTCAAAATTAACCGCTTTCCCAGCAATGTCCCGGAAGGTCGAATCACTCATAACTGTAAGTAACATGCCAAAGTAGCTGAGCATTAATTCTTTCACTTGATGACATAGTCAAAAGTTAGAGAGTACATAGAATGTTTGGTTAAACAAAATAACCTAGCAATATAAAAATGACTCAAAGGGCTCGCACAGTGAGGAAGCAGGGATCCATTCTTTTACCTCCTTAATTATCGCCAAGCACATGTAGTATGAAATTCATGCTACGGTGGAGTGTCTTGATCCTAATGAGAGCATATGACATACTCAAACACAGTACTGATCTTAGTCTAGAAACTCTACAAGCGTCTAACCCAAGTTTTTTATTTGTTCACCCTTCAGAGACGCCAAATTAAGATCTCGCATCTGGCTAATCAACAAACACAGGCATAATGGACATGGAGTTGTGTCCATTATCAATCCTCAAATGTCAGATCTCATTCTGTATACAAAACAGACCGATACTATTTGTTACAGTATCTCATCTTTGCTCACCATATCAAGCGCCAAAGGCGATTGCTCGTGTGAGTGAGTGTGTGTGATTTCTCAAATATAAAGGAAATCAAGCAATATAACATTTAATTGCAATTAAAACCATGTATTAATATCCCAAAAAAATTGTTAATACAAATGACTGTGTGATCCATACAATCTCTAGCACATAATCAATACCTACGAAGTCCTAGGTTCTAACATGAGCCACATATACATCTCTAGCTATAGGCTTAGTTAGAAGGTCTACAACCATTTGAGTTGTAGGTATGTGTTTCAAGATTACTTTTTTTTTGTGCAGTCATGTCTCTAATATAATGATATCTTCAATCTATGTGTTTAGTTCTTCCATGATACTTAGGATCCTTAGCATTAGCTAATGCAGTCATGTTATCACAATGAATCGTCACTGAATCCAAGGTATTTGTGACAACACCTAGATGTTGAAAGAACCTTCTTAACCATACAGCTTCGTGTACAACAGTAGAACAAGCCACGTATTCTACTTCCATGGTGGATAAGGATATGCATGATTGTTTTTTACTACTTCATGTAATGGCCCCACATTAAGTAAGAAAGCATATCTTGATGTGGACTTGGGTTCATCTATATCACCACCCCAATCAGCATCACTATAACCAACCATCTGTAAATCTGGAGACTGGTAGCATAACATATAATCTGAAGTCCCCTTGAGATATCGTAGTATCCTTTTGATTGCCTTCCAATGAGCTATTCCAGGATTTGACTGAAACCGACTAACTAGGCCTACCGCATAGCAAATATCGGGACGGTTACACATCATAGTGTACATTAAGCTACCTACAACACTGGCATAGGGAACACGAGCCATCCTTTCCTTTACCTCAAGAGATTTAGGGCACATCTTTAGGCTTAAGCTATGGTCTTTCGCTACAGGAGTGTCTATGGGTTTGCAGTTTTGCATCTGGAATCGTTTGATTACTTTCTTAATGTAAGTCTATTAAGACAAGCCAAAAAGTTTCGCAGAACGATCCCTTAAGATCTTAACTCTGAGCACATAACTTGCTTCACCCAAGTCCTTCATCTCAAATGTTGAGGACAACCACTTTGAGTAGTGATAATCATCTCCCTATTATTTTCAGCTAATAAAATATCGTCAACATACAAAAATAGAATCAAAAAACTATTTTTAGATTGTTTAACATACACACAAAGGTCTTCATCTATCATCGTAAACTCATTAGAAGTGATAGCTCGATGAAATCTTAGATACCATTGTCTGGATGACTGCTTCAGGTTATAAATGGATCGTTGAAGTTTACAAACTTTGTTCTCCTGACCCACCACCACGAAGCTCTCAGGTTGATCCATGCTGATCTCCTCATATAGTTCTCCATTAAGAAAGGTAGTTTTAACATCCATTTGATATAGTTTTAAATCCAAATGTGCGACAATAGCTAGAATCATGTGAATCGAGGCAAACCTTACAACTGGAGAAAAAGTTTCCTCGTAGTCCACACCCTCTCTCTGGGTGTAACGTTTTGCCACTAGGTGAGCCTTATACCTTTCTATGGATCCATCCGCCTTGCGCTTAATTTTGAGAACTCATTTGTTCCCAATGGCCTTGGCCCAGGCCAAAGGTCAACGAAGTCCCAGACTTGATTAGCCTTCAGTGACTCCATCTCGTCATTCATTGCAGCTATCCACTCATTACTAGCAGGTGATGATAGAGCCTCTTTAATATTTTTAGGTTCAGCATCATCATATGGTGCAACCATAAAAGCTTCCCCTTCAATCTCAAAATGACGTCGAGGGAAGGTTCCACGCTTGCTTCTGTGTAACTCTGTGTCGTATAGATCTATATCCATTGGAACTGATCCACTTGTGATGCCCCAAAATCCGGGGGTCCGTTGATTACCCATCAACCCGTGGAATACCCGTAGATACCGAGTAACTCGATATCACACCGTTATGCCCCATTTTACCGGGATCCATAACTTAACAAAATTTGGGTAGAGTCTCCTTCGTACAGGGAGTTCCACCCAAAACCCAACCTGTGCAATATAACTTAACATGACCCATCCGAGGCCCAATATAAACAATGACCGCACCGGGTCCATTTATAAATAAACATTAGCCACACCGGGTCCAATTATGCATACTTATATCAAAACATGCAAGGTTACTTTAACATTAGTCCATATATGTTCTATTACAATTAATTTGCATAATCTACATGCTAAAGACCAAGTTTTCATAAACCTTTTACAAAAACTCAAAACAAGGCCACAAGTCGGCCCCCTTCATGCCTGATGCTCTCCAAGTGAGCCATCTGCAGGTGCAAACCCCACACTTGAAATGTTTCCCGTATAGGGTGAGCCAACGCCCAGTAGAGAATTTCCTACAGATGCTACTTCCCCCCTAGATGCACATGAAGAGTGTACATGCAACAATTTACACACACCTCCACCATTCCTTACAAGAACATGCATTCAATGCTGGAATTTTACTCTGTTATGCCATGAAATGAGATGCGACTCACTCATGCAGATTTCCCTGAGTCCTCCCCGACTCACACGACACAATGCAGTACCAATGTGTAATGAACCCGTCTTTGACGGAAAAACATCCAATGATCGTTTTGAATAAAAGTCATGCGTTTTATAAATCAGATCATTATGGGATGATACTCATTGACAGAATATGTTTTTTATTAACAAAATCTTGTGTCTTGTTGGGCAACGGATTTTGGTATCTCAACCTCCGGTTCCGTAAACACCAGCACTTTTTTGAAAAACACCACTATTTCCAAGTAGATATATTCTATCCCTTTCCAACATCCATTTAACCATATCATTAACAATAGTCAAGAGTTCTATACAAGACCTCATACATCAACTCCTTCCACATGAACATCATAGGATGGAATAAGCCCAAAACACTCCATAATTTCAGCTCCAAAATAATCCAAAAATAGTCCACAATTTCAATCCAAAACAACCTAAAAATAGTCCACTAATTAGCCACAAAATAGTCCATTAATTAGCCACAAAACAGTCCACTAAATGGCCACAAAACAGTCCACAAATCAGCCACAAAACAGTCCACTAAATGGCCACAAAATTGTCCACAATTCAGCCACAAAACAGTCCACTAATTAGCCACAAAACAGTCCATTAGTTAGCACCAAAATAGTCCACTAAATGGCCACAAAACAGTCCACAAATTAGCCACAAAACAGTCCACTAAATGGCCACAAAACAGTCCACTATTTCATTAAGTTACAAGAAGATATGTATGTAACTTTCATATATCAACTACAAGCTAGAATTTAGCTTAAGTTCTTACTACACTCCATTCTTCATTTTCTTAACAATATACAAGTAATATATATATCCACATACACTTAACCACCCCTTATGGACATGCTAGGTAAGAAATGAACCAAAGTAGGAAGGATCCTACCTCTTGTAGCGTAAAGCCCAAGAACCTTTGATTTCTTCAAATTTCCCTCTTGGATCTACAGTGAAATTCACTTTTCTTGGTACGTACGCGTAGCCCTTGTCGAGGAGATGAACTTTGATTCTTGGCTCGACGAATTCCGACCGACGGAACTCCGGGAATCTTGGATTGAAGCTTGAAGAACTTACTTGTTTTCTCTCTTTTCACTCTCTTCTCTCTATGGCTGGCCAAAGGCTTAAAATATGAGATATTTCTGCTGAAATATCTCAATTAAATCCCTATTTATAATTTCAAAGACTTGGCTCACAACGCGCCACACGCCCTCCTCTTTTTCGGGTCCGTTTTCGCCCCAAAACGACTAATCACATTACGGGTTAAGCTTAATTAAATTTTATTTGAACTTTTAATCAAAAATAATTAAATTTTGAGCTTAACACTTTTTGGGACCTCGGTGGAGTCGTCCGCCACCCAGTCACCTCGATCTACGTGTAAAATTTTAACTTATCTCGGAATTCGATGAAATTCGACTTGGTGACTACATTCCGCGATACGAGTTCAACGACGAAGTCCATTGGGTCATACGAGGTCTATAGAACACGTATTTTAATTTTATATTATTTTGACAAAATGACCATTTTGCCCTTTCTATGAAAAAATTTCAAAATTTCCCGGGTTTCACACCACTATTGAGTATATAGCTCCCACTGTCCCTAGGAGGTGACGAAACTATTTTCTTGATCTCTAATTGGTTAGTGGGTATATCTCTTTGGGGATTATCTAACTCATAGAGTTCTATTTCTTTGGACACATCTCCTCTGCTAGGGAAATCCTCTTCAAGGAAAATTGCATCTCGTGACTCAATTTTAGTTACTCTTCCATCAAGTTGTTCACCTATGAACACATAGGCCTTAGAGTGCTCAGAATAGCGGATAAAGATACATTTCTTCCCTCTAAGACCTAACTTCCCATATTTATGAGAAGTATTGTGTACATAAGCCGCTGAACCCCATGGCCATAAATTATGTAAGTCAGGTATTGTGCCTATCTATAACTCATATGGAGTAGAAGGAACTGATTTAGAAGGTACTCGATTAAGGATATAAGCAGTAGTCAACAAAGCATCTCCCCAATATGAAATTTAAAGATAAGACTATGCCATCGTAGACCTAACCACATCAAGCAATGTGCGATTTCATCTCTCCGCTACACCATTTTGTTGTGGAGTGTTAGGTATTGTCAATTGCCTGATTATTCCTTTTTCTTCACATAGATCTTTAAACTGTTCAGATAGATACTCGCAACCTCGATCGATTCTAAGAACCTTAATGTTATTATCTCATTGATTATCAACCTCTTTAATGTAACATTTGAAGCAATCCAATGATTCAGACTTGTGAGAATTCAAATTGACATGACCAAAACGCATAAAGTCATCTATAAAAGTGATAAAATAGGATGCACCATGTCTTGCCTTCACATTCATAGGGTCACATATATCTGAGTGTATTAATTACAATGGAATTGATGTTCTTTTGGCCTTACCAAATTGTTTTTTAGTTTCCTTACCTACGAGATAATTTTCACATGTGGGCAAGTTGATTTTAGCGAGTGGGCCCAAAAGTCTACTGTCTTGCCCAATACGACCTAATCTAGCATGTCATCTAATAGAATCAACATTATTCATAGATGTAATATAAGAATAAATTTCATTACTAGAATGATCAATATATCTAATACAATAAAACCATCTGTGATATAACCAGAACCATGGAATGTCGTTCCCCTATAAATGCCAACATGCTGGCCTTCAAAACATAAAATAAAACCTAGTCTCATTAAGCTAGTAACTGACAACAAATTTTGTCGGATTCCTGGAGCATATAATACATCATGAAGGTATAAAGTGTGCCCGTGTTGCAATTCTAGTTTGTATGTGCCAATCCCAAGCACATCTATACTGGTTTCGTTCCCCATGTAAATTCGTTTGCTTTCAGCTAGAACTCGACGATACTCCACAAATCCGAATCTGTGACTCATTATGTGGTATGTTGCTCTTGAGTCTACAATCCACGAATTAGGAGAGTGAGCAACAAAACTTGACTAGTAACTAAACAGTCAATGCGAGAAACAAAACTAGAGAGTACCTTCTTCAGCTCATTGCATTCACCAGCGAAGTGATACCATGTTTGCTTTATTCTTCTGACTAACTCTTTTACCCCGCTTGTGCTTGTTATAATAAGAATGACTGGCCCCAGTTTGAGCATCAGACCTATTTCTACCGCACTTTTGCTTGGACTTGAAGGTCTTAAGCGAGTCAACTCTAGCCGCATAAGAACTACTCTCACATTTGGTTGCCTCCAAACACTCAGCCTCAAGCTCAAGGTGACGCGATACATTCTTGAATGTTTTCACATTCCCATTATGCGTCATGTTTTGTTTCATATGCTCCCATGATTGTGGAAGGGAACAAAGTACAGCTTGAACTTGTTGTTCATTGGTCAACACATGACCAGTAGCACCTAAATCACGTATCATAGAGGCCATAGTTCTCAAATGTTGTTTCATTGTATGCTCTGACTTCTTTTGATACAAGTCAAACTTCATGGTCAAACCACAAAGCCGAACAAGAGAAGTAATATCAAATTTCTCTTTAAGGGCCTTCCACATGGCGTAAGCTGTGGTGTAATTCTCAAATTTAGGAATAAGATCATCTTGCATGCTTGCTTTCATGGTATAGCACGCAAGTCGATCCTTATTCTGCTAAGACTGGTAATTCTCTTGTTCTTGGCAAGTCTGAGGTCGCTTAGGCTCTGGCAGCACAGAGTCAAGGGTATCCAATACTTGCTGCTCATATAGGACAAATTGAATCTTATGACGCCATATGTCATAGTTATTGTCGTTCAATTTGTCGCCCTTAGTTAATTCAGCCATTATGCTTTTAGTAGTTATTATGATTTAATCTACATGTAGAGACAATGCGTATGAGATATTAGCACAACACATTCTATAATTTTGCCGCAAAAAACTAAATTCAAGTATTAACAACTTTCACAAGTCATGAGATCGAAAGTTCACTAAGTTCCCAATCATCTCCCACTCCACTGGTGATTATTAATAATATTTAATTTAATTAATGCGCAAAAATTCGGTTTCCTAATACCAAACAAATAAAACTCCCACTTGATCTAGTATCTCTAGGTAATACTGATCACAACTAATTTCATATCATGCATATTTTCAATAAAATAAACATGCTATTCTAAATGACACTAGATATGAAATTCTAATTTAGACCATACTAAACAACGAAATAAATATATCTATCATGCTAACATTACTCTATGCATAATATCGATATCTCATAAAAAATTAGATATTTATTTCAATTTTTTTTAAGAATTAAAATTCAATATCTTAAACAATTATAATAATCCAAAGGTATTTCAGAATAAAGCCCAATATTCCAATATTTGAATCATTCTGTTTGGTAAATGTGAAAAAAAAATATTTTAGAATTATTCATTAGCATGATCACAACTTGTCAAGTTTAACCAATTTTGTTTTATTATAATCCACGGGTTCCATGACAACAAGGCACTATGGCACAGACTTGCCCATTTCATGTTTCAAACTTTCAATGCCTTCTTTTATATTTGATTTTTGCTTGTCTTTTTGTCATCTTTGCATGAACAAAGTTAACATATTGAGTAATGTTTTTTATCCTAAATTTGTATCCCAAAAGTGTATCCCAAATTAATGGGAACCATTGAATGAGTGGGTCCCAATGAAAAAAGTTGGTAGGACTCACTCGTCCAATGGTTCCCATTGATTTGGGATGCAAATTTGGGGTATAAATTTGAGATATGTAGCATTGCTCTAACATATTACACCAGAAGAAAAAAAACGTTAACTATATGGGAAGCCTGTCGTTATGTTCGAAGTATCATTTCCATTCAAACTTCATCACCCGAGGCAAAGATTAGATTTCATAAAAAAGACATGTAATTTTTTTTTAAAACAATTGATAATTGATTCCAAAGGTACGAGAATTCTCTAAATGGCTCTGATACCAATGTTGGGAATCGTACACATTTTGCGAAAGCATGGGATTAAAGATATACCTTGTTTGCTTTAAACCTAAATACCGTTTGAGGATGTTCCACTTACTTTAGAATCCAAATCAACGTCTTTTCTTTAATTGCTCGAGCAGTATAGTGTTGTTAAACAATAGGAATCAATACCGAATTTTAACAGCACAAAAGCCTTTTAACGTTATGCAGGGAGAAAGAGAAATAGAGTAGGTATCTCAAATCATCCATCTATTGGATTGTCTTGGGTTTATATAAGCAACCAATATGTGTCATTAAGAGACACATAATAGAGGGACATGTTTGTTAATATTTAACAGACATGTATTTTGGGTAAAGGATACCTTTTGGTAAAAGATAGCTCTTGGTAAAGGATACCTCCAAAAGACATGCCCCTTTGGACATTCTTTAATTTGGGTCAACCCACCATGGGTGCCCTGGTTTGGATCCATGACCCAACCAATATCTAACAAAGGTAATCTGAATTTTTATTTCCCTCTTCTTTCCATCTCCCTTATTCCCTTCTTCCCCCAAATTTTCTTAGCCCTAAAATCAGTCAGGTGAACCAGCCCTCCACCACCGATACACCATCCCATCTACACAGCGACCCATCCACACCACCAGCTTGGGCCAGTGACAACGATTGACCACGAGCCACCACCAGCTACTACGAGCCACCATCAGCCACCAACAACGACCACTAGTCACTACCAGCTGCCACGAGCCACCACAACGACCATAGGTTAGTGTGCTCCATATTTTTTTAATTTTAATTTTAATTTATATATTTGTTGTAATTATCTATTAAAAAGTTTAATTTTATTTGTTTGTTGTCATTTTCGGTTAAATAATTATTTTTATTTGGTTGTTGTAATTTTCTGTTAAATATTCATTTGAATTTGTTTGTTGAAATTCGATAAACTCGTACCAAGGTAAATCTATTGAATAAACTGCTTGTGGTAATTTTACATGTAATATTCATTTGTATTTGCTTAAATTGAATAAACTGTTGAGCACCAATCTGGCTTGGATGGGTTGGTTTTGAGGTTATCACACACATAACTCACATTAATATACATATCACGATCATGATAATGCAAATAACTCATCAGTTAAACCACTATTATGCAACATTAATATACACATAACTAATTTATGATGCTTTTTAAGACACCTTTTGTTGATGTGAGGATTGATAACGTTCACCTAAACCCTCAACCTATAAAGTATGAGAATTAAAGATGGTGTACTACCCCAATTATTTCTATTAGTCATTTCTTCAAATAAGAAGAAGTCATGCTTGCATGGTTAAGGGGTGTCAACTATGGCTATTATAGTTGTTTTAAGTGTTTTGATCCCTCTTACTCTCATGTCATGCAGTCATTTGTCTGTCAGTCTCTTATTTTGGAAAAGTGATTTTCATAAAGGAACCTAGTGATTATAAGGACAGGGTCCTTCAATGAGTTCATAACTTTGGTTAGCTTTAGTTATGATTGCCACTCATTTTCTTGTCTTGGGATTTGAAAATGGGCGAGCATAATTGAACTCTTGTTGGGCCTTTTATGCATTCATAATCCGATATTGTGATGAGAAGTTGGGTAAATCTTAAGCATGGTGCTAGTGGTAATGAGACATTTTTAGCCCCAAAATAAGCATGAAATTAGCAATATGCTTATTTTTTAGTTGAGTTAATTATTGATTGAGTTAGGTATTGAGTAGATTATTGATTATTGATTGAGTTATTGAGTTGGGTCTTGTGATTCACAGTACAGACAATTGGAGCTATTGCTGGAATCCAGACATGCTGCCCAGTGCAAGGTCTGTTTCAGGCCTTTGTGCTTGGGAGCATGATGCTATAGGAGATGGATTTAAATTTTTCTACAAATGCTATTGCACTGAAATGCATGGACTGTTCCTGCATTTTTTTGCATTTTTGTTTCTGTAAAAGGCATGCAAGTGTTATTGAAGGCATGTAGGTGGAGTATGCAGACAGAATCTGGTTTAAATGTAGGGAATTCAAAAATGTAATAAAAAATGGTTTAATCGATCTTCAATGATTAAAGCCATTTTTTCATATTTTTAGAATTTCTTGTTCTTTGATTCTTGTAATTCATTTTTTTTTTTTTTTGAAATAAAATTTCTCTTTTCTTTAAAAGAAAATTTTTTATAGAGGATTGAACAAAGCATTTTTAGAATAGTGGCTCAACAAATGCCCCAGCAACCAAAACAATGAACTGGTAAAATTCTAAAGGTTAATTGCCAAGTAATGTATTCTCAATTGGATGAGCCTTCTGGGGACCTGAACTCATTGGTCTGCCATCCCTAAATAAACTGAACATATCATCCCCAAACATACCACCAGAAAACCTTGAATTTCGCCTCATTCCACTACCCCCTCCCATTCCTCCAAATGGGCTTGAAGACCCGAAAAATTCAGCAAAAATGTCATTGGCGATTATAGGACTGAATGTAAACACATTTGATCCATCTCTTGTTGAGAAAAATGTCCCACCAGGTCCTCCTGCATCTGGTGGTGGCACTTATCCTTTTAGCCCTTCTTCACCATACTGATCATAGATTTCTCTCTTTTGTGGATCGCTTAGAACCTAACAAATCAAATTTTAAAAAAAATAATCAAAAAATCATACAGTAAGTTGAATCCCACTTGTGCAAATCTATGGGTTGGATACAATAGGTTGTTTGGATAGGTAGATAAAAATACATTACCACTCAAAAAATGGATATGCAAGGCATTTTTTTTTTTTTGAAAGAAAGAAAATTTTATTTATTGAATCTCAAAAATTACAAGAATCAAAAAACAGAAACTGTTTTAACAGAAAATAGTAAATGTTTTAACAAAATAACAGAAAAACAATAATTGTTTTTTACAAAAAATGGTTGTACAGCTACTACATTTTTTCAGCTCCTTTGATCAGTGCATAAAAGACCTTCATAGCAACCAGTCAACAAGCATCTCCAATCCATCAGAGCAACCAGGCAACATGCATCACCAATTAGCTAAATTTGCCTTATACTCCCCTATTGTGCCCATAACTTGACTCAGCACAACAGTACAATAGTGCTGCAGCATATTTGGGAACTCAATTCAGTTACCCAACTCAATAATCAATAATCTACTCAATACCCAAGTCAATAACACAATCAATAATCAACTGAACTCAATAATCAATAATGTACTCAATACCCAACTCAATAATCAATGAAGGAGCTTCTTTTCAAGAAAATATTAATGTAATCTTAACATAATTGCTATGCATCCATCCCGGTTATCACTAGTTTGACCAACCGAATAATAGATTGGACTTGGTACCAATCTAGGGAAAACTTGATGATGAAAAGACAAACAAATGATCATTTAACAGAAAATTACATGAATATTTTAAAACTCAATGTAAGCTTGACCTTGGTACATGAAAATTACATGAATAGATTTATCTTGGTACAAGTTTATCATATTCCAACAAACAAATACAAATGATTATTTAACAAAAAATTACAACAATCAAATACAAATAATTATTTAACAGAAAATTAAAATAAACAAATAAAATTAAAATTTTTAACAGATAATTGCAACAAATAAATTAAATTAAATTAAAAAATTAAAAAAATTAAAAAAAAATAAAGGAGTACACTAACCTATGGTCGTTAGTGGTGGCTCATGGTGACTCGTGGTGGCTCGTGGTCAATCGTTGTCACAAGCCCAGGCTGGTGGTCGCTCGTGGTCCCTGGTCATCGTTGGTGTATATGGGGTGTGGTGTGGATGGGTCGCTTTGTAGATGGGATGGTGTCGATGGTTGCAATATTGGTTGTGGTGGGCTGGTTCACCTGAGTGATTTTAGGGCTAAGAAAATTTGGGGGAAGAAGGGAGAAAGAAAGAAGAAGAAAATGAAATGAATTGGGAAGACCTTAAAAACGTCAGTTCGATTGACGTGTTTAAGTTTTTTTACTACTCACCTATCAGCTTAAAAACGTCAAATGGACTGATGTTTTTAAGTCAAAAGATTTGATGTTTTTAAGCCAAAAGATGTCAATTCATTAAACGTTTTTAAAAATGCATGGGTTTGAGAATTACTTTGAAACCAACCATTATTTGGGATTTTTTTTTAAGACCCAATGGGATGGGTCAAAAGCTCGCAAAAACCAGCTGAGTGGAAAATGAGCATAGATATAGGTCTGAAATATGAAGACAATCCTACAATCTGGAAATATGAATTGGCATCAAACTATAAAGGATAAGGATATAGGCCTGAAAACCGTAATACCTCATCAGACTAGATGAAATATGAAATGCAGAAGAAGAGGCTCCAGCATGTCCTTGAAACTGTCTCTCTAGCATGTCCCTGAAACTTTGCCTCAAACTTAGCTTCAAATGTGTGTTGCATTTGACTCATCTGCTTCCCAAGAAGCATTAATAATATGTGCGTAAGCATGATCCGTGCTAGACATGTATTTATTGAATCTGCTGAAAATGCAGACATATTAATATGATACTTTTTTTGTAATATAATCGACACGGCTGTTGGTAAAGGCAACGTACCACAGAGGACCTCGAGCAGAAGGCATGTTCAGTGCAATAAACCCACTGAGGCAGATTGTTGCGATGCCTTCTCCAGTTTTAAGAATATACTGTGGAAGCAAAGCAAGCATATGAGAGAGCAAGAAATCCAAGGAAGAAGAAGAAGATAAGAAAAACAAAGTTCAAGTCATGGAGAGTTAATCCTTGTGTAAGAGTCAAGTTAATCTGCTTTGTATCGTTCTAATTGTATTTGATGTCCCTGAAGGGACACAGTAGTTTTGTTTTGTGTCGGGCTTGCCGGTTTTGAAACCAAATTGTGACTTGCCAAGGCTGCAAGCCAATTTCCTTAGCAAGCTGGGCCTTCCTCTCTGGTTTAATTCTGTTTTCCATTTCAAAACTCTTTTCAAGAAACTGAACTTGATCTGTAGTAAGTCGCCTTTTCTTTTCGGGGATGAAAGCATCCATCATAATCCTCATTTCCAATATCTTCTTTACCAAGACGGAGAACAATGACTTACTAGTCACATTTTCTGCTGGAGAATTTTGGAAATTAACCATGGATGCAGAACCTGAAACAGAGTCACCTGGGCATATGACAGTAAATAATTTATGATATGGCTAGTAGCACAATATGAAATATTTGCCATATTAATTGCAAATATTTTCATGTGGGCATCCAATTTAATCAAATTTTCACTACTAATAATGATGGAATTTTGAGTATGGGCTGCCATAGTCAAAATGCCCAATAAGTTCAGGAGGCCCTTACGTGCACAATGGCACAAATGAATTGCAACAGCTTGCTCATTACAAGAGTAGGGTAGACCGCACCCAAAGGGGGTAGCCCAATAAATACCAAAAGGCTTAAGGAAGCTCAGGTTGGCAACACCTAGTCCGACAAGTGGATAAATATAGTTGTTATGGAGCTCAAAAGGCGCCGAGAGGTTGCGCCGATGAGTAATGGCTCAAGAGGCCCAACCACACAGAATGAGATCAACATTTAAGGAGATTTGGCAACTTATTAATGAGGAGTTGAATGACTGTGACAAGACTATTAATGAGCCTCTGCATCCTCGAGACCCAAATTGACAGTCATGATTGCAAAACATTAATAGTCATTGTGCCAACCAGACGTCCTCAGAAACCCCGATGTATTGTGCTCTGAGCATTGAATATTCAGGAGTAGGTGTCAAGCGCCGATCAAATAGACTTAAATGACCGACAATAGGGTCATGAGCGCTCGGCATGCCCCGAGCAGTCGTCCTGTCGCCGGGGTAAGTCAGTCATGAGGATCTGATTGGAGAGCATTCATTATGCATGGATAAGAGTGCAAGTCATAAAATATTGAGATGAGACTCCCAACTCTTGCACTCATTGCTAGTTCAGGTATAAATACTCAGAAAGATGAACAAAAGTACGCACACATAAAACAAAACTGAGAACCAAAACACTGTGTTAAAACCTCCAACACCTACTAACTTAAGCTTCGGAGATAATAAGTCGGATGATCATCCAACCCCTTTTCTAACCTTTTTGATTGTTTTAGGTCCATCATCGAATAGATCGCTACCTCTATTCATTGCAGGGAATCATCTTGTGCATAGTCTTAGTCCTTCGACTACGGTGTTGGTTCTGGGCCAATATTTTCGAGGTCCATCAGCTACTAAGAGAACTGGATTGAATCATGGCATTAATGTTCTCTAATTAAAATTTTTGCTTTCTGTATACAGCTATTGAAATTGAAACCAGTAAAGCTAGAAAATCTTTTTAGACAGTACGAAAACAACCTAGGTGATTCTCTGTCATGCAACTATAAACTACTCTCCCTCTCTTAATATTAATTCTGCAGCAACTGCTTGCGACCACTCCTCATCTTTCTCAAGTTTGAATCCTAAACCTTTTGTTCTACAAGTGGAATACAGTACCTTTTGGAAAAAC
>CM042187.1:21033681-21055051 GCA_023539305.1 Ilex asprella
CTGGGTGTGTAGTTCAATTTCTTTGATTGTCACTCCAACTAAACTTTGTTGATAAACAGATTTGTTTCTGCTAAAGGTGTTTGTTGTGCAGTTCTTTTGGTTTCACATTGAAATTAGTGCTTAGTTTTTTGTTTGACAGTAGAGTTTATTCTAGCATTTGTAAAAAGTGGGGGAGGGGAAGGGAGAGGTTTGTGATGTAAGTAAGTCTCATTCTTGTGATACGTCTGGACAAAGAAGAGTATAGTTATGGCCTGGTGACCATGCCTCAAAACGATTTTCAAACTCCAACTTCAGTTATATATTGAAGAGTGTCTCATCTCCTTCTCAAAGCTGCATTTTCTCTCTCCCAAATCCTATGTTGTCTTACTTTGATGCAGTGTCTCTGTTGATGTTTTTTGACTGGTTAGGAACTTCAGCAGATATGCATATGATCACTTGCGGTTACACTCTTCGCATTATTGTTTCTTGATATTAATCAAGTTCTTTGCTTATCTTCCTTGTTAGGGTTACCAGAATTCGTTTGAAGGCAAACGAAACTCGATCTGGGTCACACGACCCCAAACGGGGTTCGTTCGCGACATGGATTGTTCATGTCTCCGACCCCAAGTGTCTATTCAATCCCTAAATCAAAACCTAAACTCCAAATATAAACCCTAACCCAAGAAATTGCGTAGATCAGATTATTAAAGGCCAAATCAAGTGATACATACCTGATGGATCCCACACATTCTTTTAGATCACAGACTACCATTGATCGCGTCTTGTACATATTGCCTCTCGTCGTAGATGGCCGTGGAGGTCTTTCGTCTGTGATGGGGATGCAATTTGTTGGGAGTCGGAGAGTCAGAGGCTTTTGTCTGAGATGGGTTGGCCGCCATGCCGACTTTTGTCCAAGACACGTCTCTCTCTCTCTCTTTCTCTCCAGATCTGGTGTGGTTTGGGATATTTTGATGTAATTTAGTGGACTTATATGACCTAGGGCTGTCAAAATTTGACACGACACGATTAACCGATACGAATTAAGCGGGTTTGGGTGATAAACGGGTTGACACGCCAAACACGTTTAATAAACGGGTCGTGTTCGGGTGAGACCTATCAAACGGTTTATCACACGTTTACCCGTTTAAATAAAATTTATATAATAATTAATTAGGTAGTTATATGACCTAGTGGATATCAGTTTGGGTGAAAAGACAAAATAATTCTTCCAATGACATGATAACATACTTTGGTAAAAGGGATAAAAAAGTAAAAGCTATATTTAAGTTATATTAATTAGGTAGTTGCTTTGCATGTCTAAACCAGTTGTTGTAGGTCCCTATTTGCCTTGAAACTCATACAAAAAATACAAAATAAAAATTAGTTAAATGAGTGCTTATACATATATAAATAAAATAAGAGTTTGCAAACTATTATAGGTTTAAAACAACTGGCCACTGATTATGTGTATAATGTATAACTATGTAGAATTTTTTTGTAATAATGAAAACGAACCCTATTAAGAGTCTAACCAAAATAGTGAACAATTAAGCCTACCCCCACCGCACCGCGCACCGGAGAAAGTAGTGTTCCCTGTACTTGTACCCGTACCCGTACCACGTAGCAAACCGCACCGCGATCCTGGTAACCCTGTTTCTTGTCTCCTCAAAAGACAGGATGCACAAACCTCGATTGATAAAACTCCGGCAGTAAACTGCATTTGTGCAGTAACATTTATGCCAAGGTCTCAGCAACCATTTCTCTCTCTGCTTTAAGTTGCAACAGCTGTCATATTTCCTCTGTTTTATTTTATACTTCAGAAGTATTTGAATTGCATGTTTTCTGGACATCATATATTGGTATTTGATTTATTCTAGCCCTTGATTTTAGCCCATTGTTTATTTGGCTTCATATTATTCAAAATCAACTTAAAAAGTGTGCAAAACTCTAAAAGAGTAAACTGTACGTGCACCTTGTCTGGAAAATTAGCCAACATCCAAGGTGCCTGAAGATGTGCTTCTGAAGAAAAGGAAAAAAAAGTAAAATCTTTGGTGTTCCTTTATCTTCTTTGATTGCTTTATTGCTCTTTTGTCTGTGTTTTGGTTCTCTAATTAAGTGCTTATTTGCTAGATGAGTTGGTAGTTTTTATGTGATTAACAACTTTGCTGGGTGCGTATATCAACCTCTAAATGAACTCTAGTGAACAAGCTCTTGCTGTGTTTGTATTTTGATGCTGTTCTGGGCTGCAATTGTTTTGCCTTATGTGACAAGCCTGATTAACCACTCATTCAAGACCTAGTTTTTGGAATTAGATTCAGTAGAAATTTATTTTTGCATTTTATTGTTTGGTAGCTTTTTGGGCTTTGAGGGATCATCCCTTAAAGTATGTTTGTGTCACTACTTTATAGTTGGGATAAGTGGTTGTGTTTGAGTTTTCTGTTTTATACCATAGGAAATTGTTGCAGAATCAGGGGGCTTTATGATCAGAGAAAGAGAAGGGGTTTAGATGGTGTGTCGCTAGGTCGGTGGGGAAAGATTTAATTGTGTATAGGAACCAAATGAACCACTTATATTCTGGGGTATATGAACGAACAATGACTTTTTTGGTCCCTTTCGTTCAGTGGTTAGGACATCATCTTTTCATGTGGAAGACATGGGTTGTAGTAAAACTTGTCTATACATTGTGTTTGAGAAGCCACAAGCTATAAAACCATTCCAATGTTTGGCAATGTTACAGCAAAACAAATGGCATTTCTAACAAAAACAACCTGGTGGAACATCAGGCAGATTATATGAACCATAAAGGTTCATCACTACAACTTCAAAATGCTACATGAATGGATTCACACTCCAACAGAAATGGATTGTTATCCTTATGGCTGATGGTAAAGATGACGGCGTGTGACTCCAGAAGACAGATTTTGGTCACTGTGTTATGCCTAGCTCTTTCTTCAATCAGCTGTTGTTTCTTTTTCTTTTACAGATCTACTACATATGTATGCTCTTTGGGTTTGCTGATGTAGTGTTTTTTTTTTCCCGGAAGGTTTGCTGATGTAGTTTTGTTGTTGCAAGTTTGTTAGTATTTGTAGCAGTTCCTATTTTCTTTGTGTGTATGTTTTGCTGAAGTTATTTTTCTGCCAGAGTTTGAGGCATTGCATCTCTGCTGTGTTTTTTCTCACTTGAACCTTGGGTGATGTACCTATATTCATTTAGGGTTATTCTGCTTTTGGTGATGTGCCTCTGCTTTTGCCTTTAAGTATACCGGTGGATATGCATTATTAGCCAATTCATTTGCCTCTATTGTTTTTATTCTTTGTCTTCGTTTTCTTCTTAATTTTTTTTCTTTTGCTGGGCAATTCACTATGAACCTTATCACTTCTAGGCATTGCAAAAGCAACATTGTTGTTTTGGTTGGATGTTAAATTTAGAATTTTTCTGGGGGACAATGGAAGAGAAAATAATGGCGTGCACTACAAGAAAATTAACTTTCCCGGGCATTATTAGCCAACCTTTGTTATAAGGGCCTGTAAAAGATGTATTTTTTGGCTCAACGTCGGCATATTTCGGTGCTTTTAAGCTGTAATAGCTCCCTAAATGGAGTCGGTTGGCATAGAAGTTTTATTTTTTATTTTCCGTTTAAAGTCACAAACACTTTGTAATGTCTCTTCCAAAGATCTTGTTGAAAGTTTGATGAGTTTTGGTTTGTGAAGTGTGAACGGAATCGTCAACTGAGCTCAGAATCGTCGAGCTTGCTTCATAACATCACCTGATCCGATTGCAATAAGCATCACAACACCTGTTGATCAACGTTGTATAGAGTTCACTAATTCTGTCTCTCTTTCTCACTCACCCCACGTAATTTTTTTAGTAACTGGTTTTCAGGTTTGTTTCTTCGATTTGGTTGCAATACATTAAAATAAATCTCATTTTTGGACAACTTCGAGCTGAAATTATGGATGGTGAGGTAAATTCTAGAGGAGTTACGAATACATAGGAGAGGTAAATTTCTTAGAATACTCTTCATATGTAACTTCTTGTGAAAACAAAAGATATGATCATTCTATTCTTTTGAATTTCTTGGTTGGTTTTTCCAAAAGGGGGAATAGCTAAATTCGAAGGTACTCTATTCCACTTGTAGAACAAAACGTTTAGGATTCAAACTTGAGAAAGATGAGGAGTGGTGGCAAGCAGTTGCTGTAGAATTAATATTAAGAGAGGGAGAGTAGTTTATAGTTGCATGACAGAAAATGACCTAGGTTGATTTCGCACTGTCTAAAAAGATTTTCTAGCTTTACTGGTTTTAATTTCAATAGCTGTATACAGGAAGCAAAAATTTTAATTAGAGAACATTAATGCCATGATTCAATCCAGGTCTCTTAGTAGCTGATGGACCTCGGAAATATTGGCCAAGAGCCAAGACCTTAGTTGAAGGACTAAGGTTATGCACAAGATGATTCCCTGCAATGAATAGAGGTAGCGATCTTCTCGACGATGGACCTGAAACAATCAAAAGGTCAGAAAAGGGGCCGGGTGAACATCCGACTTATTCTCTCCGAAGCTTAAATTAGTAGATGTTGGAGGTTTTAACACAGTGTTTCGGTCCTCAGTTTTGTTTTGTGTGTGCGTACTTTTGTTCATTTTTTTGAGTATTTATACTTGAACTAGCAATGAGTGCAAGAGTTGGGAGTCTCATCTCAATATTTAATGACTTCCACTCTTATCCATGGGTAATGAATGGTCTCCAATCAGATCCTCATGACTGACTTACCCCCGCGACAGGACGACTGCTCGGGGCATGCCGAGCACTCATGATCCTATTCTCGGTCATTTAAGTCTATCTCATCGGCGCTTGACAATGCTCAGAGCACAATACATCGGGGTTTCCGAGGACGTATTGTTGGCGCATGACCATTAATGTTTTGCAATCATGACTGTCAATTTGGGTCTCGAGGATGTAGAGGCTCATTAATAGCCCTCTTGTAGTCATTCAACTCCTCATTAATAAGTTTTCATATCTTCTTAAATGCTAATCCCATTCTATGTGGTCGGCCCTCTCGAGCCATTACTCATCGGCGCTACCTCTTGGCGGCTTTTGAGCTCTATAACGGCTATAGCTATCCACTTGTCGGGCTAGAGGCTGCTAACCCAAGCTTACTTGAGCCTTTTGGTATTTATTGGGCTACCCCCTTTGGGTGCGGTCTACCCTACTCTTGTAATGAGCAAGCTGTTGCAATTCATTTGTGCCATTGTGCACGTAAGGGCCTCCTGGACTTATTGGGCATTTTGACTATGGCAGCCAATACTCAAAATTCCATCATTATTAGTAGTGAAAATTTGATTAAATTGGATGCCCACATGAAAATATTTGCAATTAATATGGCAAATATTTCATATTGTGCTACTAGCCATATCATAAATTATTTACTTTCATATGCCCAGGTGACTCTGTTTCAGGTTCTGCATCCATGGTTAATTTCCAAAATTCTCCAGCAGAAAATGTGACTAGTAAGTCATTGTTCTCAGTCTTGGTAAAGAAGATATTGGAAATGAGGATTATGATGGATGCTTTCATCCCCGAAAAGAAAAGGCGACTTACTACAGATCAAGTTCAGTTTCTTGAAAAGAGTTTTGAAATGGAAAACAGAATTAAACCAGAGAGGAAGGCCCAGCTTGCTAAGGAAATTGGCTTGCAGCCTTGGCAAGTTGCAATTTGGTTTCAAAACCGGCAAGCCCGACACAAAACAAAACTGCTGCATTCCTTCGGGGACATCAAATACAATTCGAACGATACAAAGGAGATTAGCTTGACTCTTACACAAGGATGAACTTTCCATGACTTGAACTCTGTGTTTCTTATCTTCTTCTTCTTCTTCCTTGGATTTCTTGCTCTCTCATATGCTTGCTTTGCTTCCACAGTATATTCTTAAAACTGGAGAAGGCATCGCAACAATTTGCCTCAGTGGGTTTATTGCACTGAACATGCCTTCTGCTCGAGGTCCTCTGTGGTACGTTGCCTTTACCAAAAGCCATGTCGATTATATTACAAAAAAGGTATCATATTAATATGTCTGCATTTTCAACAGATTCAATAAATACATGTCCAGCACGGATCATGCTTACGCACATATTATTAATGCTTCTTGGGAAGCAGATGAGTCAAATGCAACACACATTTGAAGTTAAGTTTGAGGCAAAGTTTCAAGGACATGCTGGAGAGACAGTTTCAAGGACATGCTGGAGCCTCTTCTTCTGCATTTCATACTTCATCTAGTCTGATGAGGTATTACGGTTTTCAGGCCTATATCCTTATCCTTTATAGTTTGATGCCAATTCATATTTCCAGATTGTAGGATTGTCTTCATATTTCAGACCTATATCTATGCTCATTTTCCACTCAGCTGGTTTTTGCGAGCTTTTGACCCATCCCATGGGGTTTTAAAGTAATTCTCAAACCCATGCATTTTTAAAAACGTCTAATGAACTAACGTATTTTGGCTTAAAAAGGTCAAATCTTTTGACTTAAAAACGTCAATCCATTTGACCTTTTTAAGCTGATAGGTGAGCAGTAAAAAACTTAAACACGTCAGTTGTACTGACGTTTTTAAGGTCTTCCTAATTCATTTCATTTTCCTCTTGTTTCTTTCTCCCTTCTTCCCCTAAATTTTCTTAGCCCTAAAATCACTCAAGCGAACCAGCCCACCACAACCAATATTGCAACCATCGACACCATCCCATCTACACAGCGACCCATCCACACCAACGCCCCATATACACCAGCGATGACGAGGGACCACGAGCGACCACCAGCCTGGGCTTGCGACAACGATTGACCACGAGCCACCACGAGCTACCATGAGCCACCACGAGCCACCACCAGCCACCACAGGTTAGTGTACTCCATTATTTTTTTTTAATTTTAATTTTAATTTTATTTATTTGTTGTAATTATTTGTTAAAAAGTTTAATTTTATTTGTTTATTTTAATTTTCTGTTAAATAATTATTTGTATTTGATTGTTGTAATTTTCTATTAAATAATCATTTGTATTTGTTTGTTGGAATCTGATAAACTCGTACCAAGGTAAATCTATTCATGTAATTTTCATGTACCAAGGTCAAGCTTACATTGAGTTTTAAAATATTCATGTAATTTTTTGTTAAATAATCATTTGTTTGTCTTTTCATCATCAAGTTTTCCCTAGATTGGTACCAAGTCCAATCTATTATTCAGTAGGTCAAACTAGTGATAACCGGGATGGATGCATAACAATTATGTTAAGAGTACATTAATATTTTCTTGAAAAGAAGCTCCTTCATTGATTATTGAGTTAGGTATTGAGTAGATTATTGATTATTGATTGTGTTATTGAGTTGGGTATTGAGTAGATTATTGATTATTGAGTTGGGTAACTGAGTTAAGTTCCCAAATATGCTGCAACACTATTGTACTGTTGTGTTGAGTCAGGTTATGGGTGCAGCAGGGGAGTATAAGGCAGATTTAGCTGATTGGAGATGCATGTTGCCTGGTTGCTCTAATGGATTGGAGATGCTTCCTGACTCGTTGCTATGAAGATCTTTTATGCATTGATCAAAGGAGCTGGAAAAATGTAGTAGCTGTACAACAGTTTTTTTGTAAAAAACAATTATTGTTTTTCTGTTCTTTTCGTTAAAACATTTACTATTTTCTGTTAAAACAGTTTCTGTTTTTTGATTCTTGTAATTTTTGAGATTCAATTAATAAAATTTTCTCTCTTAAAAAAAAATCCCATGCATATCCATTTTTTGAGTGGTGATGTATTTTTATCTACCTATCCAAACAACCTACTATATCCAACCCGTGGATTTGCTCAAGTGGGATTCAACTTACTGTATGATTTTTTTATTCTTGTTTTTTTTTTTTAAATTTGATTTGTTAGGTTCTAAGTGATCCACAAAAGAGAGAAATCTATGATCAGTATGGTGAAGAAGGGCTAAAAGGATAAGTGCCACCACCAGATGCTGGTGGACCTGGTGGGACAACATTTTTCTCAACAAGAGATGGGTCAAATGTGTTTACATTCAGTCCTAGAAACGCCAATGACATTTTTGCTGAATTTTTCGGGTCTTCAAGCCCATTTGGAGGAATGGGAGGGGGTAGTGGCATGAGGGAAAATTCAAGGTTTTCTGGTGGTATGTTTGGGGATGATATGTTCAGTTCATTTGGGGATGGCAGACCAATGAGTTCAGGTCACCGGAAGGCGCCTCCAATTGAGAATACATTACCTGGCAATTAACCTTTAGAATTTTACCAGTTCATTGTTTTGGTTGCTGGGGCATTTGTTGAGCCACTATTCTAAAAATGCTTTGTTCAATCCTCTATAAAAAAATTTCTTTTAAAGAAAAGAGAAATTTTATTTCCGAAAAAATTGATTTACAAGAATCAAAGAATCAAAGAACAAGAAGTTCTAAAAATATGAAAAAATGGATTTAATCATTGAAGATGGATTAAACCATTTTTTATTACATTTTTTAATTCCCTGCATTTAAACCAGATTCTGTCTGCATACTCCACCTACATGCCTTCAATAATAGTTGCATGCCTTTTACAGAAACAGAAATGCCAAAAAATGCTGGAACAGTCCATGCATTTCAGTGCAGCAGCATTTGTAGAAAAATTGCAATCCATCTCCTACAACATCATGCAGCTCCCAAGCACAAAGGCCTGAAATAGACCTTGCACTGGGCAGCATGTCTGGATTCCAGCAATAGCTCCAATTGTCTGTACTGTGAATCACAAGACCCAACTCAATAACTCAATCAATAATCTACTCAATACCTAACTCAATTAATAATTAACTCAACTCAAAAATAAGCATATTGCTAATTTCATGCTTATTTTTGGGCTGAAAATGTCTCATTACCACTAGCACCATGCTTAAGTTTTACCCAACATCTCATCACAATATCGAATTATGAATGCATAAAAGGCCCCAACAAGAGTTCAATTATGAAAATGAGTGACAATCATAACTAAAGCTAACCAAAGTTATGAACTCATTGAAGGACCCTGTCCTTATAATCACTAAGTTCCTTTATGAAAATCATTTTTCCAAAATAAGAGACTGACAGACAAATGACTGCATGACATGAGAGTAAGAGGATCAAAACACTTAAAACAGCTATAATAGCCATAGTCGACACCCCTTAACCATGCAAGCATGACTTCTTCTTATTTGAAGAAATGACTAATAGAAATAACTGGGGTAGTACACCATCTTTAATTCTCATACTTTATAGGTTGAGGGTATAGGTGAACGTTATCAATCCTCACATCAACAAAAGGTGTCTTAGAAAGCATCATAAATTAGTTATGTGTATATTAATGTTGCATAAAAGTGGTGCAGCTGTTCTCTTTTGCCATTTTTTGATGAATTATTTGCTTTATCATGATCATGATATGTATATTAATGTGAGTTATGTGTGTGATAACCTCAAAACCAACCCATCCAAGCCAGATTGGCGCCCAACAGTTTATTCAATTTAAGCAAATACAAATGAATATTACATGTAAAATTACCACAGACAGTTTATTCAATAGATTTACCTTGGTACGAGTTTATCAAATTCCAACAAACAAATATAAATGAATATTTAACAGAAAATTACAATGACCAAATACAAATAATTATTTAACAGAAAATGACAACAAACAAATAAAATTAAACTTTTTAACAGATAATTACAACAAATATATAAATTAAAATTAAAAAAAAAAATATAGAGTACACTAACCTGTGGTCGCTGGTGGTGGCTCATGGCAGCTGGTAGTGGCTAGTGGTCGTTGTTGGTGGCTCGTGGTCGTTGTTGGTGGCTCGTGGTAGCTGGTGGTGGCTCGTGGTCAATCGTTGTCACTGGCCCAAGCTGGTGGTGTGGATGGGTCGCTGTGTAAATGGGATGGTGTATCGGTGGTGGTGGGCTGGTTCACCTGACTGATTTTAGGGCCAAGAAAATTTGGGGGAAAAAGGGAATAAGGGAGAAGGAAAGAAGAGAGAAATAAAAATTCGGATTACCTTTGTTAGATATTGGTTGGGTTATGGACCCAAACCAGGGCACCCATGGTGGGTTGAACCAAATTAAAGAATGCCCAAAGGGGCATGTCTTTTGGTATCCTTTACCAAGAGGTATCTTTTACCAAAAAGTATCCTTCACCCAAAATACATGTGTGTTAAGTATTAACAAACATGTCCCTATATTATGTGTCTCTTAATGACACATATTGGTTGCCTATATAAACTCAAGACAATCCAATAGATGGATGATCTGAGATACCTACTCTATTTCTCTCTCTCCCTACATAACGTTAAAAGGCTTTTGTGCTGTTAAAATTCGGTATTGATTCCTATTGTGTAACAACACTATACCGCTCGAGCAATTAAAGAAAAGACGTTGATTTGGATTCTAAAGTAAGTGGAACATCCTCAAACGGTATTTAGGATTAAAGCAAACAAGGTATGTCTTTAATTCCATGCTTCCGCAATATGTATACGATTCCCAACATTGGTATCAGAGCCATTTATAGAATTCTCCTACCTTTGGAATCAATTATCAATTGTTTTTTAAAAAAATTACATGTCTTGTTTACGAAATCTAATCCTTGCCTCGGGTGATGAAGTTTGAATGGAATTGATACTTCGAACATAACGATAGGCTTCCTATATAGTTAACGTTTTTTTTTTCTTCTGGTGTAATATGTTAACTTTGTTCATGCACTGATGACGAAAAGACAAGCAAAAATCAAATATAAAAGAAGGCATTGAAAGTTTAAAACATGTAATGGGCAAGTCTCTGCCATAGTGCCTTGTTGTCATGGAACCCGTGGATTATAATAAAACAAAATTGGTTAAACTTGACAAGTTGTGATCATGCTAATGAATAATTCTAAAATATTTTTTTTTTCACATTTACCAAACGGAATGATTCAAATATTGGAATATTGGGCTTTATTCTGAAATATCTTTGGATCATTATAATTGTTTAAGACATTGAATTTTAATTCTTACAAAAAAAATTGAATTTTTTTATGAGATATCGATATTATGCATAGAGTAATGTTAGCATGATGGATATATTTATTTCGTTGTTTAGTATGATCTAAATTAGAATTTCATATCTAGTGTCATTTACAATATCATGTTTATTTTATTGAAAATATGCATGATATGAAATTAGTTGTGATCAGTATTACCTAGAGATACTAGATCAAGTAGGAGTTTTATTTTGTTTGGTATTAGGAAATCGAAATTTTGGGCATTAATTAAATTAAATATTATTAATAATCACTTGTGGCGCAGGAGATGATTGGGAACTTAGTGAACTTTCGATCTCACGACTTGTGAAAGTTGTTAATACTTGAATTTAGTTTTTTGTGGCAAAATTATAGAATGTGTTGTGCTAATATCTCATACGCATTGTCTCTGCATATAGATTAAATCATAATAACTACTAAAAACATAGTGGCTAAATTAACTAAGGGCAACAAATTGAACGACAATAACTATGACATATGGCGTCGTAAGATTCAATTTGTCATGTATGAGCAACAAGTATTGGATACCCTTGACTCTGTGTTGCCAGAGCCTAAGCGACCTCAGACCTGCCAAGAACAAGAGAATTATCAGTCTTGGCAGAATCAGGATCGACTAGTGCGCTATACCATTCAAGCAAGCATGCAAGATGATCTTATTCCTGAATTTGAGAATTACCCCACAGCTTACGCCATGTGGAAGGCCCTCAAAGATAAATTTGGTATTACTTCTCTTGTTAGGCTTTGTGGTTTGACCATGAAGTTTGACTCGTATCAAAAGAAGTCAGAGCATACAATGAACAACATTTGAGAACTATGGCCTTTATGATATGTGATTTAGGCGCTACTAGTCATGTGTTGACTAATGAACAACAAGTTCAAGCTGTACTTCGTTCCCTTCCACAATCATGGGAGCATATGAAACAAAACATGACGCATAATGAGAATGTGAAAATATTCAAGAATGTATCGTGTCACCTTGAGCTTGAGGCTGAGCGTTTGGAGGCAACCGAATGTGAGAGTAGTTCTTATGTGGCTAGAGTTAACTCGGGTAAGACCTTCAAGTCCAAGCGCAAGCTCGGTAGAAATAGGTCTGATGCTCAAACTAGGGCTGGTCATTCTTATTATAACAAGCACAAGCGGGGTAAACGAGCTGGTAAGAAGAATAAAGCCAACATGGTCTGCTATAACTGCAATAAGAAGGGTCACTTCGCTCATGAATGCACTGAGCCGAAGAAGGTACTCTCTAGTTCTATTTCTTGCATTGACTGTTTAGTTACTAGTCAAGTTTTTGTTGCTCGCTCTCCTAATTCGTGGACTGTAGACTCAGGAGCAACAGACCACATACGAGACACAGATTCAGATTTGTGGAGTACCATCGAGTTCTAGCTGGAAGCAAATGAATTTACATAGGGAACGAAACCAGTATAGATGTGGTTGGGATTGGCACATACAAACTAGAATTGCGACACGGGCACACTTTATACCTTCACGATGTATTATATGCTTCAAGAATCTGACGAAATTTGTTGTCAGTTACTAGCTTAATGAGACTAGGTTTTATTTTTCGTTTTGAAGGCCAGCATTTGGCATTTATAGGGGAACTACATTCCATGGATCAGGTTATAATACATATGGTTTTATTGTATTAGATATTGATCATTCTAGTAATGAAATTTATTCTTATATTACATCTATGGATAATGTTGATTCTATTAGATGGAATGCTAGATTAGGTCATATTGGGCAAGACAGAATGAATAGATTAGCTAGAGATGGACTTTTGGGGCCACTCGCTAAAATCAACTTGCCCACATGTGAAAATTGTCTCGTAGGTAAGGAAACTAAAAAATAATTTGGTAAGGCCAAAAGAGCATTAATTCCATTGCAATTAATACACTCAGATATATGTGGCCCTATGAATGTGAAGGCAAAACATAGTGCATCATATTTTTTCACTTTTATAGATGACTTTACGCGCTTCGGTCATGTCTATTTGAATTCTCACAAGTCCGAAGCATTGGATTGCTTCAAAAGTTACATTAAAGAGGTTGATAATCAACGAGATAATAACATTAAGGTTCTTAGAATCGATCGAGGTTGTGAGTATCTATCTGAACAATTTAAAGAGCTATGTGAAGAAAAAGGAATAATCAGGCAATTGACAATACTTGACACTCCGCAACAAAATGGTGTAGCGCAGAGATGAAATCGCACATTGCTTGATGTGGTTAGGTCTATGATTGCATTGTCTTATCTTCTAATTTCATATTGAGGAGATGCTTTGTTGATTGTTGCTTATATCCTTAATCGAGTACCTTCTAAATCAGTTCCTTCTACCCCATATGACTTATGGACAGGCACAATACCTGACTTAAATAATTTATGGCCATGGGGTTCAGCGGCTTATGTACATAATACTTCTCATAAATATGGGAAGTTAGGTCCTAGAGGGAAGAAGTGTATCTTCATTCGCTATTCTGAGCACTCTAAGGCCTATGTGTTCATAGGTGAACAACTTGATGGAAGAGTAACTAAAATTGAGTCACGAGATGTAATTTTCCTTGAAGAGGATTTCCCTAGCAGAGGAGATGTGTCTAAAGGAATAAAACTCTATGAGTTAGATGATCCCCAAGGAGATATACCCACTAACCAAGTAGAGATCAAGAAAATAGTTTCGACACCTCCTAGGGACAGTGGGAACGATATACTCAATGGTGGATTAGTTCCAATGGATGTAGATCCATACGACACAGAGTTACGTAGAAGCAAGCGTGGAACCATCCCTCGACGTCGTTTTGAGATTGAAGGAGAAGCTTATATGGTTGCACCATATGATGATGTTGAACCTAAAAATATTAAAGAGACTCTATCATCACCTGCTAGTAATGAGTGGATAGCTGCAATGAATGATGAGATGGAGTCAATGAAGGCTAATCAAGTCTGGGACTTGGTTGACCTTCCGCCTGGGCACAAGGCCATTGGGAACAAATGGGTTCTCAAAATTAAGCGCAAGACGGATGGATCCATAGAAAGGTATAAGGCTCACCTAGTGGCAAAAGGTTACACCCAGAGAGAGGGTGTGGACTACGAGGAAACTTTTTCTCCAGTTGTAAGGTTTGCCTCGATTCGCATGATTCTAGCTATTGTCGCACATTTGAATTTAGAACTATATCAAATGGATGTTAAAACTGCCTTTCTTAATGGAGAACTAGATGAGGAGATCTACATGGATCAACCTGAGAGCTTCGTGGTGGTGGGTTAGGAGAACAAAGTTTGTAAACTCCAACGATCTATTTAAGGCCTGAGCAGTCATCCAGACAGTGGTATCTAAGATTTCATCGAGCTATCACTTCTAATGAGTTTACGATGATCGATGAAGACCATTGTGTGTATGTTAAACAGTCTAAAAATAGTTTTTTGATTCTATTTTTGTATGTTGACGATATTTTATTAGCTAAAAATAATAAGGAGATGATTATCAATACTCAAAAGTGGTTGTCCTCAATATTTGAGATGAAGGACTTTGGTGAAACAAGTTATGTGCTCGGAGTTAAGATCTTAAGGGATCATTCTAAGAAACTTTTTGGCATGTCTCAAGAGACTTACATTAAGAAAGTAATCGAACGATTCTAGATGCAAAACTGCAAACCCATAGACACTCCTGTAGCGAAAGACCATAGCTTAAGCCTAAAGATGTGCCCTAAATCTTTTGAGGAAAAGGAAAGGATGGCTCGTGTTCCCTATGATAGTGCTGCAGATAGCTTAATGTACACTATGATATGTACCCGTCCCGATATTTACTATGCGGTAGGCCTAGTTAGTCGATTTCAGTCAAATCCTAGAATAACTCATTGGAAGGCATTCAAAAGGATAGTACGATATCTCAAGGGGACTTCAGATTGTATGTTATGCTACCAGTCTCCAGATTTACAGATGGTTGGTTATAGTGATGCTGATTGGGGTGGTGATATAGATGAACGCAAGTCCACATCAGGATATGCTTTCTTACTTAATGTGGGGCCATTACATGGAGTAGTAAAAAATAATCATGCATATCGTTATCCACCATGGAAGCAGAATACGTGGCTTGTTCTGTTGCTGTACCAGAAGCTGTATGGTTAAGAAGGTTCTTTCAACATCTAGGAGTTGTCACAAATACCTTGGGTCCAGTTTCGATTCATTGTGATAACATGGCTGCATTAGCTTATGCTAAGGATCCTAAGTATCATGGAAGAACCAAACACATAGATCTAAGATATCATTACATTAGAGACATGATTGCACAAAAAGAAGTAATCTTGAAACACATACCTACAACTCATATGGTTGCAGACCCCCTAACTAAGCCTATAGCTAGAGATGTTTATATGGCTTATGTTAGAACTCTAGGACTTCTTAGGTATTAATTATGTGCTAGAGATTGTATGGATCACACAGTCATTTGTATTAACATTTTTTTTGGGATATTAATACATGGTTTTAATTACAATTAAATGTTATATTGCTTGATTTCCTTGATATTTGAGAAATCACACACACTCACTCACACGAGCAATCGCCTTTGGCGCTTGATATGGTGAGCAAAGATGAGATACTCTAACATATAGTATTGCTCTGTTTTGTATACAGAATGAAATCTGACATTTGAGGATCGATAATGGGCACAACTCCATGTCCATTATGTCTGTGTTTGTTGATTAGCTAGATGCGAGATCTTAATTTGGCATCTTTGGTGGGTGAGCAAATAAAGAACTCGGGTTAGACCCTTGTAGAGTTTCTAGACTCAGATCTGTACGGTGTTTGAGTATGACATACGCTCTCATTAGGATCAAGACACTCCAACGTAGTATGTATTTCATACTACATGTGCTTGGTGATAACTAAGGAGGAAAAGGAATGGATCCCTGCTTCCTCATTGTGTGAGCCCTCTGAGTCATTTTTATATGACTAGGTTATTTTGTTTAACCAAACATTTTATGTACTCTCTGACTTTTGAGTATGTCATAAAGTGAAAGAATTAATGCTCAGCTACTTTGGCATGTTACTTACGATCATGAGTGATTCGGCCTTCCGGGACATTGCTGGGAAAGCGGTTAATTTTGAACTAAGTGACATGAGGGCGAAAGGAAGACCATTTGGAGCATCCCGCAATATATTCACTGTTGACAACTTTGGGCGCTAGTTTAGATAGTGACAAAGTGTGAATGTATAGAAGAATGCTTCGAGGGATCATGCATGCTCTTAGATTGAGAGGGATTAGAGATGCTTGAACCGGTGTATCCGAATGGGTCAAGAGTACTTGAGACACCATTTTTTTTTTTTTTTGGGTTGATGTCTCTATACTGACTCTGTAGAGTTTCTAGTGTAGAGCTCCCAAATTACAGGTGTGCTCTGCAGTCGAACGATCCATTAGCCTGTATGAATTGATGTTGATGTATATAATGGATTGAGAGGAATGACAGTGTCGTACCCACCACGTGCGAGTGGGAGATGTTAGATATTGGTTGGGTCATGGGCCCAAACCAGGGCACCCATGGTGGGTTGACCCAAATTAAAGAATATCCAAAGGGACATGTCTTTTGGAGGTATCCTTTATCAAGAGGTATCTTTTACCAAAATGTATCATTCACCCAAAATACATGTCTGTTAAATATTAACAAACATATCTCTATATTATGTGTCTCTTAATGACACCTATTGATTGCCTATATAAACCCAAGGCAGTCCAATAGATGGATGATCTGAGATACCTACTCTATTTCTCTTTCTCCCTACATAACATTAAAAGGCTTTTGTGCTGTTAAAATTCGGTATTGACTCCTATTGTGTAACAACACCACACTGCTCGAGCAATTAAATAAAAGACTTTGATTTGGATTCTAAAGTACGTGAAACATCCTCAAACAGTATTTAGGATTAAAGCAAACAAAGCATGTCTTTAATCCCATGCTTCCGCAATATGTATAGGATTCCCAACATCCTTAAACATGTCAAACGGTTTGATGTGTTTAAATAGAAATGTCACTCCGTTTGACGTGTTTAAGTTGAATGTGGACCACAGTCTTTGTGTTAAAAACATCAAATAGATTGACGTTTTTAAGATAAAAACGTCAGTCCATTTGACGTCTTTAACTTAAAAACGTCAGTTCATTTGACGTTTTAAAAACAACGTGGGTTTGGGAATTACTTTGAAACCAACCATTATTTAGGACATTTTTTTTAAAACCCCATGGGATGGGTCAAAAGCTCGGTTTTTGCATTGGCTAGAGTTGATGATTTTTTTTTTTGACTTACCAATTTTTTTATTTCAATAAAGATAGCACTATTGTTGAAATGTTTGCCCTTCTATAGGTGTGTTTTTTTGGCTAATTTGATTAGTCTGTCAAGAGTTCCATTTTTTGGTGGTTTTGATAGCATCTAAATAGTTCCATTTTTTTGTTGTTTTCTGTTGATCTTACTTAATATGCAACCTCGTATACTCCACAATTGCATCCCATTGGTGGGTTCGAAGATAATAATTGTAGTATATTGTAAAGATAATAATTGTTTATTTGTTTTTGTTGCTGCTACTGTTGGTAGTGTGCTATGCATTGACGGCCATAGTGACAGGCTATGAAGATGAATGAAGAAGAGGGAGGAGATAGAGAGAGAAGAGCAAGAGGAGGAGAGAGAAGGAGATGATTTGTTCTTGTTGCAGGACTCAAAGCATGTGCTGGGAAAATGAAACTGGTGAGGGGTAGGTGAGTTAAAATTTGTAAAGGCACTGTACGAGCTTCTCCAAGATGGTGACTCAGCCAAGAATTATATGCAGAGATCAACAAGCAAGAATATTGCCACAAAACTTATAATTAATATAAGTTTCTTATATTAATTGAAGTTTAATGGTTGGTGGCTTTATGAATTTGATTGCATAATTTGTTGGATGCATTGCAGGTTTTATGTTTGATGATAGTGCACTGGTTTGTTGAACTGGGCAAAAAATAAAAATAAAAATAAAAATAAAAATAAAAAATTACAAAAAAAGGGAATTCCGGCGTTAATATAGTCTCCAGCAAATGCAGCTCATTGTTTTACTGTTTATTGGCGTTGGGAATTGAATTTCCGTTGTTATTCGTCGGCTTAAACTGTCTGGTGCTTACCAAAACGCTAGTAATTTTGCTGACGGCAGAATAGTCGACTTTTGTGCGGATGCTGCTACACATTTGATTTTTTCGTAAAATTTGTGTAGTGATGTTATCATCATTGTATTAAATATTGATTAGTATTATGTTTACCGAAAAAATTTGTCAAAAAATTTAAAATTACTATGGATGGTTGGATCAACAAAAATTTATTAATTTTTCTAATGAGTGAGACCTATGACCCAATTATCTTATCTCATTTGATTTTTTTCCATAAAATTCTTTGATCTTCAACCATTAGTATTTCCCTTCCCTTTTTTTTCTCTTCATTCTTTTTCCTATGTTGATTGCCTTTGTTGGTTGGTTTGAAAGTTTTTTTTTTTTGTCACAAGGTTTGAAAGTTCTCTTAGCATTTTTGTCTACCCTATAGTCTGTTGAACTAAGTGATTTTTACCATTGGAATATTGTGTAGCGATTTTCTGCAAGTTCTCACTGACTCTTCTGTTAAAAGTATTTTTGTAATTTTTTTGGATTAAATTCTATCTTTCTCTGGAAAAAGTAGATGAATAATACTTGTGATGAATAATACTTTTCCATTGAACACAATCAGTAGGAGAATTTGTCACATGACATTTATTTAATTTATAAAGAAGATATAGTTAGTCGATGTGACCCGTTCAGATTCATGAATAGTTACAACTTCTACTCATGAGGGAATGAAGTGCTTATTTTGGAATTTGAAAAGGTAGTAGTTATCAGCACCCAATGAGTTCCAGGAATTTAAAAATAGCAATTGAGATTGACGAGCCTAGATCTAATTAGGCTTGGACTTAGTTCATGAGTTGAGCTCAAATCATCAATAGAGAGGCCATAGTTAGATTATGATTTACAGTTCAGTTCAAAACTTAAGAGTTTAGCAATAGTCAACATACGTGAGAAATCAATCATCAGAATAGTCATTACTTCAAGATAGTGTTTATCTTCAATTGTAGCTATCATCTCCAATAAATTAATAGTTTGACCTTCACGTCACCACCATAGCTAGGGTTCTGGGCCTATAAATTATAAGCCCCTTACACAGGGGGAGACACTACAATTTGTGAGCGTACTCTTGCACTCACTCTCTCCCTTGTTACCTTGTACTCTCTCATTAATAGAGTTCTCCGGTCACGATTGCCACCTTCCATGGTTAGTTAATTCAGACCTAACTACTCAATCTTTGTCTCTATTATTAATTGTTTTATTAATTACTTTACACTATACTCGACTGATTTGATCGTGCATAATCAACTTTGTGCATCATTAGAGATAAGAGACGGGGCTAGGATTTCTACCTAGGGTGGACACACATGAACAACAAAATTTCACAAATAGACATATATAAGTTATTACAGGGGTGGACATATTTTGAAGAATAAAAATAGGAAATATATTACTAGTTGAAACTAAGAAAATAAAATTAACTTCATTGGATGTGAAACAAAAAGACATGGCACAATACTTGTGTCGTAGTCTATTCAATTTAATCACCTATCTAATTAAAAGTCAATTCTATTTCATTTGTTAAAAAATTATATATAGATTTTCTTTGCAAAATTTCTTGGCACTTTCTTTTTTGATATACACAATCGAAGAGTTTACCACTAAATTGTCAAAAAACATATTTGACATTTTATACAAAACCAAAAATAATCCCTAATCCCAACAAGTAATTACAAATTTGAATGATCATTCAAATCTAACCCATAACTCACTTTGTTTTAACTTGATAAAAAATAAATATATAAGAAGTCTCCAGAAGGGTAATATTTTTTAAAAAATAATTGGGGCACGACTTGAAAACCTCATGGGAGTTTGTTATAAGTACTAAAATGTGGAAATTGGAAATGAGTATCCTTAGATGTACTTGTTTGAAGATAAATCGTACAAGGAAATCTATAAGTGGCTAAGTTCATGTTTAAAATTATATGTAATCACTTAAGTCCACTTTTTTTTTATCTCAAAAATACTTTTCCTTGAAAGGAAGTTAAATTAATTTTCTATTTTGGAAATTGTTATCCCTTAATTCAGTGTCAATTAAAATATGCCAATAAAATCTCCATCATAAATTTAAAATTCAAATTCAAAGCTCTCTCTGTATATATATATGCTGGGTTGTTATGGAGATGATGGAAGTATAGTGGTGGCGGTGCTTGAATTACGACAACATCATTGGTCTATTAAATCAATTTCATATCAATATTCAATGTTCATCGTGAAGTTTGGCTCTTTTGCATAGCATAGCAGCAAGCATTGCTGATGGATTCGAAGAGGTTCGTTATCCTGAAAACCAATTAAGAAACAATAAATCATTAGACCAACTTTCAAATTAGGAAGGGATGAAAAAAGGGTCTGCCCAACGGCTACCTTTGGCCTCCATTTTGCCTCCCGAACTCATACGTTTTAGCAGTGGTCCCCCTCTCTCTCTCTCTCAATCACACACACACTCACACACAGAGATTAATATGTATGTATGTACATGTTCATGAATTAGAGCAAACAAAGTCCTTTTTTTTTTTGGTTTTTTTTCCTTTGTTTTTACTGAAATTCAATGTTACATACCGGTATTCGTATCACGACGTTCTTTATTGAAGTTTATTTTTTTTTTGAAATTAGATTCTAAGTGTATTTTTCATGTTACTGTTTGTGCTTTATTGGAATTGTAACACCCCAAAATACACCCTGGACGGCATTACATTCTAATAACCATTTAAGCATGAGAGCACTAAGTAATCCATCAGCATTACATCAACAATTTATATTGTAACAAAATTCGGGTAGAGTCTCCCTTGTACGGGGAGCTCTACCACAAAACTCAACCTGTGCAATTCTACTATAATGACCACACCGGGTCCATTTACTTACCATAAAATTAATTCATCAAATTTACAAGTTATCCCAAAAGAATAGGCCAAGCTATGGCCTTTACATCCCCATACTCAAATAACTATGATAATGCAGCGGAATTATAAAATATGGCTAGGCTTTACATTGTTTCAAAGTAATACCCTAGTCTAGAACAAAATATAGGGTCCAGCTAAGAGTTCTCCCCGGGATCCACACTCCCGTCTTGCTGAATCTCCCAGGGTACGGGCTCCTTGAGTCCTAACTCCTCCTCATGAGTACAATCTGAAATATTTGTAGGTAGGGGGGTGAGTACAAGACTC
>CM042187.1:21059991-21070423 GCA_023539305.1 Ilex asprella
ATTTTTCAGAAAGTGGTAATCTGCCACTGGATGGAAGGTTGGTTTTTATCAGGATCAGTCTAGGATCCCTATTTCTAGGAGGAGGAAGGTTGTGTGTGGTGGTCAGTTTGATTATGTAGATCCTGGATAGTGTTGAGCTTGGAGATGATATTTCAAGGCATGAAGCTGGACTACTGGAGCTGTTCGAGTTTAAGAGACAATAAATATAATTAGAGATGGTTTAATTCCTCTTGAAGGATTAAAGCCATTTTTTCTATTTTTAAGACTTCTAGTTCTTTGATTCTTTTAGTTCATTCTTTTTGTAAATAATTTTTTTTAAAAAAAGATGTGAAATGTATTAATTGTGTTAGTTTTTTATCTAACACAGACATTATTTGTGTACAAGTGAAAAATTTTATTAGAATATCAATTTTTATGTAAAATCCAAAAAATTGAACTTTTTGCGACAAAATAAAAATCGCCCCAAAAAATTGCAGGAACAACCTTTTTCGCGACAATTTTTATATGTCGCAAATGTATTTATTCAATTATTTATTTATAATTTTTATTTATGTATCAAATTATTTGTGACGATTTTTTTATGTCGCTAAAAATTAATTAAATTATTAAATTTTATATTTTTTATTTATGTAAAAAATTATTCGTGACAATTTTTTTTTACGTCGTGAAAAATTAATTAAATTATTATTTTTAACATTTTTTCTTTATGTAAAAAAATTATTCACAACGATTTCTTTACATCGCTAAAAATTAATTAAGTTATTAATTTTTAGATTTGTATTTATGTAAAACATTATTTGTGACGATTTTTTTACGTAGCTAAAAATGAATTTAATTTTTATTTATGAAAAAGTATTTGCGACGATTTTTAAAAATTTATTAAATTATTATTTTTTATTTTTTATGCTAGTGGAATAGATTTTAGCTATATTTTTTAAAATTTTGGTGATGTTTTTTTTTCATCGCATTTTTTTTTGTAATGAAAATAAATTTGCGTCGCAAAATACTTTCTGCGATAAACACATGACGAAAAAAAGAACGTTGCAAAAAATAATTGGCGACGATTTTTTTTTAATTTAGTGACGAAAAAAATCATAGCAAAAAATGATTTTTGTTGTAGTGAGATACTGATCTATGCTTGTTAGCCTTGGCTAGACCAATTTCTTTATGACTTAGGGAATTAGGTAAGCGAGCTCGAGCGGTCCCTCATGGTTGCTCGAGCGATGCTCATGGTTGATCAAACGGTGTTACTCCAGGACAGGATGAAAACATGATTTTCATTTCGATGCCTACTACCCTCCCATCGATCAAGCAGTCGTACGAGAATTTGAGTTTTCTTATTTACTGAGACTACCCTTATTTTGGACCTCTAAATATTGAGAGCCTTTCTCACGGCTAGGCTAAACTTCTTGTGAGATTTCTAAGAGAGAAAACACTCCTTCTACTTTAAGAGCTTCCATAACTAACCTAGATCCCTAAATCCAAAGGTTACCAATACCAAACCTCACAACTTGGTGTTGAAGATCTTGATGGTGTAAACCAAACCCATTGGTGTGTGTATGCTGGAGGATCATTGGCATGCCCATAATTGCTCAAGGCCTAGACAAGCCATGCGACTGGGAAGTCTAAGTGAAGCTACACTAGATGTAACAGGAGGGACTTTGGCAGAGATAAAACAAGGAATGGAACATCTAACTATGACATTTGTTAACATATAAGACTTGAGTACTTGTATGTTGACTTAGTGAGTAGCGGATTAGGCTTTGGTGAACTGAGAAGGTTCTCCGCGGTTTTTTCCGATGAGGGTTTCTGTGTCAACAAATCACTTGTGTTCTTTATTATTTATTGTACACATTTTGATTGTTAGCACACACGCGCGCTATAAATTTGTTGATTTGATTGATTGATATCTATTCAACCATAGTGTGCAAATTGGGTTTGGAATTTGGGATCGTTGTGAGATTGATTATAAGTGAATTAATTTAATCAATCATCATGTGCAAAATGGGTTGTGGTGACTAAAGAGGCTCTCAAATTATTTTATAAATCTTTGTGGCAAGACGGTTTAGACTTTTGTTGGTAATCAATTGGGCTAAAAATGAAAAATCCATTCACCCCCCTCTAGGTAAAGTGTTTATTGCTCCATTTGTATAATTATGAGGGAAGATTCACATTGGTTTACCCCTCCTAGAACAACACATTCAAAACGAATCAAAACTCATGAATCTAAATTATCAAACACTCGATAAGAATAACAAACTAATGAATCAATATCTACGCCTCAAAATAATTCTGACCATCTTCCACCTTTCAATCTGTATTCTCAGCTAAGTTTGCATCCTCCTCAACACCTAAATCTAAAATAATGTCAAAGGAATGGGTGAGCAAAACTAGCCTAGTAGGAAAAATTTTCTACAACTAAACAAGGTTTAGAAATAAATGAAACATGTAATTCTCAATTTATAAAATAACATATATAGATTTTGAAGTAAAATATGTGACATTTAATAACGATCTCAAGTTTTTGATACATGTAAAAAAAATTCATAATTGAATGGATCATTGAGTAAACAATAGTTCATATCTTGAATATCTCATGTATGTATGTTGATTTGTAAGAATTCACACACTGAATATATCTAGTCTACTACAAACACATCACCAATAAAGCAATTCTTGTAGGGTGACAATGTTTTAAGAAACGCATATACTGATGCATTAGAATTTAACGAAATCTTCTCAAGAGTAATATACTAACCCTTGGTCTCGATCCCCATGAATGAATAGTGGTTTGAAACCCCGTAATGAACCAACACCCCATTATGAATGATAAGAACACTTCGAGCCCCTCAAGGTAAAAAACACATTTAAACACTCTGCGATATAAGCTCGAGTACATCAAAGTTCATCACACTCACCCATGCATGAGATATTGTTCATAATTTTTAATCAAATCCATGTATACCACAAATCATAGTTCTACAATTCTCTAAATAGAGGAAACTTCAGTAACAAAAACATGAATGTAAATCATGTATTTTTCCAAGAAAATGAATCATGATTTTGAAAGAAATTCTATATATATATATATACATATATATATGGAGTTGAATCAAAAAAATAACATATAAATAATCCCTAGCCTTAATGAATAGGAAAGGGATAGAAATCCTACTTTAAATCCAGAGAAAATTATTTTTATCGTGTTTTGTGTGATTGCCTAAGCATTGATCCCCTGAAGATCTAGCCTAATCAACTTTTCTTCCTTCTCTTCTTCTTTCCAAGACTCCTTAGGGTTGAAAAGCATGTCAATAAACCCTAAAATGCGTCCCTAGGATATTTATATATAGGTCAAAAATTGATCAAAACAACGAACCCTAATTGACGATCAAATTGAGTTTTCGTTTAAAGTGAAAATCTCCGTTCAAACGGCTCCAACTTTCAGTATCTCCCTTTCACCTTGATAAGGATTTTTAATATTGCACTTACATTCGAACAAACCCAACTTTCCCCCCCAAACTTCCAACTTAGTTTTGATCTAGTTACATGTCAATTCCCAAAATTTTTATGAATTACACTTTTATAGCTCTTGAAGTCTACTATTTAATGCTACTAGAATCAGATCAATTGAACATCAAACTAAAAATTTATGGCCAGAATACTAAGGTAATTTCAAATTCCTTCCTTTACGAATTCTCTCCAAAATGAGTTTAAGCCTAAATACTTCCAAATTTACAATACACCTCATATCACCTAACTAAAGGTTTCTAGACCTTCCGAATTCAATGGTAATATTATTTTGATCTAAAAGCTATTAAAAACTTATCTAACCCTTCTTAAACTTAAAAACCTCTGAAACTAAATTTTTATCTAAAAGTCAATACGAGCGAAACTCAAACTTCACAGTTATTGTTTCAATAATGATTTGAAGATTATACCATCATTTTAATTATTTAAAAGGAACCTTAAGATCATATTTTTCATTTAAATTTAGTACAAGGTCTTACACTAAAAAAATTGAAAATTCTAATTTTCCTCACCAGTTTTGATGCTTACATAAGTCTCTCTATAGATTAAAACAATCATGGTATCAACAGTTTTTGGATTATCTTGAAGATCTGGTTTCATAGAATCAAAGGTTAATTACTTCTTTTATACCTATCATTATGATCGTCGATGGCATACTTTTGACTAGAAATTGCTCCTCTCATCTTCGACAACTCATGTGACACCCCAAAATTCGAGGATCCGTTGATTACCCATCAACTCGCAGAATACCCGTAGATACCGAGTAACTCGATATCACGTCGTTATGTCCCATTTATCGGGGTCCTTAATTTAACAAAAATTGGCAAAGTCTCATTTGTACGTAGAACTCTACCTAAAACACAACCTTTGCAATATACATTCACACGACCCATCCGAGACCGAATATAAAATAATGACTGCATCGGGTCTATTTATGAGTAAACATTGGTCACACCGGGTCCATTTGTCCACACTCATATAAATACATGCAATGTTAGATTAAAAATAGTCCATAAATATGGAGTTTTGAGAAAATCTACCCAAACTCATATCAAACTCATACATCAAAAAATTTACATTCATAACAGTCCATGTGGGTCCCATTACGATTATTTCTAAATATTTACATGTTCAAAAATCATAATTTTCACAATGATTTTACAAGAACCAAAATAAAGCCACATCTTGGCTTTTCTTCGTCCTTAAGTGCCCGAGTGAGTACTGTCCGTCGGCGTATATCCCGCACCTGAAATATTTTCCCGTATAGGGTGAGCAACACTCAATAGAGTATCTCCTACAGAGGCTACTCCCCCTAGTGCATATGCAATGTTTACATACAACATTCTTACATAATGACATTCCAACCAAGAATGTGTAACTCTATGTTGGAATTTCACCACGTCATACTATTAAATGAGATGAGACTCACTCATGCACTTTAACCCGAGTCCTCATCGACCCCCACAATAAAATGCAATGCACTTGTGTAATGAAACCATCAATTGACGAAAAATCCATTTAATGATCGTTTGAAATAAAAGTCATGTATTTATAAAAACATATCATTGTTGGATGTTACTCATTGAATGATTATTTTTATAAATCAAAATCTTGTGTCTTGTTGGGCAACGAATTTTGGAATTTCACCGCTGGCTCCGTATGCCTAATTCACTTTTTTTGGACTTGCACCGACGGAAGTGAATAAACCAATAATCGGGTTTTGCACATGAGGGAGAGTCTAGCCTTACTTACTATACCCGACACAAGTTTTCCATGCATGCAACCATGCGACTCAGTAGGAACTTCAATCCCACTTTCCAGAGCCCACCCTTCAACCACCAAGTATAATGTTTGAATTAACCATGCCCATACACATACCCCCATACTCATGCCTAAGCCCATGAATGGTATGCCTTAATGCAAATGCATTGTAATGTACTATCGCATATCAATGTCATGTCTCATATGTAATGAATGTCACATGGACAACTTAAATCACACATTTCATCATGTATCATGGACAATTATATCATATGCATATAACCTCCAAAAACTCATCACAATGTCAATATATTAATACACATATATCAACATTTCTTTTAAACACCATCCCTAAGCAAGTTACTACATAATCAAGCAATAACACACTTAATTCTCAAGGCATAATGTGAACATACAACATGCCCACAAAACAACAAAAAATACAGCCCCAAAATAGTCCGTATAACAGCCCCCAAACAGTCCATATAATAGCCCTAAAATAGGCCACAAAATAGCCTCTAAATAGGCCAAAAATTAGCCCAAAACAGCCCACATAATCAGCCCAAAGGGTAGGAATAAAACCAAAGTAGGAAGAACCCTACCTCTTGGAGCGTGAGATGAAGTGGAGAACCTCAAGAACACTAACCCCAAATCCAAAAATCTTGATTTCTCAAAAGTTCCTCTTTGGATATTTGCTGAAATCTTTTGTTCTTGGTACATACGCATAGCCTTTGTCGCGTAGTGGAACTTTAAGTCTTGGTTCGACGGATTTCGACCGACGAAACTCTGAGAATAGAAGGAAAAAGCCTTGAATTTCTCTCTTTCTCTTCTCTCTCTTCCTCACACGTTTTTGGCTGAATTTGCAGAAAAAATTCTGCTGAAATATCTCATTTTAACCCATATTTATATTTTTAAAGACTTGGCTTGAGTCGCGCCACACACCCCTCACTTATTCGGGTCCGTTTTCGCCCGAAACAATTTATTTCATCTAGGTTTAAGTTCAAATTAATTTTATTTGAAAATTTACCCAATTATACATAAATTTTATAAAATTTATATTTGGGGACCTTTGTGATGTCATTCTCCTCCCAACAGCCTTAAACGACGTGTAAAAATTTGACTATCTTAGAATTCAATGAAATTCGACAGGGTGACTAGATTTCGCAATTCGAATCCAACCGTGAAGTCCGTTGTATCATACGAGGTCTATAGAACACGTATTTTAATTCCTCATTACAGTGGCAAAAATGACCATTTTGCCTTTTTTAGAAAAAATTCAAATTTTTCCGAGTTTTACAACTCATTAGTCTTTTAACTGAAAGTAGCACATCTCATCTACAACAACTTATCAGTGATCTTTTTTATTTTTGGTCAATACCTATTAGTATCAAAACAAGTTGTTTTTCTATGAAAGGTTTGAGTTTATTACATTACTTTCTTGGTCTGAAGACGATCTTCGTTTCTAGTCCCAAACCTGCTATGCTTTGGAGCTCCTTACTTGCACAAAGATGGTCGATGCTAAGACATGTTGTTTGCCTTATATTGCTGACAGCAAGTTGGGCTTTTGATGGTAGTTCTTTTCTTGCCGATTTATCCAAATATTAAAGTATTGTTAGTGCTTTACAATATCTTACACGCACTCGCCCTGACACTGCATTTTTTGATAATCAAATATGCAAATTTATGCTTAAACCCACTTTAGCTTTTTGAACCATTTTTAAATGTATTTTACGGTATCACTACAAGAAATTTGCCTTTTACCCACAAAAAATTATTGTGGCTAAATCTATAAAAATTGTCACTATATACTTTAGTGACAATATTTTTATTGACACTAGGTTGCGACAATATGTGTGTGGCTAAATCATTTAGCTATGACATTCAATTGTTGCCACTAAAATATACTATATCACCATTAAAAGTCTGATTAAAACCTCACTTTTAGTAACAACAATTAATTGCAACTAAAAGTATACATATACTTTTAGTAACAACAATTAATTGCAACTAAAAGTATACATTTTACCCACAATTAAAATCACCACCAAAATTTGAAACATGATTTTTTGACAACTTATTGTCATTACTAATTAATACATTAAAATGAACAAAGAAACCTTTCGCATAATATATATTTTAAAAAAAAACAAAAGAAATTTATTGAATAAATCTCTAAATTTACAAGAATCAAAAAACAGAAACAGTTTTAACAGGAGAATCATAAAAACTGTTACAAAATTCTATTAAAAGAAAAGCAACTAAAGAACTCCCTGTACAACTGTTGCATTTACTGACCCTTAATCAAAACTCACCATCTTCCTCTTCCTTTGCAATAAATAGAAGCAACTACAGTACTTCCAAGATAATAGTACACTTGAACAGAAAAGGAGGCAGTCCCCTCTCTGTCCAACTACTAAACCTGCAAATCCTACCTACTGATCCTGGTGTAAGAGCAGTCTTCCTCCATCTTCAACTTCCATCCTTCACAGCAACATAGCTTTAACACAACAACACAGAGTGCAGCACGTCACAGAGATGCAACACAGCATATTTGTTTCACCAAAACTCAGTGATTAATTGTTGGGCATTGTTGCCGACAGCCAAGTCTGTCTCCTCATCTTCTTTAGCAAGTATATCACACAAGTCTCGAGCTTGTGTCCTTACCACTACTTTCTAATTACTGCCTAACTTCAAGTCTTGGACATAAAAAACTTGTTCTGCTTGAGATGCTAGCACAAATGGCTCATTGGTATTCCACTTTCTTGTGATATTGACACTAGTGTAGTCATATTTATTTGTTTAAATTCCCCTACCTTTGTTGCCAACGTCCCACCAACTAGTGTTCTCTATGGGAACTTTATGTGCAAATGATATACTGAGCATAAGAAGGGGAAATAGATTAGAATAAAGGAAACACATAAAGAAAGTTAAAAGGTCTAAAAGGCATCAAAGTATTGTTTCATAGTCTGAATATATTATTTTTTTTTTGAAATTTCTTTAGAGTTCTAATGTATTTTCTTTATAATAAAAACATAAGTAAAGCTATGTCCAACAAACCTTCTTAGTCAGGAATATCAACTATGCCATGAGTGCCCTCTTTATATACCCATCAACAAAGAGGAAATGGACAATGGAAATGGTACTCTTAGTCCTTGCAAAGAAGAAATGAACAATGGAAATGGTACTCTTAGTCCTTGCAAAAAAAGAAATGGACAACGGAAATTGTTCTCTTAATCCACTTTCATGGCATCAAGTCAATATTATAATAGAAATCAAAACTAGTAGACTATCCATAATGGATGTTTTTGTGGTCTCAAAACTAGAGAGGCACTAAAATATATAGACAATGATGGTCTTCCAATCTTCCCAACTGCCTTTCATATGGCTATGGTCGGTAGATATTTGCCTTTCACATGGCTAATTACTGGTAGTCCCACGTCATAAACTAAGCACTCTCTGACAAATAATAAAAGGTACTCAATTGAATGCAACACTTAGCTATCTTGAAAGAATAATCACTAGACAAGATCGAAATTATCGTAAAAAAAAAAAAGAGAACCTCACTTACCTCCAAGCCTTTGCGAGTCATCGGCCTATTAACCACCATCAGCTCCAGACCATCTAGATAAACCATCAACCTAATACAAAAAAGTAATACAATAATCCTGCGACACACAAGTTTCAAAGCAGCAATTTCAGGTGTAATCATATAAGTGAATCAGAATGTTCCCCCTTCCCTAAATTAATATCTACTTTGAGTCTTTGACTCTGTACATTTAAAAAAATATCAAATAAAGAAATTATATTAGATTGAGATCAAAGAAACTGATAGAGCAATATGTTTAATAATTGAAATCTTTCTCGAGTTCCATTAAAATGGGTGGCATAAATGCCGCCCAGCTGAGAAGACTTCCAAGTATCAAAAGACTTATAGCCAATAATTAGAATAAACCCTTCATAGGTACATAAGCGGAACAAGATTGTGAACAAACCTGTTAACACAATTACAACACATCTCGGGTCTCATGAAAATGACACAAATTATGATACTGAGACCTTATTTACTTGAACTAAGATTATAATATTACATATTCAGGGACTAACTAATTTTCCCCATCATGAGTGCAATAACCATTCTCTGGCTCAATAAATGAAGCAGACACCTCAGAAGAGTAGGCATCACATAGGATAAATACAAAAAGACAGGAATTTTTTTTTATTCTCACGATCCTTGCATAACTAATTAAATTTTCTTTGTTCGGGTCAAACCACATGGTCATGAAAGGTTGATTGAATGAATAGAACTTCGCAATGATTGAAAGCAGAGAAACAACAAAATACAAAAAAATTCCTAAAAAAACTTAAATTTCCATAAAAAATAGACTATAATCAAGAAACATATTAGGTCTATACTTGATTAATGAAAAAGAAAATGACACCTACGGCACTAGAATGACCACCACTGGAAGGTTGTTAGAGAGAGAGACGAGACATTTCATCGATCTTGTGCGTGAGGGATATAGCTAAGGATCTAAACAAGAATTCAACTAAATTAAAGCTATTAAGTTTCCTGTAGAATTAATGTCACTCAGAGCAAGAAACCACATCTCAAGACATAAACTTTAGCACTTTTTTGCGAAAATTTCATCGAACAATGTAGTTAAAAAATCCTAGGTTCCATCTATTCACTATAAAATACTGCCAATTCAACTCAAATTACAACCAAAATAAAAAATCAAAGTTGCTTGTTGAGTCCATAAAATAAAGAAGGATATATTCATCTCGTAATCAGTTGACCATGAAATCACACTCAATTTAATAGACGTGAACATGACATCAAGCATTTCGAGGGACAAAAGAGAGAGATTGATGGGAGGACAAAAACAAAGATATAAAAGAAAACCCTACCTTGCAATTCTTCAACACAAACACAATGGTCATCGGAGAATGATGACACAACACATCAGATGCTCGAATGGTCGAAGGCGCCACCATTGAAATTTCATATCGGGGGAGGGAGAGAGAGGGATGGAGAGGAGGGACAAATACTAGTGATTTTGTGTAAATATAAAGCGAAACAACCTGTAAAACCCGGGCAAATTTAAACTTTTTGTGCATAAGGGCAAAATGATCATTTACCATC
>CM042187.1:21100329-21116931 GCA_023539305.1 Ilex asprella
TTTTGTGTTTTGCTAGAAATACCATTTTGTTTTTAGCATTTTGTGTTGGCTAGAAATACCCATTTGGTAGCTTTCATTGCGCCAAACATTTGAATTGCTTTATAGATATGGCTTCTTAAGCACATTATATCAACATAGTTCTACCCCATGTATCTAGAAGAATTCCATTACCTAATAAAAAACTCAAACTGAATGACAGATCTCAACAAGAAGGCAGTGATACAAACATACTTCTAAGGATGATGCCTCAGCCCAGAAATCCAACAAAGAAACTTAAAAAAATAAACCTAATCCAGGAATCTTATCTTAAAATTGGTCATGAATGTGTGATTTATAAGGCTTGTCACATAAAGCAAAACAATAACAACCTAACTGCATCAAAACAGAATCTGCAAGAAAATAAGGACCATTACATACATTACCAAACCTATAAAAACATTATTACATCAGCAAATCAGAAAACTGGCCAGCAAACATCTACAACAGAAGAAGAAAGAATGATTGATTACCAGAGAACAAGAGACATGGAGTCAGTAACCCTTGCAGAGGATTATTGACTTCCATTGCACTTTTTTTATGAGAAACGAAAGAACTTTATTAATATTAGGAATTTCCTGACATGAAACATTGGTTCAAAGCAGAACAAGGAATATATGCTAAAGTTAAATAAAAAAAGACACTGCCTCAAACAGTGGCAGCAAAACGATATCAGCAAACTAAAACTGCATCAAAACAGAAACAAAAATAAATATAACTGTTACCCCGCATTACCAAAGTTCCATCAAAACTTGCCACCTTTTTATGTACCACAAGATTATTAGTCGCTCGTTGGATCTATTCCGGCATCAAAACACCAGAAACATCTATAGCACACTAAATAGAACCACTCGCACAATAATGGCTTATCTTAGTGACTGGACTTTTGCACTACCACAAGAAGCTTACCAACCAACCTACAGTACCAATCTAATTGATCAAAAAAAATCATTTAGAGGTTGATCTGCACTCCTAATTGAGGCGAACCACAGATATAACTACCAATTCATCTAGCAAATAAGCAGTTAATTAGGGAACCAAAGCACAAAAAAAAGAGCAGCAAAGCAAACAAAGAAGGCAAAGGAACACCAAAGATTTTACGTGGAAAACCCTCCAGTGTAGAGGGAAAAAACCACGACCGGCAAATCTCCACTAATTGAACTTGGAAGTACAGTGAGTGACAAGTTTTTGCACAAAGCTTGATGCATTACAATAAATTGAATCTTCAAAGCAGCAAAATCCATGACTGCCCAGAGAATGCTTCCAAATAAATCCAAGGAAGGAGCCCAATCGTCAGCACGGCTTTTATCTTCAAGGGGAGTCCAGTCGTTGAATGCAACTCTTTCTTCATTTCTCTTACTTTTTTTTCCATGTCTGGCACCTTTCTCCTGCTTCTCAGAAAAATTCTTTCCTTTCTCTTTTTTTTTCTTGCTTTTTTTTTTTTTTTTTGCTTGCTCTTTTTTTTTTTTTTTTGCTTTTTTGCTTTTGCTTTTTTCTTTTTTCTCTTCTTGAGAAGCAGATATTTCAGGAGATAGGAACCAGTATACCTGCGTAGAGAAAGTTAAATAAAAATTCATGAATGAAGAATTCTCTGCTGAACAAAAAAGAATCAGCATGCACGTATTGACATCAACATTCCAAGAAACATGACGAGATCCACATACCAAGAAACAAGTCCAAAGTTCCTCTTTTTTGTCGATAGGACGAAGTCGAAAAATCCTCAGCGATCATCATCAAGCATCAGGCATCATCATCAATATTCAAGCATCAAGCATCAAGCATCATCATCAAGATTCAAGCATCAAGCATGACGGTGTCACCATCCGCATCAACCATCACATTGGCATTGACGTTCGCATCCACATCCACATCAACATTCACATTCCCGTTCACATTCACGTTCGCATCCACATTGACATTCACGTTCACGTTCGCGTTGAAGTTCAGAGCCCTATTATCAACTCCCCTCCTCCTATTACGCACATGAAGATGATCATTCCCATTAACTAGAGACGGAGCCGTGGACGGGAAAGAAAAAGGCAATCGAATCACCCGAAAGCCCCTTCCAAGTAGCTCACGACGCAACTGACTGCCGTGGCCGAGATTTGCCGGATTTGATTTGCCCAACGACACCTTGCAGCGACAAAGAGGACAAGTCTTGCTTTTCTTAAGCCACGAAGCAATGCAGTGACGATGGAAGAAGTGGCTACAGGGCAAGTGGTTCATCTCTTGATTCACTGCGAATTCCTCCATACAAATCGAACAACATGATCCCGAATCCAACTTCGACAGAGAACCTGCCGTCATTCTGACGATTGGGAGCGAAGGAGGGGATCGAATTGGCGAAGAACGACGGGCAACACCATCGATGGGGTTTGAAGCAAGATTCGTAGTGGGGGCAGGGTTAGGGTTTGAGGGTGTTCGACAGAGAATCGTCGGCATGATTGTTAGGGTTAGGGTTTGAAGGTTGTTCTCTCCCTTTCTCTCGTGTGTTTCTCTCTGGGTGGTGTTTGTCTGTGTTTGTTTTCTCTCAACACTCTCAAGAGTGGAGTCTATTTATAGGTAGAGAGTCCTACTTCTATCCAGAAAAGAAGTCATGTAGTGGTTGAGTTCTTTTCGGATTAATTTAAATCATTCCATGCCGCCTTCATAATCAGCCTATTTACCCATCCCCTTAATTAGATACGGATCACCATTCACTACTACATAGAATTAATTGATTTTAAATCTATAACTCATATTTGATGAATTTAAATTCAGATATACTATTTTTCGATGCAAAGTATTCAAGTAAAGTTCATTAAGTTATTCAAGTTTTTAATTATTAACGAATTTGAATAGAATTTGATGGTGTTATTGTCATGGGGGCGGTTTATACCAATTAAAGTTCTAAGACTTTATCATAAAAGAAAACTATATAAAGACGATAAAATATTTATTAAGAATGACAATTTCTGACAAAAAAATTAGACTACGATTTGGATTCGACACAAAATTAAATTGTCATGATTGATTTTTTTTTTTGACACGAATACCACAATGACATGATCCGTTAACGTAAATTATAAATGAATTATATTCGAGTTCAACCATGTAACACCAAATTGATATAATGGACTTGTTTAACTAACTGTGAAGCAGGTTTCTTTAGCTTTTGAATTTTCTCCATCATATATTCCCTGTGTTGCAAACATACCCATCATTATCATTTATTGAAATAAAATTAAAATTAAAAAACTTATTTTTTTTCCTTAAAAAATCAAACAAGAGGCATCCCAATTGGATTGAATGGGATGACAGTTTTTCATTCCGAATCTGTAAAATCAAAATTTCAATCAAATCACACAACACAATATACTAGACCTTCTAATTCTTTAAGATGTTTATCTAAGAGATTCGCAATATAACTAGGAAGACGTTTCAAATACTACACTTGGGTTACTAAGCATGCGAGTTTGATGTAACCCATTTGATATCTTCGTAACTAAGAATCAGTATTGAACACAACATCTTCTAACTTTAATTAGTATAATTTGATTGTTTAAATGACTAAAGTAAATTCCAATAGATAGTATAACTATATACTAATTATGATTTTTTTTTAAAAAAAATAGATTTTTATTTTTAATTTGAGTGAACTACCTATTTAGCCCGTCAACTATGTGGTTCATGTCAATTAAGCCCCTAAACTTTGGTTTGTGTCAATTTAGCCCTTCAACTTGTTAATGTGTCTCAATCAAGCCTTCCATCCAATTTAGCCGTCAACTGTCACGGACAAATGCACGCATGACTCACGTGATGCAAGGTCCAGGGGTAATTAAGGGAAAGGAACTATTTTGGCACTAACTCTTCCACAGTTTTCCTCCTTTACAAAGCATAAAGAGCTCTTTGCATGCAATCTTCCACAACTTCCGTCCTTTACAAAGCATAAAGAGCTATGTGTGTGCTGGGTTTTACAGAAACAGAGCAATACTAAGGAGATTTGTGTGTGCTAGGTTTTGCAAAAAAAGAGAAATATTCAGCAAGAAAAAAGGGGGAAGAAGGAGAATCTAAATAGTTCCAAATTTGTGGATGTGTTTTGTAATTGCAGAAAGAGGGATGTAAAGAAAACGTCTTGGACAGATCAGAATCCCGAAAGAAGGTTTTTGACATGTCCAAACATGGGCGTAGGTATCTAGAATGTACGGAGAATTCTGTTTTTTTTTTCTTCCCTTCCCTTAATGCTTATTGTTTACATACTTTAATGATGCAGAATGGTGGGTACAGTTTTTTCATTTGGCAAGACCCGCCAATGTGTAGGAGTGCATGACAAGTGATTCCAGGACTTCCTTGAAGATTAAATACTATAAAGGCTCAATAGGGGAAGGTTAAAGCAACAGAGAAAATGTTATGGGTAGCATTAGGAGTTTGTTGTCTCCTAATTTGGCTGCTGCTAAACACAGATGCAGAGGAATCAAAGAAGGAAGTTTGTTGTTGTAATTGATGATCCTTGCAATCTAATCATAATGTTAATGTTTAATGTTGAACTGGATGTAATTTTTTTTGTAATGAATGAAAATGTCTTTTGGTACTGAATTATAAGTTCTTTTCTACTGATTCCATAGCATTAAAAAATAAAAAGTTGAATACATTCAATTACCTGAATACATTCAAAAGGTTGAATACGTCAACCATTCAAAAGGTAACAAAAAAAGTTGAATTCATCAACCAATCAAAAGGTAACAAAAAAGGTTGAATACAACAACCATTCAAAAACCAAATCAGACTTTCTACATCCACTGCTACTTTATTTCAGTTGGGTGTTGCTGATGGATTAAATTGAGATTGGATTGATTGGGTGACTTCAGTTGTTGGTGGACTGAGATTGATAGCAACTGTCGATCTGGGTGGAATGAATGTTCCAGCTTGATTGCTTGTATTCCTTCGAATCTAAAAGTGATAAAAAAAAATCAATTTACTACTCTATTTAGTAACAATGAAATGATTTTGATAAATAAAAAACCATACTGGTAATTTTTTCCTAATTGTTCTGGCCAGTAACAATGGCCTGCATTCAGTTGTTGTATCTACTACATTTGTTGCTGCTACAATTGGTGAATGTGCAATAGAACTTGTTGCTGCTGCACAGAAGGGTGTTGCATTTGTTGCACTTGTTGCTATAGATGCTGAATCTGCTACAATTGAATCTTCTCCAATCTTATTCTTTTTTTTTCTCCAGTCTTCTAGATGTGCAACTTCTACGATTGTGGCCAACTTTCCCACATTTAGTGTAAGTCATCACAACTTTCCCACGTTTCCCTAATTTCCCTTCTTTCCTCCTTTCATTTGCCTCCCTTCTCCTCTGTTTTTTGGGTCTGCCAGGCTGAACAGTTAATCTAGGTGAATTCAAAGGCCTTTTTCCAGAGCATGGCCACAAGTTATGTTCATTAATGGGATTTGATTAGATGCTTGTACAAACTCATATAGGATTCTTGTGAGTAGTATTCATGCACATAATTTTCAAGCTTGTCTCCCTGGTGCAAAATTGCAGAAACTGCATGTGCACATGGGATTCCACATAATTGTCACTTTCTACAAGCACATGTTCTCTCCCTCAAGTCAACAACAAACTGAACATATGACCCTTTAACTTGGAATTTTGATTCATCTGTCCTTTCACAAATGTAGCCCATAGCAACATTTGAAATGTAACCTAATTTTTCCTCAATTCTAGGACATAATGGACCAGGGTGTCTACTCATGTGATCTCTATGTTTCCTAATCCTTCTCATCAACAACATTCTAATGTTTTCCAGCATTGTAATAATGGGTTTCTCTCTTGCCTCTACTATAACACTATTGAATACCTCACAATTGTAGTTTATCAACATATCACATATTCTACTTGTGGGGAAGTATGCCCTGCACCAATGTTGAGGTGGGACACCTGAATCTAACCACCTAAATGCCCCTTCATCTACATTCCTCATATCTTCCATGCATTTGTTAAAATATTCCACACTCGTTGCTTTGGAACATTTCCAAAATAGTTGGGAAGACAACTTACCCCTATACTCTTTCTTGAAGTTACTGAGATGGTGTCTTGCACAAAATTTGTGCTCACAGCCTGGCAAAAGGTCATGAATAGTTGGCACCAAACCCTTGAAATGGAAAACTCAATCTGACACCCCAAAATCCGAGTGTCCGTTGATCACCCATCAACCTGCGGAATATCTGTGGACATCGTATAATTCGACATCTAGCCATTGTATCCAATTACTGAGGTCCATAATTTAATAAAAATTTGGGCAGAGTTTCCTTTATACGGAAAACTCTACCTCAAAATCCAACCTGTACAATAAATTTCACATGACCCATCCGAGGCCCAATATAAAACATTGACCACACTGGGTCTATTTATAAGTAAATATTGGCCACACCGGGTCCAATTATCCATACATATATCAAAACATGCAAGATTATTTTAACAATGATTCATATATGTTCTATTACAATCATTTGCAAAGGATTACATGCCCAAAATAAAATTTTCACAAGTGTTGTACATTAACACAAAATAAAGCCACATTCGGCTTTCTTCAAACATGAGGGTCCAAATTGGAGCCATCCGCCGGTGAATTTCCCCCACCTGAAATATTTTCCCGTATAGGGTGAGCAACGCCCAGTAGAGTAATTTCCTACAGAGACTACTCCCCACCTAAGTGCACATGCAATGTTCTCATACAAAATTTCATAATCACATCAATATTCCAAGTAAGAATAGGCAATTCTAGGTTGAAATTCTACCATGCCATGCTATGAAATAAGATGAAACTCACTCATGCATCATGACCCGAGTCCTCACCGACTCCCACAACACAACGCAATGCACTCGTGCAGTGTAACCGTCATATGACGAAAATACATCCAATGATCGCTTTGTTTTTAAAATCATGCGTTTTATAAATAAATCAGATCATTATTGGATGGTACTCATTAAATGAGTATTTTTATAAATCAAAATCTTGTGTCTTGTTGGGCAACGGATTTTAGATTTTATACCACCGATTCCGTATACCATACTACACTTTTCTGGAATTTCACCACAGGGGAGTGTATAACCAAGTTGCCGGGTCTTGCACCCGAGGGGGGGATCTACCCCTTCTTGCCATACCCGACACAAGTTTTTCATGCAACATAAGGCTCAATGGGATCTTCGATCCGACTTTACCGATTCCACATGCCAATCACCAAGAATGATGTTTGATTAACCATGCGTACACACACTCACTCTCATACCTAAGCCCATGAATGTGATGCCTCCGTACATATGCAATGTATATAGAATGATTGCCATATAAACCAATTAAACTATACATTTTAATATGTATCATGGACAATTATATCATATGTATATGATCTCTAAAAATCCATAACAACGTCAAAACATCAACTAGCATGTATTAACATTTATATCTAATACAATTTGCAAGCATGTTATAACACATCAAGACCCACAAATTCAGCCCATGAAAGTGCACAAAAACAATCCATGAAAGTGCACAAAAACAGTCCATGAAAGTCCATAAAAACAGTCCATGAAAGTGCACAAATTCAGCCTATGAAAGTGCACAAAAAATAGTCCATTTACGTCCATAAAAATAGTCAGCAAAGTGACCTATATGCAGTCCACAAAATGGCCTAAAAACAGTCTGCAAAGTGGCCTAAAAACAGTCCACAAAGTGGCCTAAAAACAGTCCGCAAAGTGGTCTAAAAATAGTCCGCAAGTGGCCTATATGCAGTCCACTTTTTAGCCATTAAAACAGTCCGCAAAGTGACTTATATGCAGTCCACTTTTTAGCTACTAAAATAGTCCAAAAACAGTCCATTTAGACAGCCCTTGGACAGCCCACATACCACTCAATTTCAGCCGCTAAAACAGTCCAAAAGCAGTCCATTTGGATAGCCTATATGCAGCCCCTTTTTAGCTACTAAAACAGCCCATAAATAACCATATTTTAGCCACAAAACAACCACATAACATTCACCTTTCAGCCATCAAAAACATCCCCTTAAGGTAGTAGTAAAACCATAGTAGAAAGAACCATACCTCTTGTAGCGTGTAGGAAGTGATAGAACTTCCAAACACACCATCCAAAGCCCAAGAACTTGATTTCTCCAAAATATTTTCTTTGGATCTTCGGTGAAATCTCTCGTTCTTGGTACGTACGCATAGCCCTCGTCGAGGAGATGAACTTTGGTTCTTGGTTCGACGGATTCCGAGCGACGGAACTCCGGGAATCGAAGAAATAAGCCTTGAAGATGAAATTTTCTTCTCTTTTCTCTCTTCTCTCTCTATGGCCGGCCAAGAGCTGAAGAAATGAGATATTTCTGCTGAAATATCTCATTTAAGTCCCTATTTATAATTTTAAATGCTTGGCTCTAATCTCCCCCTCTTTTTCGGGTCTGTTTTCGCCCCGAAACGATTTATTATACCTCGGATTAAGTTCAAATTAATTTTATTTGAACTTTAATTTAATTTTAGAGATATTTTCAAAAATATATTTTTGGGGACCTTTAAAATGTCATTCGCCACGTAGTTGCCTCTAACGACGTGTAAAAGTACGACTATCTCAGAATTCGATAAAATTTGACAGGCTGACTATATTTTGCGATACAAATCCAACAGCAAAGTCCGTTTTCTCATCCAAGGTCTAGAGGATGAGTATTTCTAATAAGCATTAGGATGGTAAATGACAATTTTGCCCTTATGCACAAAAAGTTCAAATTTGCCCAGGTTTTACATTCTTTCTCCCTTAAAAGAATTTCGTCCCCGAAATTCACACACACACATACATGCAATCCCATGCATATGCTACAGTCATGTAAATGTAAATGACTATAAAAATGTACCTTTATCCTCAAACAAGAAAGGATAGTTGGCACGTACGGTGTCCTCGTGCTCCCATGTCGCCTCTTCCACTCTCCAGTGCTGCCATAACACCTTCACTAGCCTCACGATCTTGCCTCGCAAAATCTGATCTCGGCTATCCATGATACGCATCGGTCCCTCCTCGAAGGTCCCATCTGCATCCACAACAAGCTCGCCCCAATCTACCACATGAGTCGGATTTGGGGTGTATTTTTAGAGCATAGAAACATGGAATACCGCATGACCACCCGATAGGTTTGGCGGTAACGCCAACCGGTAAGCAACTGTACCAACCCTCTCGAGTACCTCGAAGGGCCCAATATACCTCAGCGACAGCTTTCCCGGCTTGCCGAACCTGACCACTCCTCTCTTAGGCATCACCTTCAAGAAGACATGATCTCCCACCTCAAACTCTAGAGGTCGTCGTCATCTGTCGGCATAGCTCTTCTGCCAGCTTTGAGCCGTAAGAAGACGCTTTCGTATCAGATCCACCTTCTCTGAGGTGTCTCTAACCAATTCTGGACCCGTAGATGATCTCTCTCCTACTTTTGTCCAACAAACCGAAGAACGACAAGGCCTCCCGTATAGTGCCTCATAGGGTGCCATCAGTATGCTCGCTTGATAAGTATTGTTATAAGTGAACTCCACCAAGGGTAAATGATCTTCTCAGCTACCCTTGAGATCTAGGACGCATGCCCGTAGTATGTCCTCTAAAGTCTGGATGGTCCTCTCCGACTGACCGTCCGTCTGTGGATGAAAAGCAGTACTCATCGCTGAAAACTCTCTAAAAAATGAGCCGTGAACCTGGGATCTCGATCCGATACTATAGATACGGGTACCCCATGCAACCGGACAATCTCTCGTATATATAACCTGCAGAATTTCTCTAGTGTGAAGGTCATCCGTATAGCCAAAAAGTGTTCCGACTTAGTAAGCAGGTCCACTATTACCCACACCGCGTCATGCCCTCGCGATGTTCGTGGCAAGTGAGTCACAAAATCCATCGTGATATGCTCCCACTTCCACTCAGTTACCTCCAAAGGCTGGAGTAATTCTGCTGGTCTCTGGTGCTCAGCCTTCACTTGCTGACACGTGAGACATCTACTAACAAAATTTCCAACACATTTCTTCATTTCGCTCTAATAATACTAGCGATGAAGATCATGGTAAATCTTCGTGCCACCTGGATACACAGCAAAATGAGAGCAATAGAATTCCCTAAGAATCTCGTCTCTCATATTTGCCCACTGAGGAACCACAACCCTTCCTCGATACCGAAGACTACCATCCGAGTGAATGGCCCAGCCCTCGTCACCTGTACCAGCCTATACACGGTCCCGGATGGACAATAGCTCAGTGTCCTAACTCTGGGACTCAATCACCCTGCTCAGTAGAGAAGGCATAACCACCAAACTCGCCAAAGTACCCTGAGCTTGACCCATATAATGTAGCCCGAATTGTCCCATAGTCTCGAGCATTTGCCACTCTCGGGAAGCCACACTAGCCACAACTCCCCGTGACTTTCGGCTGAGTGCATCAGCCACCACATTTGCCTTACCGGGGTGGTAATACAAAGTGAAGTCATAGTCCTCTAGATACTCCATCCACCTGCGTTGCCTCATGTTGAGGTTTCGCTGTGTAAAAATATACTTCAGACTTTTGTGGTCTGAAAATACCTCAAACTGCTCGCCATACAAGTAGTGATGTCAAGCCTTCAAGGCAAAGACAATGGCCGCCAGCTCCATGTCATGTGTAGGGTAATTCTGCTCGTGGTTCTTTAACTGCCGAGAACCATAAGCCACTACCCTCCCAGACTGCATCAAGACACATCCCAGTCCGTCCTTTGAGGCATCATAATACACTGTGTACCTCCGTCCCCTTTCCGGGACTATCAAGATAGGAGCTGAAGTAAGCCTTCTCTTTAGCTCCTAGAATACCTTCTCGCAAGAATCATTCCACTCGAACTTGACCTCTTTCTGAGTCAACCTAGTCCTAGGTGCAGCCAATCGGGAGAAGTCCTCAATGAACCTCCTGTAATACCCCGCTAATCCCAAGAAACTGCGTATCTCGAAGACTGACTCCGGCCTCTCCCAATTCATGACTGCCTCAACCTTCTCCGGGTCCACGGATACACCCGAAGCCGACACTACATGCCCCAAGAATTTCACCTCAGTCAGCCAAAATTCACACTTGCTGAACTTGGCGTACAACTGATGGTTTCTCAAGGCCTGGAGAACAATCCTCAAGTGACTCTCATGCTCCTCCTCAGACTTGGAGTAGATCAAAATGTCATCAACGAAGACAACGACAAACTGATCTAGGTAGGGTTGTAACACCCTATGCATGAGATCCATGAATGCCGCCGGTGCATTCGTCAATCCGAAAGGCATGACAGTTAACTCAAAATGCCCATACCGCGTCCGAAATGCCGTCTTAGGGATATCTGCCTCCCTAACCCTCAACTGATGGTAACCCATGCGGAGGTCTATCTTAGAGTAGACCCGCGCCCCTCTCAGCTAATCAAACAACTCATCAATCCTTGGCACAGAGTACCTATTCTTGATAGTAACCCTATTCAGCTGCCGGTAATCTATGCATAGTCGAAGGGTTTTGTCCTTCTTCTTTGCAAATAACACTGGAACACCCCAAGGTGAGGTACTCGGTCTAATGAATCCTCTGTCCAATAATTCCTGCAATTGGACCTTGAGTTCTTGCAACTCAGCTGGTGCCATCCTATGTGGAGTCATAGAAATGGGCGATGTACCTGGATGCAACTCAATGGTAAAGTCTACATCCCTATGTGGAGGTAATCCCGGTAGTTTATCTAGAAAAATATCCTCATAATCACACACAATTCTAGGTAGACTCAACTCTTGTCTCGCCTCGTCCTCCAGGGTAAGACTTACTAGCCAACTATCAACTGCCCGTGCCATCTAGAGTCATACATGGCTTGAAAAAAAGCATCGTGCTTATCCCCCTGAAACATGAAACAAACTCCATCTGGCGTGTAAGCAGTGATCCATTTTTGATCACAATCAATGACAACTCGGTGTGCCGTCAACCAATCCATTCCTAGGATTACATCGAACTCTAACATGTCCATGACCCGAAGGTCCACGGTGAGTAGAATCCCTGAGATCTCTAACTCACACCCTCAACATTTCTGATCAACCCTCACCCTAGCACCTAGAGGAGAACTCACATGTAATGGCTCCTCTAAGGTCTTAACCTCTAAGCTCAAGTCTTTCACACAATATGCAGTAATAAATGAATGTGATGCACTAGAATCAAATAGTACTCTAGTCCATAAATGAGATAGCAGAAATGTACCCCGTATAACTGACTGGTCCACTGGCTCAGTCTGTGGCATCATGGCATAGACACGTCCCTAGGTTCCCAAAGTCCCGGCTTGTGATCCCTGGCCTCGACCCATGCCCTGGCTCGTCTGTCCTGCTTGCGAGATCCCCGCACGTGAAGTAGTGGGGCCTTGTGTGGTACCCTGGAATGGATACTGACTTCCTTGGCCCATGGAGGGGTAGGAAGGAGTGTAGTGAGACTGTGAATATGCCACTGATGATTGGGACTGAGACGCCCCCTGACCTTGGGATCCCTGCCTCTGAACACAATCCCGCTTCATATGCCCCGGTTGGTGACAATGATAGCAAGTCTGTTGGCCTGTCAAAAAAGGAGGCCTCTGATTTCCCATACCTTGGGAGGACTGACCTTGGCCTTGGCCTTGATAGCCTCGGCTCTGCCCCTGAGATCCTTGCAGAACAAAAGTCCTTTGCCTCTTTTTCGCACCAGAAGAAGATGATTGACCCTCTGTCTTTTTGTCCTTAACACCCGCTTCCCGGATGTTGCGCGCGTCCTCCATCTCTCTCTCGATAGTCATGGCAGTCTTGACCATCAAATCAAGGTCTTGCAGAAGAAGTCCTGCAATCTTGCCTCGAATGGACAACTTCAATCCATCTTCAAACTTATGTAGTTTGGCCATGTCTGAGGCCACGTAATCATCAGCAAAACGGGCCAACTCAGTGAATTTGGCCACGTATTCTAGCACACTCATAGCCCCCTGCTTCAATTCCAGGAACTCCTTGGCCTTAGCGCGTCTAGCAGTCGTCGAAAAATACTTTCCCATAAAGAGCTCCCGAAATTCTTCCCAAGTCATGGCCTCCAAATTTCTGGAGTCCTTCACCCAATCCCACCATAGCTGGGATGCCCCCTCCAGCTGAAAAGTCGCCAGAGTTATCTTGGTGGCATCGGAAGTGATCTCTATAGCCCTCAAGATCTTCTTTACTTGTCGAATCCAACGGTCAGCTACCATTGGATCCGCCCCTCCCAGAAAAACTAGAGGATTATGGGCTTTGAACCTCTGGAGCCTCCGTGTCCCATATTTGCACCTGTCTGTGCAATGGTAGCGGCTGTAGCACTAGCTTGTGCAATAGTCGCCGCCGCCTCACCAATAGCCTCTGCAAAGGCTTGGTGATCAACGGCCGGTGGTGGTTGGTTGTTGTTCCACCCACCGTCTCGACGTCCTCGACCACGTCCTCTTCCCCTTCCTCTATTTTTTATCTACACACATGTAAAATAACAATAGAGTCTCATATTGTATCCCAAGATAGGGATCAAGTATAAATATTGAGAATTTTCTCATTATCCCCCTAGTAGAACATGTGTCACATACTAGGAGACATTTACACTATGAACTACCCCGTTCATTCTTTTTTTCGAACCCCCAAGGTTATATTTTCTAACCCTAGTGTTCCTCTTTCCTATACATATTTCTATCATGTATATAATTGACACAACAAGTAACACATAACATTTAGCAAGTAGAGCACATAACATGAAATGCGTATGGAATGCAATGGTCTAGACCCATGCCCATCAAGCCCTAGGTTAATCGTATACCTATGCTCTGATACCAAGCTGTGACACCCCAAAATCCGAGTGTCCGTTGATCACCCATCAACCTGCGGAATATCTGTGGACATGCCGAATATCTGTGGATATCGTATAATTCGACATTTCGCCGTTGTATCCAATTACTGAGGTCCATAATTTAATAAAAATTTGGGCAGAGTTTCCTTTGTACAAGAAACTCTACCTCAAAACCCAACCTGTACAATAAATTTCACATGACCCATCCGAGGCCCAATATAAAACATTGACTATACCGGGTCTATTTATAAGTAAATATTGGCCACACCGGATCCAATTATCCATACGTATATCAAAACATGCAAGATTACTTTAACAATGATTCATATATGTTCTATTACAATCATTTGCAAAGGATTACATGCCCAAAATAAAATTTTCACAAGTGTTGTACATTAACACAAAATAAAGCCACATTCGGTTTTCTTCAAACATGAGGGTCCAAATTAGAGCCATCCGCCGGTGAATTTTTTCCACCTGAAATATTTTCCCGTATAGGGTGAGCAACGCCCAGTAGAGTAATTTCCTACAGAGACTACTCTCCACCTAAGTGCACATGCAATGTTCTCATACAAAATTTCATAATCACATCAATATTCCAAGTAAGAATAGGCAATTCTAGGTGAAAATTTTACCATGTCATGCTATGAAATGAGATGAAACTCACTCATGCATCATGACCCGAGTCTTCACCGACTCCCACAACACAACGCAATGCACTCGTGCAGTGTAACCATCATATGACGAAAATACATCCAATGATCTCTTTGTTTTTAAAATCATGCGTTTTATAAATAAATCAGATCATTATTGGATGGTACTCATTAAATGAGTATTTTTATAAATCAAAATCTTGTGTCTTGTTGGGCAACGGATTTTAGATTTTATACCGCCGGTTCCGTATACCATACTACACTTTTCTGGAATTTCGCCACAGGGGAGTGTATAACCAAGTTGTCGGGTCTTGCACCCGAGGGGGGGATCTACCCCTTTTTGCTATAACCGACACAAGTTTTTCATGCAACATAAGGCTCAATGGGATCTTCGATCCGACTTTATCGATTCCACATGCCAATCACCAAGAATGATGTTTGATTAACCATGCGTACACACACTCACTCTCATACCTAAGCCCATGAATGTGATGCCTCCGTTCATATGCAATGTATATAGAATGATTGCCATATGAACCAATTAAACCATACATTTTAATATGTATCATGGACAATTATATCATATGTACATAATCTCCAAAAATCTATAACAACGTCAAAACATCAACTAGCATGTATTAACATTTATAACTAATACAATTTGCAAGCATGTTATAACACATCAAGACCCACAAATTCAGCCCATGAAAGTGCACAAAAACAATCCATGAAAGTGCACAAAAACAGTCCATGAAAGTCCATAAAAATAGTCCATGAAAGTGCACAAATTCAGCTTATGAAAGTGCACAAAAAATAGTCCATTTAAGTCCATAAAAATAGTCAGCAAAGTGACCTATATGAAGTCCACAAAATGGCCTAAAAATAGTCCGTAAAGTGGCCTAAAAATAGTCCACAAAGTGGCCTAAAAACAGTCTGCAAAGTGGTCTAAAAACAGTCCACAAAGTGGTCTAAAAACAGTCTGCAAGTGGCCTATATGCAGTCCACTTTTTAGCCACTAAAATAGTCCAAAAACAGTCCATTTGGACAGCCCACATACCACTCAATTTCAGCCACTAAAACAGTCCAAAAGCAGTCCATTTGGATAGCCTATATGCAACCCCTTTTTAGCCACTAAAATAGCCCATAAATAACCATATTTTAGCCACAAAACAACCACATAACATTCACCTTTCAGCCACCAAAAACAGCCCCTTAAGGTAGTAGTAAAACCATAGTAGAAAGAACCCTACATCTTGTAGCGTGTAGGAAGTGATACAACTTCCAAACACACCATCCAAAGCCCAAGAACTTGATTTCTCAAAAATCTTTTCTTTGGATCTTAGGTGAAATCTCTCGTTCTTGGTACATATGCGTAGCCCTCATCGAGGAGATGAACTTTGGTTCTGTAACACCCCAAAATACACCTTGGCAGTATTACTATTTAAAGACCACTTACAATCATGAGAGCAACTACATCACTTCATATGCAAAAGAATTTTTCTTCATCATTCAGGCATATACAATAACATCCAAAAGAATATGCCCAACAATGGCATTTACATCCCCAAAAGAATATAAAAGTGGCTCTTGCAGCGGAAATACAAAATAAACTAGACTACACAATATTTCAAAGGATGTCCTAGTCTAGTACAAAAGCAGCTACTGCTCTACATGTCCACATCGGGATCTATGTTCTCCTCGAGGGGAGCCTCCCAATGCCCCGGCTCTTCGATGCCGAGATCCTCCTCTAGCACCACATCTGAAAAATGTAATTTGTAGGGGGGTGAGCACGAAGCTCTGTAGCCACATTTCTCCCAAACTCAAACAAGGTTTTAAAAACATGGAAACGGTCGGTCTCATTTCACAATTAACATATATAATCTTGGAAATAAAACAGGGGTATTTGAAAAGAGATCTCAAGTTTAGACAGTAGCAATAATTAAATAAATGAATCACAAAAATTGAGTTTAGCAACAGAAATCAATATTCCAATTTAGGCTATTTTGAAAAAGGGCTTCTTCCCCATGCATTGTCCCATACCAATGCATCGGCAAGAACGAC
>CM042187.1:21117031-21135485 GCA_023539305.1 Ilex asprella
TCAAATTCTATTTGATTTTATTAAAATTTTAATTTTTTTGATACAAAATTTGGAGAAGAACAATTGTGAAAATAATAAAATTTTTTGGGATAAAATCATCACTTTCTGTTAGCAACATTGATGGAAGGGAGATGAAGGGGATCTTCGTGTAATGAGTTTCAAACCTTAGGAGGTCTTCGTGTTATTTTTAAAATGTCAAAGAGTATCCGTGTAGTATTGTCAAAACTCAAGGGGTGTCCGTGTTTTTTATCTTAAAAAATAATGTGAGAAAATCGTCTAAATGACTTAAAAATATTGTCTGATAAAACTTCTAGAATGATGACAACCCCCCACACAATTCTAAAAGATAATAAAAAAAATATCAAATTTCACACCACAATCATCGCCCATTCACACCCACACCTACACCCACAAAAAAGAAGAATGAAAACACATAAAATATAACAAATAGAGCAAACTTAAAAAAAAATAACAAAAATAATCCATTGTTAATGAAAATTCTAGAGGAATTTAGGTCATGAATCATTTCAGACCTAATTTCAAGCAAAGATGTAAAAGTCAGATAAAAAAATAGCAAAAAGTGTGTGCTATTTTTTATTTACATCAAGTGTTATTTACAAATAAGAAGTAAGTGACAAAATACATGTCATTAGATATATAAAAACTTTAAATTAGTTTCTTGGAATAAAAAAATTTAAATGAAAATATGAAGTAAATAATAAAAAGAATGACACAGGAAAAACAAAAAAAAAAGATAATGGTACGAGAGAGAGAGAGATAAAGACTTAGATGATAGATAGAAGTCTTAGAAAAATTTTGCATAAGAACCGTCGGATCAATAATTGTCAAGCGATCTGAGCTGTGAAAAACTCAAGACAAATTTTTCCAACTACTTTATTATATAGATATATATAAAGAGAGAGGGGAGATGAGATAATGTGTTTAAAATGTATAAGAGATAAGAGAGAGAGAGAGTGAGTGAGAGAGAGTTGTATAAGAGATAGGAGTGTTAGAGTTAAGTATAATTACGATCGTCGGATCAACAATTTTAAAATGATCTGAACCGTCTTTTATGTTGGGATTACGTTGTCCGTTGGATGTGTTTATATTTTGTCTCAAAACGATCTGGACCTCTTTTTGTCTCCAAAATTCAAATTCAGCTCTACTTTATTATATAAATTCTTCAGTTTAATTTTAATAAAGTTATTGTGGTTTCTTATTAAAGAAAAAAAGTTACCTCAGGTAGCTTCTCTAAACTATATTTTTTGACTACTCGCAAAGTCAATCATGTCATTTTAATAATTGACTAAATTCCAATATTAAACGTTACCTCGTCCTCACAATTTTCCTCAATAACCTATCCGACGAGTGACACGTCAAAAAAAAATTATTTCAATGGACAAGATTCTTTTTAATAAACTAGAGCCCTTAACCAAAGTTAACTCCATCACCATTACGTCAAATATAGACAAAGGGCATAATGCAGGAGAAAATCATTCAAGACAAACAGAGACAATCTTCTAAATATTAGACTTCCGATTTGGCGCTCAAATCTGATTCATTTTGTCAAGAAAATTATTGATCTCTATTAGAATAATCATCTTTTGCGTTCTTGTTCACTATAGTCTTGATATTAATTGTTATGATTTCTTCTCGATTTTCGGTGATTGAGTTTCACTCAATGTCCCAAAGTTTGTCTTTAATAAGTTTAGAACTCCTATTATTCTTGCACTCTCTAATGCAGAAACATTCCAATTTCTTGAATCAAACATTGGTGAGGGGATTTAGGGTTGATTAGTTCATCTCTCTTCACGCCGCAACACTCTGTCATCTTCATCCCGACGGTTCTATTCTCTCTGATTGTTTAGAGTGGCCTTGCTTATCTCGTTGGCGGCACCACCTTCTCCAATTGTTAACTTCTATTCGACTGGTCTTGAGTGGTCTGTGGATGCTCTTAGTTTATATTTCATGAAGCCTTTTGCTTTGGAACAAAGTACAGCATTAAATCTTCTATCAAGCCAAGCCAATGTTATGGCCTCTTTGTTTTCACGTGAAGATAATAAAGTTTACTTTGGTAGAGTTAACTTCGGTTAAAGATTTTGGTTTATTAAAAAGAATCTTTCCCGTTGAAATATATATATTTTTTTGACGTGTCACTCATTGGATAGGCCATTGAGGAAAATTGAAGAGAATAGATAATGAAGAGAATTTGAATCCGCGGAGTGAGATTCTCTTCAATACACTTTCTCTTCAATTCTCTTCTTAGCTCATCATCCACCATGCATTCAAGTTGGACCCATTGTATACAAGTTTGTCAATTACTCATTAATAGTGGATGATGTGCAAAGAAGAGAATTAAAGAGAAAATGTACTAAAGAGGATCTGAACCCTTTCAGTATTATGTTTTTATTTTTTAATCAATAAAAATAGAGTGTATACAATTTTTATTATTTTAGCATTTTTAATTGAAGGTTGCAAATTATTCAATCCAAAATGACAGTAATACTTTTTCAATCCAAAATTAAATTATTACGTTTTTGCAATTTTCGATGTTTTACTTGAAGTTTTTTCCGAAATACATGTATGATAGGATTAAGGGTATTAATATGAAAAATATTACTTTCTTAAACTTTTGAGATGTTGCACCAAACATCGTCCATGTGAACAGATACACTTTTTTATTCACAAGCACTTTCTAGTTGTATGTTCACCAAACATCTTTTATGTTTAAAATTCCATTATGTAAAATTTATTTTATCAATAAGTCTTTGGTTCAATTGTACTTTTTATTTTATAGAAATTTTACTTTCTTGAGATCAAGGGTTTAAGTCTCTCCCCCTCCCAAAAAAAAAATGTGAAGTTCAACATATGAAGTACAGTTTTGATATGAATTTGTATTTTTAAAAATTACCATGATGCCACAATGGTATCTTGCCTTCGGCTTTTTACAACATTTGAAGCTATTGTTACCTACCTTAGTGGAAAATTGGTTTTAGGTGAGCTTGTACTGGTGAAATGAAAAAAAAAAAATTGTAGACTTTGAAACGCATAATTTCTTTTTTAATTGATTGTCTTTGTTCATATTATCATATTGCCACCGAGCATTAGATTCGTTGGTAAGGGACTGTTCTAGCTTAATCAAGGTCTCGAGTTTGAGTCTTGGGAATGCAATTGCGTTCGGTAGGAAGAGCTTTGTCGCCCTTGTGATCCTACCCGGCTTGAATCCGGATTAGTCGGAGCCCAAATTAACTTTCGGATACCGGATGGTTTGATAAAAAAAAAAATTCAATTATGCTCTCTACCCCCCCTCCCCGAGTTGATTTTATGGGACCTTTGTTGAAGTTATTCTAGTAAATTTCTTCTAATCTATAACTTTTAGATCCTATATGGAGATCATATAACTACAAATCCTAGTTAGTACAACTACTGGTGCATGATTTTACGATTAAGAATCATTTATCTATTGCAAATATCATATATTAATTTGCTATCATTATAGGATGCTCGTCTTTTGTGAATTAAAGCGTTTATCTGAGGAAGGCGAGTAACATAAACTCTTATTTTGGTCATTGCTTATATAGTATGTTGAAATAAAATTGAATGAATTTAATTTTTAATTAGTAAATATAGATGGAGTGAGTTTAGTAACTAATGTGGTAGATATAGATGGAGTAGACTTAATAGTTTGAAGTAAGAGAATTAAATAGGGTGGGAAAAGAGATTTAAGGATGTGGGAATAGCCCCTCCCATTTTGTTTTTGGGTGTCTGAAAAAATGGATCCAAATATCTATGTTTTCTATAAATTTATCACCAATGGTGAATCACCAATAATAAATTTATGTGAACCTAATTATAAATAACTTTATTCCTCATCAAATATAGACTGAGTATTAGCCAAATCTCATCTTTCCCTTAACTTTTGATGATCCAATCACAAGTACGATTTTCGCGATTATGCAGAGCTTTGCTACAAGAGATTTGGTGATTGAGTAAAACATCGGGTTACATTCAAAGAACTATTGACTTTCAACACATTTGCATACGGTGATGGTAATTTTGCACCAGTTCGGAACTCAGGCACCGAACCATGTATTGTTGCACACAATCAACTTCTTGCGCACGTCGTAGCCCTGAAATTGTATAAGGAGAAATACCAAGTTTAAAATCTAACAAAAGTATAACTATTAAGGATGGTGGTATGCTTGCCATTACTGAACATAGAGTTTATGCAGAAATTGCAAAAGGTAGTATTGGAATTACCCTATCGACTTATTGGTACATGACGTACTCCAATTCGACAGCCAACTATCGTGTTGCATGTCGATCGCTGGGCTTCACACTTGGATGGTTAGTATTATTTGTTGCTTCACTAACTGAAGGGTCACATGACATTGAAAAACATACAAAAACCAAATTATTTACTATTCTTAACTTAGCCATTGTGGACAGTTTTTTTTTCAAAAAGTAAGGTAGAATTTTTGTACATGCATATATTGAATAAAACTTGTATAGATATATAGCAAAATGAGTTTGTCTTAGTTGTTACAGAACTTCCACCTCCTAGAGAAAACTTGAGAGAAAACTTGAATTGAGTCTCACCAGTTATATAACGGGTCTCGACAAAAAAAAAAAGTTATATAAATAGTCTTATCCTCCTTCTCCTCTAGATTAGGCTAGATTTCTTGTTGTACATGAAAAAATCATGACACGAATTTATGTCCCCCTACACGCATTAAAAGACCACGTTATAAAATCACTGAGAATCAAATTATACATCATTAACTTTGATGATACCTAGAAATTTCTAAGGTTGAGCTCGGCAACCCAGCTCACATCGGGAGCCATGTAACACAAAAAATTTGAGCTCGAAATCCAGACCTCGAGCTCCCTTAATCCACGCCTCAAGGGAAACAGAGTGGAAGGCAACTGGCAACCACCAAGCTTCTTCCCAATGGAACTAGGCACTAGTCCAGACACCAAATTTGCAATTCCCCCATCACTGTGCATAACCACTATGCAAACCAAAGAAGACAATACACAAGGGGGCAAAGATCACGCTCTAGATTCAGCTAAGCGAGAAATTTCTTATAAACACTGTACAAAGCCATCAATAATATTCCCTCTGTAAACTCTATAGCGATCAATTTATGTTCAGGAACAAGAGACTTCCTTAAGACTGGATTAGTCGAGATTCCGGGCTGGTGAACCACTATAAACACTCTTTCTGATCAACCACTTATCTCCAAAATCCTATTCTCAAGAGCCTAGAAGCTCAAACTGAATCCATTGGTGCATCTTACATTCTCCGTTTTGCTCAATTGCGTTATACATACCATTAAACTACATTTTTTTAACTCTGATTTTGTTGGAAAACGCTTGCCAAAGTTCTCAACAATAGAATAAAAAATAATAAAGGGGCCATGTGCTTTTATTGGCGTGAACTACTATACTGCTACTTTTGTAAGCAATAACCCCAGTCCAAATACTGTCAACTTAAGTTGCACCACAGATAATTATGCAACTCTTATATGTAAGTCTGACATTGATCCCTCAAATTTATTGTAATGTACAAAAAAAAAAAATTATGCTAAAAGACATTATTTTTTTATGGCAGTTGAGAGAAATGGACAAATTATTGGTGCAAAGGTATACTTTGAACAGATATAATTTTTTTTATGCTTATTGCTTAAAAACCAGTCTTAGAATGATCATATTCTTAGTCAACCTAATATACTCTATTAATGTCTCAGCTGGGTCAATATGACTCCATGTTTATCCAAGAGGCATGAGGGATCTTCTCCTGTATGTGTAAAGAGAAAAATATAATAATCCGTATATCTATATTACAGAGAATGGTAATTTTTTTTCTTCACAAATAAATGTTTGCTTCGTATATTATGGGTCATCAACATAAAACCTCTATCTTCTTGTTTTTTAGACGGGTCTTCTATTACAAAGTTCTCTCTTGTAAAAAAATTACTTTCTAAAATAATTTCGAAAGGGAGATTCCTCCAAAGAGTTTGCTTTGTTTGCGGGAGATTGTCCTTTTACAACCTTTGTCTCCTTTCTTTTAGGCGAGTGTTCTATTACCGAGTCTACTCTTGTGAAAACAATCATTTGCTTAGACATTCTTTAAACAAAGACTATATTTCATGTAAAAACTTCAAATTTTGTTTGATTAGGACATCGAATAATTATATACAATTTTTACCCTAAACGCCATTGCTATTTCGTAGGGATTGATGAGCTAAACAATGGAACATTATCACTTAAGGAATTGCTCATGGATAACTTCAGGATACGATACTATTATCAACATTTGGCATGTTTTCGGAAAGCTATCAAGTAAGTTCTTAATCGCTAGCTATATATTTCATATTGATGTGAGATGATATCACATTAAGTCACGTTTGTTTTGGTAATGCTATTTTTACAAAATTTATCAATAAAATGTGTTAACCAAATCCCTTATTGTTATTGGATTAATAGTGGATTCCAATACTGATAGATGATATCTACTGTTAATTCAATGACAATAGTGTGTTTGGCCAGCAAATTGTCGATAAGTTAAGGCCAAGTAAAAAGCTATCAAATTTGACCATACCTTCTCTTGTAAGTTTATGATTGATAGCTCTAATTGGCCCATCTATTCTCTCTCTCTCTCTCTTTCTCTCTCTCTTTAATTCAGGGAAGGTGTCAATATGATGGCATACTTTGCATGGGCAATATTGGTCAATTTTGAACGGGCCACCGGTTACACTGTCCGTTTTGGATTAATCTATGTTGATTGCCAAAATGGGCAGAAGAAATAACCAAAATGCTCGATAGAATAGGTCAAAGTTTTCCTCAAGAAAAAGTCACAAATAATGGACGAGAAATCATTCTCCTCCAAGTCTTCTACTATGTTTGTTTTTTTGTGATGGTTGTCCGTGAGCTTGTCACGTCAAATAATAATGTAATAAAAAAATATCGTTCTAATAAACTTACCTCAGTGTAATTAAGTTATCTTAGGTAACTTTTGAATGTGATGTCATCCCTCACACTGGCAATTATGGATATTGATGAGCCCGAATTTTACCGGGCCAAGCCCAATCTAAATTAATCGAGAAGGTCCAAAAAAAGTTTGACTAGAATTGGGTCAACTCATTAGAAGGAGACCCAAATCACCAGTACCCAGAGAAGTTCGAGCCCAAAGCACAAGAGGAGTTCACTTGATCAACGCCTAAGGGGATCGCCAAACAAGTTTAACCCAAGAAGGACCTCACCTAAAGGCGCTACCCAAGCATCAAAGGGCGTTGCCCAAGGGACCTCACCTAAGAGGGCCACCCAAGTGGACGCCGCCCAGGGCCAGACCCTCCTGGACCGTCCTCCTTGGCCACTTGACTCCAACACAAGTCCAAGTCATTCGCTAGTACAAGTCCAAGTCCAAATTCAAGATGAGGGTCAAGTTCAACCCAGCTGAGAGACCTCCTCTGAGTGAATAGGAGCACGAGGAAGAGAATACCGGGATTGAAAATATTGAGTCCTACTAAAATAGGACTTACTAATGGTAAAAACCTCCTTTATCACGTCACCGCCTCACCCCTTGTACCCTAGCTATATAATGTAAGCCCTCTCAATATTGAGGGCACACCTCCAAAGCCTTTACACACACTACTCTCTCTCAGACTCTCTCTCTCTCTCCTTATGCACTGTAACTCTCCGGAGTACCGAGATTCATCAATAAAGAACGCCGGCCACCACTACCATTACAAAAAGTGGACGTAGGTCATCCGAGACCGAACCACTATAAATCCTGTGTCTACCCTTATTTACTATTTTTCATACGTGATTGCTATTGATTGTTCATTACTGCTCATTAATCACACTCGTGACTGTTGATATTGCACGAAACAATTTTGTGTATCATCAGTTTGGCGCCGTCAGTGGGAACAATCGAGTTTCTACTACCTTTCAACCATCTTGCAATCCATGGCAATCACGACCAGGTCGATGTCTCAATAGCCGGGAGACGACAACCCAGCACAATGGGAGGAGGCACCAAAGACCCCCGCGACCACGGCCATGACACGGACGACTGCTTTGATCTTAGAAGGCAGATCAAATAGCTTATACAACGTGACCAGTTGAGGCAGTACGTTGTCGGCAGAGGACAAGCCCCGTCACCTGGCCGAGACCAGGACGATAGAGAACACCAACAACTCCTTGGAGAAATCCAGACGATCGCCTATGGGCTAGGAGGAGGTGACTCCAACTCCACTAGGAATGTCTTGGCCCACCTATGAAATACCGAGCACTTGAAGATTTCATCTATCCTTTATTGCTTCAGTTAATTTCTTTTGTTATTTATTATTTTACGAAATAAAACTCTACGAATATTATTATGTTCGACTTGTTTGTTTTCCTAAAATTTATAAAACAGCCTACAAAAGTCAAAACATGACCTAGTAAACAAAAAGATAAAAGGCGCCCACCACCAAGCGCCCAGATGAGGGGTTTCGCCATCTGCACCTTGGGCACCCCCATGATGACGCCTAGACGATGGGTCTCGCCCCTCGCACCAGGCGTCTAGCTCCTCAGCACCCTCCTCATCTCCATCTCAATGGAATGAGTCTCTACTACGACAGCCCATCACCCGAGACTATGCGTAGCTCGACCTATGACTCTGTTCTCGCGCACGTAGTCAACTAGTAAGCCTCTGTTACGGCAGACTACTCCCGAGACTATACGTAGCTTGGCCTCTACGACTCTGCTCTCGCGCAAGTAGTCACCTCTGCTACGACAGCCATCACCCGAGACTATACGTAACTCGGCCTATGACTCTACTCTCGCGCACGTAGTCACCTAGTAAGCCTCTGCTACAGCAGCCATCACTCGAGACTATACGTAGCTCGGCCTATGACTTTACTCTCGCACACGTAGTCACTTAGTAAGCCTCTGCTACGACAACCATCACCCTGAGACTATACATAGCTCGGCCTATGACTCTGCTCTCCCGCAGATAGTCATCTAGTAAGCCTTTGCTACGACAACCATCTCCCGAGACTATACGTAGCTCGACCTATATAGTTTGCCATAACACCCATCCTCCAAGACTCTAATTAGTTCGGCCTCAGTTCATGCGACCCTCTCATGGGACGTCCACAACTCTGACTTTATTCTCGCACAATACACATTCGAAACTCAGGACGTCTGCATTGGAGTCTCAACTCCTACAATAGTACAACAACTAGCTCTAGTATACACAGAAGTTCTAGCTTGGAAAAGAGTGGGGGCACCACCAGGTCCCATCTCTAAGGAAACAATCCAGTAATCGGACCCTAACAGAGAAGCACCGGGGGCATAAAAGCTCGGTCCCTCGAGAAGAGCGAAAAACTCCAAAGAGAGCCTCCACCATTGCCCATGCATGCCAGACAACACCAACTAGAGCACAGTTTTCTCTTGGCACCGCCCAGCTCTCTCTCGCCCAAAGGAGATGCCCAACTCTCCTTCTCGCTCAAATGAGGCGTCCAAAGCCGCCTGTAATGCTCCTACCTCGCCTGTCAAGCTGGTGTCGCCCACCAAGTCTCCCCCTACATTCGATGCCATACAGGGGCTCACAAAAAATACGGTGTGTGCATCACCCATGGGGTCCTCTCATCTTGACTAGTCTTCCATCTCATCTTCACAACCGCATAGTGCAAAACACAAACCGCCAGCACGTGACAGGGCGTCGCCCACACTGCCCTTGACTCCTCGTCAATGCCCAAGACAGCTACTCGCTGAAGACAATTGCTCGCCCACTCCATGTTCAAGAGGGCGCCGCCCACTCCATGTTCAAGAGGGCGCCACCCACTTCATGCCCAACGGGAGCCAGCAGGAGTCGACAAAAAATATATATATATATTTGAATGCCAGCGCCCAAGAGGGCGACGCCCAAGCTAAAAAAAAAAAAGCTAGGAGGGCGACGCCTAAAGGAAGCCAACAAGGAAAAAAAAAAGAGGGAGTAAGAGAGGGCGGTGCCAAAGTGCAGACCAAGAGAAGAAAGAAAAAAGAAAAAAAAGAAAGAGAGAAGGTGGAGGGCAGCGCCCAAATCAGACCAAGAAAAGAAAGAAAAAAAAGGGGGGAAGAGGTTGGCGCCCAAGCAAGGAAGAAAAAAAAAGAAGAAAAAAAAAGGGGGAAAATCAACAATGGTGGGCTAAAGGGCCACCAAAATATATATATTTACACACACACACACACACACACACATATATATATATATAATTTATCTGATATCAAAAAAGTTCAGTGAGTTTTCGAGGATAAAAAGATACCGTGGGAAGCAAGAAAAATTCTGATTCGCCTGAATGAAGACGAAGCACATGCCCTCGACCTCTGTCTCTCAAAAACATCAGAGGATCGGGGCATGGGGGCAAATGATGAGCCTGAATTTTACCGGGCCAAGCCCAATCTAAATGAATCGAGAAGGCCCAAGAAAAGTTTGATCAGAGTTGGGTCAACTCATTAGAAGGAGACCCAAATCACCAGTACCCAGAGGAGTTCGAGCCCAAAGTACAGGAGGAGTTCACTTGATCAACTCCTAAGGGGATCACCAAACAAGTTTCACCCAAGAAGAACCTCACCTAAAGGCGCCGCCCAAGCATCAAAGGGACGTTGCCCAAGGGACCTCACCTAAGAGGGCGTCGCCCAGCTGGCCACCCAAGAGGGCGCCGCCCAGGGCCAAGCTCTCCTGGACCGTCCTCCTTGGCCATTTGACTCCAACACAAGTCCAAGTCCTTCGCTAGTATAAGTCTTAGTCCAAGTCCAAGTCCAAGATGAGGGTCAAGTTCAACCCAGCTGAGAGACCTCCTCTGAGTGAATAGGAGCACGAGGGAGAGAATACTGGGATTGAGAATATTGAGTCCTACTAAAATAGGATTTACCAAAGTGGTAGAGACCTCCTTTATCACGTCACTGCCTCACCCTTTGTACCCTAGCTATATAATGTAAGCCCTCTCAACATTGAGCGCACGCCTCCAAAGCCTTTACACACACTACTCTCTCTCTCCTTATGCACTGTAACTCTCCGGAGTACCGAGATTCATTAATAAAGAACGCCGGGCATCGCTGCCATTACAAAAAGTGGACGTAAGTCATCTGAGACCGAACCACTATAAATCCTGTGTCTACCCTTATTTACTATTTTTCATACTTGATTGCCATTGATTGTTCATTACTGCTCATTACTCACACTCGTGACTGTTGATCTCGCACGAAACAGTTTTGTGTATCATGAGACATGTTTGAATGTTTACCTTGAGTTTTTAAGACAAAGTAGAATGTGATTTAATATGATATCGGAAAAATATATGGAAGTTAAAATCAAAGGGTTAGGATATGATTGACTTTGTATGATTGATTGAACATAAAAAATGAAATCAAAAGTTTTTCTTATTTAATGATTTACAAGTAGCGTGTATATATATATATATATCTTATTTTTATTTGGCCTAGAAATTTTTACAAACCCTTATCTATACTATTATAAAATATCAACAAAAAGTGAAAATTTTTTGATTGACGTAAATAATCTTACTAAAAGAACTAATGCCTATTATATCCTACATTTTTATATTCCTCTCTTTAATTTTCCTCTAATATTAATTTCAAATTAAATTCATAATTTCATCTATACTAATCTCACCCATCAACAATTCAATTATTTTCCCTTAAACCTAAAGCTTTTTATTAGGTCATTGCACTAACCTGATGCCCCTTCATATCTCCTACCGCCCCCTTCATTTCTCACTATCACTGCTGAAGGGTCGCTTCTGCATAACCTCCCAATTGATAAACTTTGTAATTATAACTCATACGCAGTATCGATTCTAGACAGTGTCATTCGTCTTCCAAGTTTCGTTCATCTTCAGATAATTAACACTCAGATCCAATCTGCTTTCCTACAGAGGAAGCAATCATTAACTCCGTTTTGTTTGGCCATTTCTTGAAGAAACTACACACGGTTTCTGTAGCATATTTCTGAAGAAGCTTCACGTTATATTCTTAAACATCATTAAATCACTGTCCAGTTCAAAACACTTCTCTCTCTGTGGGTGTGTTGACAAACTGGCATGCTCCTTGAATAGGTAGGTACTCCCCCATTGGTTCGTTGCATTTTATTTTTTAGAACATAATCCTTTTACTCTCTTTTTTTTGTCAGGTCTGCTCTTTTGCACTTATAACAAAAATAATAGATGTAGATTGCGGAAGAAGCACCAGGTTACGCATTTTGCCAATGTATAAAGATTCATATATTCTGTCTCAAACTGCATAGTAGTCTATTAGTCGGAAAAAGTATAAATTTGTAAGATAAGTTCACTTTTGCACATTTGTTATTTCTTCTTTTCTCAAATTTTTATCCATTTAACATCTAGCCACACGTGACTAATGCAAGTTATGGTTCCCCTACCTGAAAATCCTCGGAAATGGTTGTCAAAAGGATGCAAGGAAGAGGTTGCAATCAATAGCTATCTATATCAATCTGCCTGCTGAGATGGAGATTCCAAATGCTTATTTAGAAATTTGCCCAATGTATAGGATGGTTCAGTTTTTTTTTTGTCTGGAAATGCCAAAATATATCGCAAAGCTGGGTACTATATTTGATGGTCATCATCACTTTTGTTTCAAGGATATACTTTTACTTTCAATTTATTTTTTAAATTAAGGAAAGCAGACACTTAGAATCATATATTTTTTTGCTTCCTTCCAATTATATTTGGTCTTAATTCTAAAATTCTCCACCTACAAATTTTACCTGCTTATGTAATTGTCTAACAAAGTTTTCCATTTTATATAACTGTTAACACGGTGTGGTTTTTAAATGCATTTGAACTGAATCTATTTATAATGTTCTAATTCATGAGTTTTAGTTTCTGGGTTGAACACTTTACTATGTATTCGAAGGGGAAAGAAGTGAAAAAGATGCCGTGTTGCTCAACAAAGACTGACTTATTATTTATATTTGTTTTGAATGAATTGATTGAACGTGTTTGAACTAATCTACAGACAGTAGTTTATCATCAACATAGGTTCTATTCATACGTTCATTTGGCCTTTCAAATGAAAAAGTGAAGAACATTGATCATATTGGATAAGGACACTTCCATTCCTTAAAAAAGATTGATCATAGCTCAGAACATTAAATTATGAATAAAGAATTTGTCAGATGTTGAGCACATAAAAGAAATCTAAAAACTTCTTAAAACACAAACATGGGGCACACGACTATATTTACAAATGATTGAATACATTTCATAATACAAACACTTGTGCATGCAAAATTATAGAGGAAAAGGTGAAGTAAAAAGTGAAGAACGGAGAAAATTGTGAAGGCAAGGTTGTTACCTTGTCTATATATTAGGCGTCTAATTGACATCACTACGGAAGTTTAATTTTGACCACTTTTTGGGTTTATGATTTACTATGATTGATACTTTTTATGGATAATTATAGTTTTATTTTCTCTTGACTTGTGCTAGCATGTTTAATTTCGTCTCACATGCAATGGAGATGGGGTGATTTGTTATAATTTTTGTGTATATTATCTGTACTTGCAGAACCTCATTGACTTGACAGGTTATTAAAGTTTTAAGTCTGAAACTACAGGTATACGTCGAAAAAAGAAAATGTTACATTGGTAAAAGTCTGTTAACTCTTAGAACTATAAGGGCTTGCTCATTGTCACTTTGTTGACAACGTAATAGTTTTGCTCAAATGATGTTTTTCCTTAGTTTTCAAATTATTTCTAAAAGTCATCCAAATAATTTATCACTTGCAAATATTTATTTAATTACTGTAATATTTCTTTGTGAGACGATGTACAAAACTTGTAATAGCTAGTAAAAGTTGCATGACATTATAAAGATGATATAAAGAACAATATACTAGCCCCAAATATTAAATTCAATATTTGTTTAGCCAGTACTTTTTGGGTATTAGAAAATGTGATTTCTAGCTTACCAATATTGATGTTTTTTAAAGATGTTGATTTCAAAAAAGAAGTTATCAATTTATCTAATGTGCACTATTTTTATATTCAAAATAATTCACGTACAACGTATGTGTGCATCAACACGTAATTACAAATGGAACGAGACAACAATGGAGTGGGATTACTATTACTTAACCTTTTTTTCTCATTTTGCAATTTGGTCAAGAAATTGACCTACTTCCAACATCTTTTGTTAATGCATTTGGCTCAAAGGAATTATGTTCAACAAATTAATTTGAATGATACTAACTTCAACTGTTTTAAACGTGATACGAAAAAAAGCAATAGCGCGTGTTAATTTTTTATTTTTTTTGATAAGTAATAATGCATGTTAGGTTGGCACAGTTAAATCTCAATTTTTAAGTTAATAACACCAATTAAACTATAATTTAAAGTGGTTCATGTGCACCAACTAGTTATACTAAAAGTAAAATTTTATATTTTGTACAATAATCCAAAAAAAATTGAGCTACAAGAGAACCAACTGAATGTCATATACCAAATTAAGTTATAAAAAATGAAAGTAGGCAAATAACATTATATTCCACCTATCTTATTAAATTTTTGCTGAACTCAAGAGAGTAGTCAATGCAAGTTTGGACATTGTGCTGCAAAAAAAAAAAAAAAACAAGATTATTGGCTTGGACCCATAAATTCCACAAACAACAATAAAATTGTAAATATAACTATCTTTATCAATTATTTATATCCATACCACCATTTCATTTCTCAATCATGCAAAAAAAAAAAAAAAAGTTTTAACTAAACAAATTATCTCAATACTTAAACTACATAAGTTTGCATATTGGCAAATCCAATTAAACCCATTAGTCCTATAAATTTGTAAAATAACTTAAGTATACAATGCACGAAAAGAAACGAAAGAACAAAGTGAAAGAAGTCTAAGAGAACAAAGTGAAAGAAGTCTTCATTGGCCAACTAACAATTTTTTTAAAAACCATTTGATGAAATGGTTGTAGAGTTATTTGGTCAGCTACCATTACTCGTACTCGTCATATTAATGTTACAATAAACTTCCACAGGAAAAGTTATCCAAAATAGTTTGCCATGGACCAAGTGTACTCTCATAATGCCCAACTTTGTTACTGACATGTATAACCAAATGCTGACCATAATTAGGTTGTTGTTTGGAAAGAAGTATTCCTATTTCAAATTGTTTAGAAATTTTATATTGACTTCATTATGTCCTCAATATCCATGTCCACACACAAGTTTTTACATTGAGATAGAAATTAATTTGGTTTCATAACATGCATGCAACAAACAGATATTGAAAAATACTATGAAGAACAAAAAAAAATTGGAGGATAAAAACAGAAGAAAGGGGATAACTATCAAACATTTCAACCAGTATGTATCCCATCAACCCAATCAATTTTTCTCTATGCGGAAATGATATTTGCATGTTTTCAATACACCAAAAACTATTTGACCCTATCATACAAAACTCCAAGTGCAAATTAATATATATGCACTTTAACCAGTCAGCTGAATCAACTTATTGTAATGGATTTATTTGCCTCCCAAATGCAAAAGCATTGTGATATGCAAAAAACAGAACTCTATGAAAAATGACAGAGAAAGTGCCCATAACCACCAACAAACTACTCATTGAGATTAGCACCTTGTTGGAAATATAGATCTTTGATCAACAGACACCTTCATAAAATACCATGCTTACAATTGATTAGTCACAAAGAAAATAAATTGCAGGTTTCACAAATTGCTATTCTGCAATGTCCAAAGAAGATGAAAAGTGTCAATCAATACAGAAGAGAAACAAAACCAGAATAAAGTTTGAGTTCTAGAAGTGATGATTCCATGTGCATTTTAGGAGCAATTACTTTGCTGGGGAAAAATGAAGGGAATTGGAATAAAATATGTTAACAATACTCCTTATAAAATTAAAAACTAGTACATGAAAAGACTACCGAAAGCCCCTATAAATTATTGCAATTATACCTCCATTATTTAGAGAAGAAGAATGGACGATGCTTCATGAAGAGAGGCCATTCAACTTCAGAAACGAATAATCGGTGCCCAGCAGACACCCTAATGGTTTGTAACCATCATCATTCCACAAAAATATTAAAGAAGTCATTAACTTAAATAGATAGTATTGTAATTATTTATTTTGCTAAGGCTAATTCAGTCAATCAAAAAATTTTCAACTATAGTGACTATTAGAAGTACTAGTTAATGCACACGTGCGTTACACGAGATTTATTTTGATAAAAATAAATTAAAAATTGTATAACACATTGGAAAATATTTATTTAAGAGGACAAAATATACAATACAAAACAATCATGAGGAAAAATCCATGTTTTACTCGTATTGGCTCGTCGAATGGGCCGAGGGAGCCAATTACTTTCCAAATGTCTCAAATATTAATAGTGCTTGATAGAAGGTTACATGTTCCACATTGCAATTTGAAATCAAGAACACATGTCAGTTATATCTTAATATTGAACAATTAGTTAAAACTGACAAAATTACTTAGTGCACCAACATTACTCTCGAGTCTATTATAGCTTATGAATGTCTGGCCTATAACTGTTGAACAATTACTATGTAGAACGCAAATATATAATAAGAAAAACCCATTGTTGATACAAGCTTAATAATTTATATCAACCAAATGCTAAAAAATGAAACAATCACAATATATTCTTTTGACAACATACACTCCTGCTGACACAAGCTTGCAAAGAAAGGGATGGGGTAAGTGCCATTAGTCAAAATAATGCTTTCAAAGTTTCATTTAGTGTAGTAAATGCAACATTGGAAGAGTATAAAAACTACGAAGTCTAAAGACCTAAGGATAACATGTGGCTTAAGAATGACGAACACAAAAGGAATAAAGTATGTGACTGTAGCCAACATCGAATACGTGCCTCTACCAGTCCACCTCCCCTAAGTCTTTGTGATGTATGCCAAGTTATAGCTAACCAACTGCTGATTGTTGACATTGAACATGCTACAACATAGAGAGAGCATAATACACCAAAAGAAAGTAACAAATAAAACATATCATAGTAAAATAATAATCCACGTAACAAAAACACATGGGATAAAAGCATTTAAAGGGAACAAGTAAGTGCATGACTGATGAGCACATAATATTGCACATTTCATGGCCTCATTAGATTCATTATAACTCAACTTTTGCATTTAATTACTTAGTGTTAGCCTATTTTATGAATAATATTGAATTCTCGATGTTGCATGTTTTGATAGCTTAAATGTTGGATTTTAGGACCTTGCAACTATGTTGGATGTGTGGTAATGGCATGGACACAATACATGAAGAATTGGAGGCTTAAAAGTGCAAAAAATCAAGGAGGTATTAGTGTTTTGAAACAAAGGCACCAGCTGCCACGTCACGGGAAAGTACTACCTCGGTTTTCCTTCATTTTGACCATGATCTACTCAGAATTTGGAAAAGTTTAAAACATAAAAGTTGTAGATCTGGATGTCTTATGTGTCATGTAAAAATTTAAGCTCAATCCAACGGTTATATCAAGAGTTATGTCAATTCTATCAAAACTGGTCCAGAGCATGGGAGAGGTATGGGCTGCCACATCACTGGGAAGTACTGCCTCTTTTTTCCTTTATTTTGACCATGATATACTCCGAATTTGGAAAAGTTAAAAACATGAAAGTTTTAGATCTGGATGTCTTCTGTATCATGTAAAAATTTCAGCTCAATCCAACTGTTATATCAAGAGTTATGCCAATTATATCAAAGCTGGTCCAGAGCATGGGAGAGGTATGAGCTGCAATGTGGGGGTTGGCTCCTAGCATGTCAAGACCCATTCTTTCAACCTCTCATTGATGGGAGGCCTGCACACACATGCTAGGGACCATCATGCATGAAAATGAATGACACACACTCCATATATACAACATTATTCAGCATTTTGAAAGGTGGCTACCTAAGCTAGGAGTAGTTTTAGTGAGGAAGAAGATGAATAGTAGCAATGCTTATGTTTTTGCATTTTCCTTTCCATTTCAATTGTTGTAAGTTTTAAACTTCTTGTAATCTTTAATTCTTGCACTTTAATCTTAGCTATTTCAAGTTTATTGCAAGTTTAATTACATGTTATTCATTTCACCATTGTTGTTTTAAGCTTTCTTCATTTCTTAGCTTAAAATGTGTTTTGAATATTTTTCTTCATAGACTTAGTTTTCTTGCTTTAAGTTAAGTTCTATGCTTCATGTCTTCATTATGTCCATTTAAATTATGCTTGTCTTTCCTTTGTGCATGAGTAGCTAGGATTTTAGTTGGTTAATCCAAGGGAGATTTCTCTTGAGGATTTTATTTCAACTTTTTTTCATTCCTCCCTTTAGGGTCAAATGGTTCGGTTTGACGGGGTTGAGAGTGGATGAGTTGGTGAGTCTTTGATATTCCGTAGGCCT
>CM042187.1:21135585-21151179 GCA_023539305.1 Ilex asprella
ATTTACAAACCCCAAAAATACCATTCACAAGCCCAAGGGATGACATTCACAAGCTTCCAAATGTTGTCATTCACAATCTTCCAAAAGTTGTCATTCACAAGCTTCCAAAAGTTGTCATTCCACAAGCTACCAAAAGTTGTCATTCACAAGCTTCCAAAAGATGACATTTGGATTACTTTAATCTCTTTTTGTTTAGGGCTTTAATAATAGTCATCTTAGAATTCACAATTGGTTCCCCGGTAGTTTGTAGCTTTGACGCATAAAACCCTGAAAATAACAACAATTAATGCATTATCCCTAATTCACACACTAACCGTAATAGGTCAATTTTGATTAGTTTAACTTTGTTTAACTAACACAATTGACCTATTAACTTAATTAAATCATGCATTAATCAAGATTAATCACTCAACTGCTGGTATGACAAAATGCTAATGCTAGAAACAAATTTAAAGTATAGCATGTGCAAAAGTACATTTTAAAATCTACAATCCCGTAATCCCTCAATGCTATGCAATGTCAATGTGCATAACACACTCATGCAACCCTATGCTACCCATGTCTCAATTCACGGTCTGCCCCTGTCAGCCCGTGAGTACTTTCATTGGCACCACAGGATCTACACCCTCATAATGTATAGCACCAAGTGCTCAACTCACACTATGTTTCTAGGATTCATGTATGCCAAGATGCCATGATTTTTTTCTCAATGTGAATTCAATGAAACATTTCACCAAACGCGTGGCATATAATTTAAAATATGTCTCATTCATAAAGTAAAGCATAACTTCAAATTCACAACACTTTGTCTTCATGAATGTGAGGCACAATTCAATGAATTAAAAATATGACCAAGCTTCATGTCAATTATTTTCATAATTTCTCAAAGAAACTACAAATACACAAACTACCAACTCATGAAATAAATCATAACTTTCAAACCATAAGAGTTTCTCTGCATGAACATAAGCTAGAATATAATAATTCAACACATAAGCAAGGTACACCTTTATCATAGTAACAAATTGTCAAGAAACTCAAAGAACACAAAAGTACTTAAACTAGTAGCTATAAGTTTTCAAAGAAGCTACCACCTAAGTGATTTTCTAACATCAAGTAAACACTTAAATCATTCAATCAACACATAGAATGGCAAGAAAACTTAAATTTATTTTCAACTTAGCAAAATATCATACCTAAAATGGTTTTTCTCAAACCAAGGGAGTTGTGTTCGCTTTATAGCCGAACCTATCGGTTGATATGAACAACTTCTTAGAAGGAAGTCTTGTAAGAATCTTGGTCTAGGAATGAGTTTTGGTGACTTGAAGATTGAAAAACCTAGGGTTGTTTCTTCACTTTCTCTCTATGAACATGTACTGCCCTTATTCAGACCAAAAAATTGATATTTTTACACTAAGAGGGTTGTATTTATAGTAGAGGGCAAAGGTGCAAAATGACTCTTTTGCCCTTGATGAATCTGGGACCCCGTTACACTACAACCCATCTCGGAACGCCTCAATTCAACATTTTATTTTAACCAAAGTTCTTCAAATTATTTTAAATGAAAATTTTCAAAAAGCACATGTCCATTTTAGCCACCCGAGATGCATTTTTTGTTTAATTTTTTAAACTATTTATGTTTAAGCTCAAATTCACATAGTAGATGTATTTTAACATTCTAAGAATGTTTCTCTTGCATGGAATACTCAAATTATACTCCTAAACATGAACTACACTTAAACATGGAAGAAATCATGAAGCCTAGATAGTTGTGGTGGCAATGCTAGCTTATAGGCCACCTTACCAACCTTCACAAGAATCTCAAATGGTCCCATAGACCGCGGCGACAGTTTTCTGCTACACCTGAATCTCCTCAATCCCCGTCATGGGGCTACCTTGAAGAACACATGTTTTCAAACATCAAATGATAGAGGTCACCGCCTCCTGTTTGCATAACTCTTCTGGCGACTATGTGCTGTCAACAGATGCTGTCTAATCACCTGTATCTTGTCCGTGGTCTCACAGACTATGTCAAGCCCTAAAGCAGCTGTTTTCCCTACCTCAGTCCAACATACCGATGAACGACACGACCTACCATACAACGCCTCAAAAGGTGCCATCTCAATGCTAGACTGATAGTTGTTGCTGTAGGCAAATTCTAGTAAAGCAAGGTGATCTTCCCAACTACCCTTGAAGTCCATAACACATGCTTTAAGTATGTCCTCAAGTATCCGAATAATACGCTCTAACTGGCCATCAGTTTGGAAAGTAGTACTAAAAGTAGCAAAGTCCCCAAGGTTGTCTGAAGACTCTGCCTAAACAGTGAAGTGAAACGTGGTTCTCTGTTTGAAACAATAGAAACCGGAATATCATGTAGTCTTACTATCTCTCGAATATATAATCTACTGAGAACATCCATTGAATCAGTCGCGCTAATCGGTAGGAAATGTCTGGACTTCGTCAACCTGTCAACAACAACCCAAACTACATTGTGACATCTAGGTGACTTCGGAAGACCCATCACAAAATCCATTGTAACAAACTCTCACTTTCACTCAGCTACTGGCAATAGCTATAACAAACCCCCAGGTCTCTGGTACTCAGCCTTAACTTGCTGCCACATGAGATATCTCGATACAAACTGCACCACATCCCCCTTCATCCTCATCCACCTATACTGGCAACGTAAATCATGGTACATCTTAGTGCCCCTGGGTGTACTACTAGGCGTGAATGATGGAAATCTCTAAGGACATCAGCCCTAAGAGAATCTAGAACAAAGACTCTACCCATATACCTCAGGCTAAGGTCAAAATAAACTGACCATCCCTCAAAGCCCTCGGCACTTGCAACTCGTGCTCGAATCCGCTTGCCTCTGTATCCTGTAATTGTGTCTCAATAACCTTGCTCAACAGTATAAGCTGTGCACAAACACTGAATAGTGTACCGTGTCCCTCTAACTCGACAAAGTCTAAGTTAAACTCACCAATGTCTCCTATCATCTCCCACTCCCTAATAGCAATGCTAGCTACCGTGCTCCTTGGTCTCCTACTAAGTGCATCTGCTATGACATTGGCCTTCCCAAGAATGTACTGAAGGTTAAAGTCATAGTCCTTCATTTACTCCATCTATCTCCTCTGCCTAAGATTCAAGTCTTTCTACGTGAAAATGTATCTGAGAACACCTCGAACCTCTCCCCATATAAGTAGTGTCGCCGACTCTTAAGTGCAAAAATGACGGCAGCAAACTCCAAATCATGTGTGTGGTAATTCTGCTCATGATCCTTCAACTGACTAGAATCATAAGCTAGCACTCTACCCTCCTGCATCAACACACAGCCTAATCCCTCTCCTGAAGCATCATAATAAACGGTATAGCCAATACCTCCCTCAGGTATAATCAAAATAGATGCTGAAGTCAGCTTCTTCTTCAGCTCCTGAAATGAATGCTTACAGTCATTTGTCCACTCAAATCTAATGCCCTTATGTGTCAGACGGGTCATCGGCACTGCAAGACGAGAAAACCGCTCCACAAATCAATAGTAGTACCCTGCCAATCCCAAGATACTTTGAATCTCAAACACACTCTTGGCCTCTCCCAACTTCTAAAAACGTCAATCTTAGAAGGATCCACATATACACAACTACCTAACATTACATGGCCTAGAAACTGCACCTCTTGAAGCCAAAACTCACACTTCGAGAACTTAGCAAATAAACAGTGTTCCCTCAAAATCTGTAACACAGTTCGTAGGTAAAAGGCATGTTCATCCTTAGAATGTGAATAAATCAAAATGCCATCAACAAACACCACAATAAACTGATCTAAATAAGGACTAAAAATGCGATGCATCAAGTCCATGAATGCAGTCGGGGCATTCGTCACACCGAATGGTATAACCACGAATTCTTAATGACCATAACCAGTGTGAAAAGTTGTCTTCGCCACATCCTCCTCCCACACTCTCAACTGATGATACCCCGATCTAAGATCAAAGATTGATCAGTTTACACAATCTCATTTTCGGATCAATCTAAAAGCTACCTCCCTCAAGAGTACACACTTTCACTCTCCCCCTATAGCAATCTATACTTGCCCGAAAAGCAAACAACCAATCCATCCCCAAAATAACATCAAAACCAGACATGTCAAGTAGAATGAAGTCAAAATAAAGGATGAAATCAGCTATCTTTATCGAGCAATCTCTATAGATCCTCGTCAATATCACACTACCCCCAACTGGGGTGTCCACATGCAATGGTGGGTCTAACCGATCTATGTCCAACCCCAATTTCATGGCAAGCATGGTAGATATGAATAAATGAGATGCACCCGAGTTTATTAATATGCGGGCCCATGAACTAAACATAAGGAATGTACCTCGAAACACTAAAGCTCCAGAAGTAGATGCCTCTGGTGTGATCACTTCATAAACACGACCCTGAGTAGTCTGGCCTTGCCTACCCTTTCAGGTAATGAGTAATTTTCTTACTCCATATTTCTTTCCCTTCAAAGGCTTACCATGTCATTCTCAATCAATCTTCAAGCAAAGTCATCGAATATAATTCATCAATTATTGCACCATGATCTTCCAATCATATTCTTTTTGAATAATTCTTAAAAATCCAATTGTACAAAAATTAAGTCATCACTTAACATTTAATTTTTTTTTTACCCAAAGCAACACTAGCTAACTATTCATACTAATTCCAGACCACTATTAAAAACCTCAAATAAATGGTCATAGAACAACCTCCAATCCACTCAGAAGCAAAATCACAATGTGTATTTCTTATTCCAATATCGACATAAATACTTATTCATTTTACCATGCCCCTCCAATTGATTTTATTTGAACATTGTATTATTTTATAGTCTCATAGTCACCCTAATGGAAGACATATCCAACTCAAAGTTTTCACCATAAAATCAAATTTTCAATCTTTCCGCAATTCTTAACATCTCTGTCAATTCCAATAACTTAACCTAAGAAAAAGTTTATAAAGGACGCCACAGTTAACCTTATCTCCAAGCAGCAAAATTGAATTGCCACACATCTTTGACTTCACAAATTAAAACAACTAACGGTCAGGCAAAATAATGAAAATTGACATAACTTAAAAAAGTTATAACATCATAAATCATCATACCTCGAAGCCTTTTTATTTTCATACATTCTCAGCCAAAATACACTAATACGCTCTATGGCATCCAAAACTCATAACGTAAAAATAATTCCTTTGTCACCACACATGTCTCCTACCTATCTCCAATATTTGTGTACCCATTTCACAGCAACTCCCATGTAAGATCCAATTCTTAAGCTATGATACCAAGTTGTCACGCCCTGAATTTTCACAAACCCGGGGAGTGAGTAAAAAAAAGAAGAAAAGTAAATGAAATGTCATTAGATTGGATATTTTGATTTTTCATTCATTTCCCACGTTTTCCTATTTTTTTCCTAAAGTTTTTCAAGCCACTTTTCTTCCATTTTTAGCCTATTTTTTCAAGGTTTCTAAACCCCTTTTTTGACATCCTTTCCACCTATTTAAAAGGTGTTTTACACACTTAACAAGTCTTTTAATTTTTTCATAAAATTTTGAAATAACCTCCTTTGATTTTCAAGCATTTTTCCAACTTAATATTCACAATATTACATATGCATAAGTCTATCACAACCCACCCTCACTCGCTGGCCACAATACATGTAAATTAAGCATATATCCTTTGTTTTTAACATACACATCTAATTTTCTCAATATACATATAAAATACTCATTAAATAAAGTACATATTAATTGGATTTACACCCTTACACTTTAAAATGACCCAAGGTCTATAATATATTAATTTTTTAATTTAAAATACAAGTCATTTTGACTTATGCTCATACATACAAAATATACCCCAATGGCCAAATATCCATTCAATCCCCTTTTCTCTCCTTCCGATAAGACTTTCTCAAGTCTCAAGTACCGGGAGCCTCATCTGTAATAAGATATCCCACGAATGGGTCAGCTCAACTGCTAATATGACAAAATGTTAATGCTAGGAACAAATTTAAGACGTGACATGTGCAAGTTTACATTTTAAAATCTACAACCCTGTAATCCCTCAATTCTATGCAATGTCAATATGCATGACACACCCATGTCTCGCTTCACTGTCTGCCCCCGTCAGCTAGTGAGTACTGTCATTGGCCAGATTTTAGATTTTTCACCACAGGATCTACACCCTAATAATCCATAGCACCAAGTGCTCAACCCACACTATGTTTCAAGGATTCATGTATGCCAAGATGCCATGATTTTTTTCTCAATGTGAATTCTATGAAACATTTCATCAAACACGTGGCGTATAACTTAAAATATGTCTCATTCATAAAGTAAAGCATAACTTCAAATTCACAACACTTTGTCTGCATAAATGTGAGGCACATTTCAATGAATTAAACATATTATCAAGCTTCATGCTCATTACTTTTATAATTTCTCAAAGAAACTACAAATACACAAACTACCAACTCATAGAATAAATCATAACTTTCAAACCACATGAGTTTTTCTACATGAACATAAGCTAGAATATAACAATTCAACACATAAGCAAGGTACACATTTATCATAGTAACAAATTGTCAAGAACCTCAAAGAACACAAAAGTACTTAAACTACTAGCTATAAGTTTTCAAACCAACTACCACCTAAGTGATTTTTTAACATCAAGTAAACACCTAAATCATTCAATCAACACATAGAAATAAAAGAAAACCTAAATTTATTTCGAACTTAGCAAAATATCGTATCTAAAATATTTTTTTCTCAAACCAAGGGAGTTGTGTTCGCTTTATAGTTAGGACCCCGTTAAACTATAACTCATTCTGGAACGCCTCAATTTGACATTTTATTTTAACCAAAGTTCTTAAAATTATTTTCAATAAAAATTTTTTAAAAAATAAATTTTCTAGTGGTCGGGTTTGGCCGGTCCCACCTAGGTCACCCGAGATGCCATTTTTGTCTAATTTTTAAAATTATTTTATTTTAGGCTCAAATTTATATAGTAGATGTATTTTAACATTCTAAGCATGTTTCTCTTCTACGACATACTCAAATTATGCTCTTAATCATTGCCTACGCTTAAATGATGCATGTGTAGTGTCCTACCGACAAATAGTGCATGAATAGTGTCCTACTAGCAAAACTGAAAAATTTATTCTCACTTTTCAAATCTCTACAAAATCCTTGTTAAAATTATAGTCGCGTAAGTTTGAGTTACGGATGTATTGACTTTTAGGTCAAATTTAATTTTTTAGGTGTTTAAGGTTGATAAGGGTAACTTTGCCATTGAATCTTGTAGGACATGAAACATTGAGTTAGACATTTACTTCATATAGGGATTCAGAGGGGTAAAATAGTAATTTTGGTGTTCGGGTGTTAAATTATAAAACTAAATATTTTTATGTTAAAATAGCATTAAAAATGAATCCAAAATGTCGAAAAATCTTAAGGTAGTCATAAGGATCAAGTTATGGATGTTTAAGAGAAAATTTGTAATTTTGGACAAATTGCATTTTTTTGCCATGAATAGTATTTTTTAGAGGGATTTTCTGGGTTTAAAACCCCAAATTCAGCTTATTTCTCTCATTTTTCTCATATCTCTCACCCAAAACTCCTCCACCCATCTTAGAACTAGAGAGATAAAGAGAGAAGAAGATAGAAGAATGGCTTTGTGGCTTGGGCTTGGCTTGAGAATCTTGGAGATTAAGCTTGAAATTCTAGATTCTTAGGTGGGGTTTTCCTCTCTTGAATTTACATTGTGCATCTCATGTATTTTCTTCAGCTAAAGCTTACTATATGTTTGATGGCAAAATACTTGTTATAAACCTTGATTTAGTATTGAGTATGCCATGAATTGTGAACCCACATGCACAACAATGATTTTAGTGTTATGAGTTTGAAACCTTATTTTGACTTTAGTTATGAGTATTTGATTAAACTTATGATTTGGGCGTTTTTAAGTACATTATGATCTTGTACATAATATGACTTATTCTATTGGAAATGGAAATGATTTAAGTGTTATGGGTTAAAAATCCTAGTTTGAATTTAGTTATGGGTATTTGATTAAACCTATGATTTGGGGGTTTTGCAATTTGTTATGATCTTGTACATAATATATATTACTTATTCTCTTGGAAATGAAAATGATTTTAGTGTTATGGGTTTGAAATCCTAGTTTGATTTTAGTTATGGGTATTTGATTAAACCTATTATTTGGGGGTTTTGAAGTATTGTAACGCCCCAAAATCAACCTTGGACGGCATTACTATCTAAAGTCATTCACATCATGAGAGCAACTAATAAAATCCAACAATAAATAGAATTTCATTCATCAAATCAAATATCTACAACATTATCACAAAAGAATATGCTAGAACATGCCCATTATATCCCAAAAGAATATGCCCAACCATGGCAATTACATCCACAAGAATCAAATTTAACTTGCAGCAGAATAACAAAAATATTAGACTCCACCGAGTCTTTAAAGGAGTTTTCTAGTCTAGCACATAGGAGAGTATAGCCCTAAGCATCCACCTCGGGATTCATGTGCCCTTCTAGCGGAGCTTCCCAATACACCTATTCATCGACTCCAAGCTCCTCATCTAATACGTAATCTGAAAAAATATATTGTTTGTAGGGGTGAGCACTAAGCTCTGTAGAAAAATTCTTCCAAACTTTAACATGATTTATAAAACATATAAAATAAGTCGGTCTCTTTTCACAAATAGCATATATAGCTTTTGAAAGAAATTAAGGACATTTCAATGGATCTCAAGTTTAAGCAAGAACAATAATTAAATGAAAGGATACAATCAATTTCCAATAATGATGATTCCAACCGATTATCATTTCTACAACAACCATTTGCTCAACAAGCAATCATCCACCACGTGAACAACAACAAGAAACCACAACGTATCTCAGGTATGATGTATGGTTCACATGAATAAACACATCGAGAATATCCTGGTGCACACACACACACCTAAATCCTCGCAAAGATATCCAACTTTAGGAAGGGCGTTTGTCAACACAATGGTAGTGACAAATACAACCCAGGAATAATATACTAACCCTCAGCTTCAGTACCCATGAGTGAATAGTGGTTTGGTCCTCACAAGGAAGCCCCACTACGAGTGGAAGGAAAACTTCAAACCCGCACGGAGTAAGAAATGCATCTACTCACTCTAAGATACCCAGTCAACGGTCATCCATGGTCATCCAAACATCCATAAGAGATACAATTTCCAACAAATTTATCAATTTTTACATAGAGTATTACAATTGAACCATTTAAGAAAATATGCAAGAGATCATCATAAATCACATTTTATTGTTCAATACAAAGCTCTAAAGTTTTGAAATCAAGGAAAAAGGAAAAATCAAGACAAATATCCATTTATCTTGAAAACTAGGGTTTTAGGACAAGAAAAGATATTTAATGGCTATCCAACCATAGCCTTGTTTTAAAACATGGTAATATTCAAAGGAATGTCAAGAATCAAGAATTTCATGGCATACATATAAGATTTAGATTAAAAAAAAATACATATATATATGCTCTACCCTCAATGTAAGACAATAGGAAGAAACTCCTACCTTGGTATTTTTAAAAAACTAGGGCTTTGATCCAATCCAACGTGCAAATTCCCTATGATCTTGTGTTTTTCCCTCTCTTTCTTCCTCTCTAAGGTTTTCTAGTGTTAGAAATATTGAAATGGGGCTAAATGAGGCGTATTTATGTATTTATAGAGAGAATCAGACCCCAGATCGTGACTTAAAATTTTTTGAAATTTATAGAGTGTACTAGTACGCAGTATCGGTATAGTAAGCTCTCTGGATAGAAGTGTACCGATACGCTGTACTGGTATAGTTTGTCATGATTGACCCGTTTCCTCTGTTTTTCATTTCCAATCCATTCCAAACCCTTTCAAAACCAATCCAAACTTATACAACATACATATTGTATATCAAACATAGTTGGTACAAGTTCTATTACATGTGGGGGTTTACAAGTATGCTATAATTTTATATATAATATATATGACTTAGTCTCTTAAAATGGTTATGTTGCTTTAAAAATGTAAATTTTGAGATTTGAGTCTACAACATGTTTGATAAAATGTCAAGGTTATGACGTGTATTTCAAAAAGATTTATGGATATAGAAATTAATGATATTTGGAAATGTATACTCGATATAGATAGGAAGATGGTTACTAGATGGTTGGGGACGATGGAGTGGATTGTTGTGAGATCTCGTGTGTTATATAAATATAAATGATATTAACATGCCAGTATTTTTAAAATAATTAAAATAATGAGATAAACTTCGAATCATTATTAAATGAATAGTCGCGTAAGTTTGAAGTACAAACGTATTGACTTTTGGGGTCAATTTAATTTTTTGAGGTGTTTAAGGTTGATAAGAGTAACTATGTAAATATATATTAATGTTTTTAGGTCAAAATAATATTACCATTGAATCCGAGAGGTCCAAAAAACTTGAAAGAGTCATTTAACACATATAGCAGTTCAGAGAAATGAAATAGTAATTTTAGTGTTTCAGATTTAAATTAACTTTAGTTTTGAGATAAATCATAAAACTAATTTTTTTCTAGGTTAAAATAACATTAAAAATGAATCCAGAAAGTCGAAAAACCTTAGGATAGTCATATAGATCAAATTGAAATGTTTAGTGGTAAAACCACAATTTTGGATAAAACTCAAATTTCAACCCATGAACAGTAAAAATTCGGGACTGCTGGGTTTAAAACCCAGATTTCAGCCCCTTTTCTTCCATTTTTTCTCACATCTCTCACCCAAAACTCTTTCACCCATCTTAGAGCTAGAGAGAGAATAAGAGGAGAAGAGCTCTAAGGTTTGGGCTTGGCTTGAGAATCTTGGAGATTAAGTTTGAAATTTTTAATTTCTAGGTGGGATTTTCCTTTCTCTTGCATTTACATTGTGCATCTCATGTATTTTCTTTAACTAAAGCTTACTATGTGTTTGATGGCAAAATACTTGTTATAAACCTTGATTTAGTGTTGAATATGCCATAAATTGTGAACTCACATACACAAAAATGATTTTAGTGTTATGGGTTTGAAACCCTTGTTTGATTTTAGTTATGGATATTTGATTAAACTAACGATTTGGGGGATTTTGAAATATGTTATGATTTTGTACATAATATGACTTATTTTCTTGGAAATGGAAATGAATTTTAATGTTATGGGTTGATTTTAGTTATGGGTATTTGATTAAACTTATGATTTGAGAGTTTTGAAGTATGCTATGATTTTGTACATAATATTTATGACTTATTCTCTTTGAATTGGTTGTGTTGCTTTGAAAATGCAAATTTTGAGATTTGAGTATACTATATGTTTGATAAAATGTCAAGGTTATGACATGGGTTTTCACAAGGATTTATGGATATAGAAAATAATGAGTTTTAGAAAATGTATGCTCGATACTGACAAGCAGATGGTTAGTAGATGGTTGGGCCTATGGAGTGGATTACCAAGGCGGCTACTAGTCCTAATGGGGATTGGTTATGGTAGTGAATTTCGGTGATGGCCTATGTGGCTTCACAAAGTGTGCCCTACACATTCCCCTTAAAAAGCAAGAAAGGCGATGACACCCTAGGGTGCAAGACCCAAAAGGTTCCCTGTGGATAGTTCATGCGTAAACCGATGTGATTGATTATATTGTCCGTATGCGAGACATGCATGATTTTTGCTATGATGGTTTGACTTCAAATATATAAACCTTTAATTGATAACTTGTATATTTCTAATGTTGAGGTGTTGGAAGATTTTGATAAATATTTTACTTATTATCTTGTACTTATATTTAATTATAGAAATTTTTATTATTTATTCATATGTGTTTCTGGAGTGTTAGTATTTAAAACTTTGTGAATGCTTGAGAAAATGAATATCCTACCAAGCGTGTGGCTGCTCACCTCTATTATTTAACATTTTCATTTATGAGCATATGTTAGTGAAAGTATCAAAACAGAAGATAATGTTATGATTTAGTTAGAGTATATAAAGAACAATGTAGGATGTTGTATATTACTGAGGATTTGTAAATAATTTATATCTTGATTAATTTGAGAGAATATGTACAGATTGGGACTTTTTAAATGTTTTGCTTATAAACATTTTAGATATTTTGTATATTCTGTTCATGATGAAAAATTTTGCATAATTAGATTGTAACTCGAGTTTGTGAGGACTTCGTGGGCCTCCAGTTACCACTCCTGTACTGAACGATAATGAATTATTTGTGGGTATCATGACAAAGGATGTATATGATTGATATGATGCGAATGAGTTGTTAGGTAAAATTATTATGTTTAATTCTCTCACAAGTAGCTCTCATCAATGATCCAAATTCCTGATTTTCAAAGGAAACTCTGCCGAAATTTTCTAAAAAAAATGATTTATCTAAACTAAAGAGATACTTTTCAAGATGTCTTTTTTTACAACGAACCGACATGTGTTTTTGGAATAAGCAAATTAATTTTTTTAATCACGCTTTGTGAAATTTGGGGCGTGATAGTTGCCAAGACGGCTACTAATCCTAAGGGGGATTGGTTATGGTAGTAGTTTTCGGTGATGGCCTATGTGACATCACAAGTTGTGTCACGCCCCGAATTTCCACAAACCCGGGAAGTGAGGGAAAAAGAATAAAAAAAAGTAAATTAAAGGTTATTAGGTTGGATGAATTGGTTTCTTATTCATTTCTCACATTTTTCAAAGTTTTTTAAGTCATTTTTCTTCCATTTTTAACCTATTCCTTCAAGGTTTCTATACCCCTCTCCCTTTTGGCATATTTCTCACCTATTTGAAAGGTGTTTTTCACACTTAACACATCTTTTAATTTTTCATAAAATTTCGACGTAACCTCCTTTGTTTTTCAAGCCATTTTCTCACCTAATATTCACAATCTTTCACAAGCTATCACAATCCACCCTCACTCGGTGGCCACAACCCATGTAAATTAAACATACATCCCTTATTCTCAACATATACATATAATTGTCTCAATATACACATATGACGTTCATTAAATAAAACACCTTAAATGTCAATTGAGTTTACACCCTTACATTTTAAAATGGCCCATGATATATATAATCCATTACTTTTCCAAATTAAAATACAAGTCATTTGGGTTTATGCTCATACATACAAAATACGCCCCAAAGGCGAAATATTCATTCAAGCCCATTTTCTCTCATTCCTTTAAGACTTCCTTAAGTCTCAAGTACCGAGAGTCTCATCTGTAAAATGATATCTCACGAATGGGTCAGCTCAACTGCTGGTATGATAAAGTGGAAACAAATTTAAGGCGTGGCATGTGCAAGTGTGCGTTTTAAATGCTATAACCCCATAATCCCTCAATGCTATGCAATGTCAATATACATGACATACTCATGTAACTCTATGCCACCCATGTCTCGCTTCATAGTCCGCCCCCGTCAGCCCGCGAGTACTGCCATTGGCCAAATTTTGAGTTTTTCAACACAGAATCTACACCCTCATAATGTATAACATCAAGTGCTCAACCCACACGATGTTCCAAGGATTCATGTATGCCAAGATGCCTTGATTTTTGTCAATGTGAATTGTATGAAACATTTCATCAAACACCTTGTCTACATGAATATAAAACACCATTCAATGGATTGAATATATGATTAAGCTTCACATTAATTACTTTCATAATTTCTCAAAACAACTACAAATACATAAACTACTAATTCATCATAACTCTCAAGCCATAAGAGTTTCTCTACATGAACATAAGATATAATATAATAATCCAACACATAAGCAATATACACCTTTATCATAACAATAAATTGTCATGAAACTCAAAGAACACAAAAGTACTTAAATCACTAATTCTAAGTTTTCAAATGAACTAACAACTAAATAATTTTCTAACATCAAGTAAACACCTAAATCATTCAATCAATACATAGGAAGGCAAGAAAACATAAATCTATTCACAACTTAGTAAAATATCATACCTAGAATGGTTTTTCTCAAACCAAGGAAGTTGTGTTCACTTTATAGCTGAACTGATCAGTGTGAATATAACTCTTGTTGAAAGGAACAACTTCTTAGAAGGAAGTCTTACAAAAATCTTGGCTTAGGAATGAGTTTTGGTGGCTTGAAGCTTGAAGAATCAAAGATTTTTCTTTCATTTTCCTCCAAAAACATGTATTGACCCTTTTCAGCTGAAAAACTAATATTTTTACACAAAAAAAATTCTATATTTATAGTGGAGGGCAAATGTACAAAATGACTCTTTTGCCCTTGATGAATCCGGGACTTCGTTACACTATAACTCGTCCCGAAACGCCTCAATTCGACATTCTAATTTAACCAAAGTTCTTAAAATTATTTTAAAAGAAAATTTTCAAAAAATTATATTTTCGCTAGTGGCCGGATTTGGCTGGTCCCACCTAGGCCAACTGAGATGTCTTTTTTGTCTAATTTTTGAACCTATTTTCGTTTAGGCTCAAATTCACACAATAGGTGTATTTTAATATTCTAAGCATGTTTCTCTTCTATGACATACTTAAATTATGCTTCTAAACATGACTTATGCTTAAATGATGCATATGTAGTGCCCTACCTGTAACACCCTCCCCACGTGGCAAAAACCCGTAGTGCCCTACCTGTAACACCCTCCCCACGTGGCAAAAACCTGTAGTGCCCTACCTGTAGTGCCTAAAAACCCTAGATTTCATGATAAATGAACTTTTCTCTAAATTGTTCTTAATTCTTGATTTCAAAAACCTTAGTGTTACATATCAAACTATAAAATGATGCTATTGTGATCTCATGTACTTTTCTTGGTTGGTTGTGAAAGGGTTGTATGATATATTGTGAGATTTTATAGAAATGCTTGTAAATTGAGATAATTGTGGAATTGTATGCTTGGTTGGTTTGTTGGTGGCACACATTAGTGAGAGGTTCCTTATAAGGATGCTCACCCCTTCTCAAGAGGTTCCCGGTAAGGATGCTTGAGAAATAAGTCCGTTATAGTGAGAGGTTCGTTGTAAGGATGCTCACCCCTTCCCAAGAGGTTCCCGATAAGAATGTTTGGGAAACAAAGTAATGATTGGTGAGAGGTTCCATGTAAGGATGCTCACCCCATTCTCAAGAGGTTCCCGGTAAGGATGCTTGAGAATCTAAGGTGACCTAAAAGGAGGTGGAGGTTACCACAAAGTATGCCACCTACCTAAAGAATTATTAGGAATTGTTTACAACCATTAATGAATATTATTGGAGTGTGATTGCTCGTTTATCCATTTAAGTAATGTTTTGAATTAAACTTAAGATCTCCTTTTTAAATGTCCCTGCTTTATTCCAAAATTATGCATTTATGTTACGTTAAAAATTGGACCGACCATTTTACATGCTTTTTAAAACCTTGTTTGAGTTTGGGAGAAATGTGGCTACAGAGCTTCGTGCTCACCCCCCTACAAATTACATTTTTCAGAT
>CM042187.1:21152701-21163223 GCA_023539305.1 Ilex asprella
AAGAGTTTTTCTTCTGCAAAATAGACAGGAAGGAAAATGAGTGCATCAAAGACGGTGAGGAAATTGCAAGTGGGGTCTCCAGTCCCAGCTGACATAGACATTGCAAACTCTGTTGAACCTTTACACATCTCTGAGATTGCTGAAGAACTCAATCTTAGCCCCAAACATTATGATCTCTATGGCAAATTCAAGGCCAAGGTAACTTACATGAATTTCATATATAAAAATTCAATGTGTATCTGGATATAAATATTTGCATTTGTGTGTGTGTCTGTGAGGATAGTCCGATTACCGATTTATGTTTCGTATTTGTAGTATAAAAAAAAGAAAGAGAGATTTTGGGTATTTGGGTTTAGAGCTAAGTTGATGCATATGTGTTTTTTCATGATGCATTTGTTGTTTTGTTTTGTTGTTATTCGGAGTGGACTGATTTCTGGGTTTGTGGGTATTGCAGGTTTTGTTGTCTGTGATTGATGAGCTTGAAGGAAGTGCAGATGGGTATTATGTGGTGGTTGGAGGGATTACTCCAACCCCTCTTGGGGAAGGCAAGTCTACTACTACCGTTGGTCTCTGCCAAGCCTTGGGAGCTTTTCTTGATAAAAAGGTAATATTGTATTACTTCATGTTTGTGTAATTCGATTATTTCTTTTGTATACTGTGTCAATTTCCATAATCGAATTTGACTAAGCATAAATTTTCGATTATCATCATTAGATTTACATAATCCTCATTCCCTTTTGGAGGACAGAAGGCTCCTAAACTTGACTTATGCCATGTATTGGATTGGCTTAGCAAAGAAATGTCAAAGGTGCTTGATATTCGACTATATTTGGAAAGGGGTAGTGCAATCTGAACCTTCCATATCTGGACTTTTACATATTTAGCTCGTCCATATTATTTGAAGCATTTCACTCCTCATATTTATCACAAACATAGAAGAAAAGTCTAGGCTATAAATAGCTGTTTTGAGAGTATGGTCACATACTGTTGACCCAAGAGCATGTAGTTTTGAATGGACCAGAATTGGAATTGCTAGAAACCAGCGTAAGCATACACTTGCCGAAAAAGTTAATAAGACTTTAATAATTTCCATTTAAGCGTCTGATGGTTTATGCATGAATATTGTCAAATTAATTTGAAAAAAATAGTGGTCCTTTAATATGGGTTTACCAAGACTGCCACAATGGTCCTAAACGGGGAATTGAGATTGCAATTGATTGGGTAGTCGAAGGAATGTTAAAGGTTCTTGATGTATTGGAATACAGGTAGAAATGGGTACTGCAATAGCACACGCGGAGACATGTGTATGATAGAAACAACTCTTTCAAGAGCATCGAGTGTCTTGAATGGACTAGAATTGGAATAGTGAGAAATGAACAAAGACATCCAATTGTAGGAAAAAGGTAAATTTAGGAGACACTAGAGAGATTTTTATAAATTCCATTTGAGCCTTTGATGGTTTCTGCCCAAGAATATATGCAATTTGTTTTAAAAAATTGTGTTCCTTTACTATAGGTTTAACAAGACAGCTACAATGGTCCATAAAGATTTCACAATTAATGTTTCTCTTCAACAAGAAGTGACAACCTTTTTACAAAGTACTAAACCATTGATATTCTCTTAAGTCTTGTCCTGATTAAAAATTTCATTGTTTCACATTGCCATTTGCAATAAACAAAGAACAAATGTTGGTTTCATGCCTAGTCTGTTATCTTTAGGTAGTCCATCCCATATGCGGAAAAGTAAATCATAATTAGGTTTGCTGGGAACTGTTGGATGTATTTCCCAATTATAGTAAAATGAGTTATTGAAATCTCTAATTTGCATCACTCAATTTATAATAAAACAGTAATGATCAGAATGAAATAGTAACAAATATAAAACAATAAATAAAATTGGCCTGTTTTAAGAACAATAACTGTGATTGGCAAGACTAGTGTTTAACATAATGTCCTTAAGACAGATTTCACTTCCACACTTGGTTTTTATAAAAATCTAAGCGTTTGCCTCCCAAGATAAAATGATCTTCACGCAGTTAGAAGTAGCAATCTAATCTAATGGCCCAGTGAACTAGAATTGTGTGTTGTAATTTCAGATATGTAGACTGCTAATGCCGAAAATTACGAATGTAATGACTGTCTTAATGACTAAAATCTTAAGTTTAGAATGGTAATGAATTTGGGTTATTTATAGACAAAATAGTGATTGATCCGAACAACCACCATGTGAACAGACACAACCTAGAAGACACAATGCAGCCCAAAAGACTCCATTGATGTCAACTTACTGAATAAACATGAATTAAAAAATTCAGACCGGAGGAAAACCAAAAATCTAAACCAGTGCAAATTTTGAATTCTAATGGACAGAAATTAAAATTAGGTTAAGAAATCTGGACTCAATTTGTTAAACGAATTTTCTTTAAAAATACAAGGTTGGGTCTAAACCAAGTTTGAGCCTAGCCAGGTAGTGGCGTGGACCGAACCCCATGTAGGTGTTCATTCTGCTCCCAAAAGTGTGGTACCCTTTGGGGCCCAACTTATACTACAAACTTGGCATATATGCACATGTAAAATTTCATTTCTAACCAATGTGGGATTGATGTCAAATCCTACACTGTCTAACCTCTTATTTCCACATTCCAAGTGGATCATTTTGGATGCTATTTTTTCATTCATCTCTTATTCGATTTGAACAAATGAACATACTACGTTATTCTCCTCACAGAGTAGAACACGAACTCACGAAAGTTTACTCGAAACAAAGAGCAGGTCCCACTTTAATTTAGGCTCAAAGTTGGCCAAAATTTCAGTTTTTACAACCAACAATCTGTTTTGGTTCGACAGGAACTAGTGTCAAATCCCCTATTAAGATGCTCCTATTGAAACAGGAGGATGACTTCATTGAATATCCTCTTTATTCCTGCAAACATGGTGCACATTCTCATCGATGAATATCATAAGTTTGGTTGAGTCATGTTGCTAAAGTGTAACATTTATTCATATGGGGGAATGTCCATGTGCCTCAAGCTTTGGATACACAATCCTTGGCGGACTTCTTGTATTGCTGGGTTGATCCGGAGCTCATGTTTGTACTTTAGAGTTCAAACCATAATCCAATAATGTGTAGGGATGAACGTCTTCTGAGAGCACTCGTGGCAAGGCTGGGATTTTGGATCCTGACAACGTTCGGTGTTAATTTCAACCCTTTTGAGAACTAAAAGCTTTAATCCTGTTTTATTTTCCCATTTAGATGTGTTTTTATCTGCAGGACTAGATAGCTATAAATGCAAGTGTTCAAAATCACTGGTTTCTTTTCTCCAAACAATGAACTTGCTCAACATGGAATAAGTTGATTTTCTCCTTCATTTTTCTCTGTAGATAAAAAAGACTGTAAAAACATTCTCTTTTCTACCCCCCCTTTTTTTGGTCTGGGGGTGTGTGAGAACGTGTGCATTTTGTGTGAGTGTGTGTATCTATGTGTGGGTCTAGAACTATTAGTGTATTTGTGGTTCTTAGATGGTGATCTTCAGATATAGTTGTTTGTTAGTCTTCAATTGAATTTCAAATGGACAACAATTTAGTAACAAGTAGTGATACCAATTGTTGGCCCAAATGCACCCTCAGAGAGAGAGAGAGAAGGGAAGGGGTGAATTAGGTTGTATTTGGGCCAACACAAAGGTATGTCCGGGTGAGTAAATTCAAGGAACGGATGATAGGTAGGTTGCTGATAGCTGATCAGAAAGGAGAAAGAAAATCTATACAGATGGTGTCTGGATTCGACATCCATTAGGAATCATATCGCACATTATGCTGTCTCAATACTTTTTAATCTTATTTCCACAAATAATCAGGGTTAGATTCTTAGCAGAGGGATGTGAGTGGGTGTAGTCATGGGAAGGGGAGCGCAGGCTATGCCATTAGACCCTGAAAAATAATAAAAAAAAAACAGAAACCATTGTCTTACTTTGCTATACCAATTCTTTGCATGAGTGAGGATTAAATAATTAATAGAAAAGAAGTATTGGCTTCCTTTGCTATAATCTTTCTTCAGGATCATAAGGTTGCTTGAGTGACAACCCCACTCCTTTCTTTTAATGTACCTCCCACATAATGATCCTATGAGTGTACCACCCTCAATTGGCCAAGCAATTATGCTAGATGAAATAGTTCCTACAACAAACTGCCACTATAGAAAGTTAAAATAACTGTCTTTCAAGGTGTTGCATAACCACATTCAACAAGACCAATGTTTTGGAATTCATGTGACAACTTTAGGACCCTAACAGACTGGAATGACGACATAGAATGCACGTACTAGCTGGCTCTAGGTAGTTTGGAAAAGACTTTGTTTGATAAGATTGGAAAAAATAATAATTCACTCCTGTTATAATATAAATGCTTTTGGTTTTACGAATGTGAGTCTATCCATTCCAGGGGATAATATCTTCAAAATAATTTAAAATCTGAAATATTGTCATTGGAAAATTTTCCCCAACCTGGTAAATTGTCTGATGATAATAGTGTATATTTCTTTTGATAGACATTTCTTTTGTAACTCTGAGCAGTTGATTTCTCCTTCCTTGCTGTTAGGTTGTCACCTGCCTTCGCCAACCATCACAAGGACCAACTTTTGGGATCAAAGGGGGCGCAGCAGGCGGTGGTTACAGTCAAGTGATTCCAATGGATGAGTTCAATCTTCACCTAACTGGGGATATCCATGCAATAACGGCTGCAAACAACCTTCTAGCTGCTGCTATTGATACACGAATATTCCATGAATCAACACAAACAGATAAGGCTCTTTTGAACCGGTTATGCCCACCAAGCAAAGAAGGTAAACGAAGCTTTAGTGACATAATGTTTAGGCGTTTGAAGAAACTTGGTATTTCCAAGAAGCAGCCTGAGGATCTTACCGCACAAGAAATCAAGAAATTTGCTCGGCTTGACATAGACCCTGATTCCATCACATGGAGGAGAGTTATGGATGTCAATGACCGATTCTTGAGGAAGATTACTGTTGGTCAGGGGCCTGAAGAGAAAGGGATGGTAAGAGAAACAGGATTTGATATTTCAGTTGCTAGTGAGATAATGGCAGTTTTGGCGCTCACAACCTCTCTTGCTGACATGAGAGAGAGGCTTGGAAAAATGGTGATTGGAAACAGCAAGGCGGGTGACCCTATAACTGCTGATGATCTTGGTGTTGGAGGTGCTTTGACTGTACTAATGAAAGATGCAATTAATCCTACTTTGATGCAGACTCTTGAGGGGACCCCCGTCTTAGTTCATGCTGGTCCTTTTGCAAATATTGCCCATGGGAATTCATCTATTGTTGCTGACAAGATCGCACTTAAGCTGGTGGGACCAGGTGGTTTTGTTGTCACAGAAGCTGGCTTCGGCGCTGATATTGGAACTGAGAAGTTTATGAATATCAAATGTCGATATAGTGGTTTAGCACCCCAATGTGCTGTTATTGTGGCAACAATAAGGGCCCTCAAAATGCATGGTGGAGGGCCAGAAGTTGTGGCTGGGAGGCCCCTTGACCGTGCCTACCTAACAGAGAATGTGTCTCTTGTTGAAGCTGGTTGTGTGAATCTTGCCAGGCATATTTCAAACACAAAGGCTTACGGTGTGAACGTTGTGGTAGCTGTTAACATGTTCTCATCTGATTCTGAAGCGGAACTAAATGCAGTTCGGAATGCAGCATTAGCAGCTGGGGCATTTGATGCTGTGGTTTGTACTCATCATGCCCATGGTGGCAAAGGAGCGGTTAGTGATTCTTTCAATTAACCTTTTTTTTTTGGTTTTGTTTTGGGGTAATCTATTCAGTTAACAAGCTACCCATACTAAGCTGAAAGGTGACTGTCAGCATTCTTTCCTGAAATGACAGTAACATGGAATGTGCAATCACTTCCAAAGAATAGATAACAGCAAAAGTGAGATCCTATAGATGTCAACTGAACTGTGGTATTACTCATTTGCTCCACACCTGCAACTTTACCCTGCTCCAGTTAGTGTTTTTTTTCCATTGGAAGTCAATAGTAACAGGTGAATTCTGAGGAAATCATGTGAAAGCTCTTTTTTGAATCAGCTTTTATCAGGCTGATACAAATTGGCACTGCTTGATCTTACTCATTTTCACGGAGAAGGATGTAGGGAGGACAGATGGGTCCTTTATGAGCCACCTTGACACTATTTTTTCTTCCTTTCACAGTAATAAGATAACATAGAATGTGAAGTAACAAATGCATCTGTAAATATTGTTCCTGTATGACAAAAGCTTCATTTTGGTTTACTCCAGCCATTGTTAGGTTTCTTGCTTTGCTGTCTGTGTGAGCACTGTGTAATTGAACTTATATGTGTAACTGAACTTGTCATAAAGGAATAAACACTCACAAATTGTCTTCAAGGAATAGAATTTTTTTGGCACAAGGAATCAATTTCACAAGCATAATAATATGCACTTGGACCTGTTAAACGTCTTTTAGTAATAAAACCAATTGTAGCACTATTTGAAATTCAAACTCATTTTAATGGAGGCGTATGCTGCAATCACTATCCATTCCGATTGCCTTTTTGCTGGAACTCTTTTGCCTTCCTGGTCTTTGTTCTGCTTGAAAATATGCTTCGAGAGCACTGGGATAGTCCTTGTTGAGGCCCTTTTGCTCAGACAGATATGACATATCAACCTACTTTTCTGTCCCAGTCTACACTTTGCTTCCATATCCTCGAGATGGTACTTATTTGAATCCAAATAGAGTCGTAATCATTTGAAGTTTCCTATCATAGTTTCATGACTGCAACAGTTTTCCTTTAGCATGTTCTTCTCCTCTGATAAAATAGCATATCAGAGGAAGAAATTGTCACTCTATAGAGAATTTTATCTTACTTCCTCATCTATTTTCAGATGCCAAAAATGAAACTCACATCTCGGATAGCAGGGGTCCAGATATAGTTCTTCTTGTTGAGTATAGGACAATGTTTATTATCTCTATCTACAGTAACTGACTAGGTGGCATAAATACTTCTAGGAGAGCCATATCCATAATCTAACATGGTCATTTTACAACATATGTAATACTCTGAATTGATCTTGGACATGTGTCCTAAACACCTTGAACATTGAGATATGTCATTTTTTGGTATAGGCTTGCACCATAGAGTTGAAAGAAGAGCGGTTACATCTAGTCTGATTTGGTCCCCGAGTGTTTAACATTTTAAGTTGGGAAGAATGTGTATGGCATATGTAAAAATGTTGATAATAAATTGCTATGTGTACATGTGAATTATCCTTGCTGCCTTTGTATTGTTTAATCTCTTAAAGTTTATCCTATGGGCTTGTTCAACACCTTTCAGTGGCCATGCAACAGACTGGTCCAGATTTTCATATGTAAACTGATGAATATGAATGTCAATTTTCAGGTGGACCTTGGCATTGCAGTTCAAAAAGCCTGTGAGAATGTGACAAAAAAATTGAAATTCTTATATCCTTTGGATACTAGCATAAAAGAGAAAATTGAAGCAATAGCAAAGTCATATGGTGCCAGCGGTGTTGATTACTCTGAACAGGTAATACTATATGATAATTTTGACACTATTGATAAACACACAAATTTCTATTGACATCTCTGGAAATAAATGCACAAGTTAAGGAGTGAAATCGCACATCATTGGTCCTTTGGAAATTTTGATTGATGGTTTGGCGGGTGTAAAATATTGGTGGCTGTGCTTTTGGAAGGAGAGCAATATTTGTTGTAATATTGGTAAGCTATGCTAGAAAATAATTTTGTAAAAATAAGGCTGGTAGGCAAGCCTTTTTCTATCATTTGAAGAAGGGCAGAATCTATTCAAATACTCGAAAAATATTATTTCCGATGGAAACCACTATTGTGAAACTTTTTAGCATTGTGAAAATCTTTGGGCCTTTTTGTTGATATTTTGTTCATTGTTGGTGAATAACTAGGCTGAGAAACAGATTGAGATGTACAGCAAGCAAGGATTCTCCACTCTGCCAATCTGCATGGCGAAAACCCAATACTCATTTTCACATGAACCATCAAAAAAGGGTGCTCCAACTGGGTTTGTTTTACCAATCAGGGATGTAAGGGCAAGCATTGGAGCTGGATTCATTTATCCTTTAGTTGGGACGATGAGTACAATGCCCGGCCTCCCTACAAGGCCTTGCTTCTACGACATTGATCTAGACACAACCACTGGAAGGGTAATTGGTCTTTCTTGAATATCATGTAAGCATTGTGAACTAAGAATGCGTCTTCAACTGAGGTTATGTAGAGGCAAAGTTATTGAACAAAGGAGTTAGAGGTGCCTTCCCTGTTACAGTGCTTACAAACATTGCGAATGCTCTTTGTTGATCTTGTTGTGGACGATTAGACTCAAGAATAAAAGTAAATTGGGTTTCGAAGTTGTTAATAGAGGGTAAAAAATTTCAAAGATCCAAATATGCAAGCTTCTGAGTTATCCGTAGAGGTTTCAAATTCTGTAATACCAACTCTGTGATACCTATTCTTGCCTGTGTTGTATTACTCTTAAACAAAAGAAGTATTGTGTGAATTGAAACTATTCCCAGATATAATTTTTTGAGGGATGACCAAGAGTAGTTCTGAAGCACGCCTAGGGCTTTCATGTTTAATTTATGTCGTATTAAAAATTGTTCAATTCATGTCTGATCTGTTAATGGTTTTGTGTCTTTTTGAAGCGGTTCTAGTCGAATTTAGTTGGGTTTATGTTGATCTATATTTTTAAAGGACTTGACAGGTTCACTTGTTTATCACCCGGATTTGTTAAGGATAAGATTATATATGCTAATTTCACATTGAGTTCGTATCAAGTTTGTGGGTAGTGTACAGCCAGGAAACTGTGAGCATGTTTTACCAACCATACTTTCACTGCAGTCATTGGCTGTGGCAGGATAGCATAGCAGAAGGCAGTAGCAGAGTCAATATTTTGATCAAAGGGGGCATGGCCTCCCTTATATTTTCGATCGTTTTATCCTAGTAAGTTGCGTGTGATTTATTAGGAATTACTAGACTGACCCCTTAGGTTTTTTCTATTTTCTATATGCAACTTGTGTCTTACTAGATTTCTATAGTTGTCCTTCTCCTTCCTAGGTATTTAAGTGAATCATATTGATGGAAAATCAAGAGTCAAATTTCTCTCGATCTATTCGATCATCCAGCTCTTGATACCCTCTCTAGCCAGAAAATATTCTTTACAACGGTGATACTACATTGCAATGTGATGTGGTATCACCTTTTACTTCTCTTTCTGCTACTTCTCTCTCTCTCTCTCTCTCTAGACATCAGATTATGTGGACCTCATATAGTGACGGCTTGATCATTTATTTAGGTCTTGCTACGCCCGGGATGATTCTAATATTGGTCATGCTCCAGTAAGCATTACTTAATACTAAGTTTGGGTGTATAAATTCTAATATTTTTTTTTGGTGATTAAGAATCGTTTGTTACTGAGGCCTCTTTGTACTCACAGTTGAAATGCAAAGCACAGAAGCATGCCAAACTTATAAATTAAAACTCGAGTTTTCTTCTAGCGATTAAATACTTGAACCAAAAATGTATTGAGTTTTTGATTCGTTTCTTATTTGACTATTGAATCAAGGAAAAAAGATATTCAACAAAAAATAGGGAAAATTACTAATAAGAGCTGAAAACAATGGGGATTGTTTTGTGTCAACTTTTGCTCACCCGTGTCCAATCTATTTATAATCGTGTATAGTTGGATTCGTGTCGTGTTAATCCATGTTTAGCGACTTTGTGTTGTATTTAGCTCAGTTCATGTTGACCCATTTGTTTGATGAATTTAATGAGTTTATCAATTTACTATTCGAATTCGCTAAAATTAAATCAAAATTTGCTAATTTAATATTAATTTCATATTTGATTCTCAATCAAATATATTATATTTATTGAACTCAAGGAAGTAGTTGGCGCGAATCTGGACACCTTGAATAAAAATAAAAATAAAAATAATTATTATATGGGTGTCCTCCATAAAGCATATTTGATCATTCAACAATATCAACTTGAAAAATATTTAATCTTTTAGATATGGATAGAAAGTAATGCTACATTGAACAAATTTTAGATATTCAACATTACTCATGGACAAAATCCCATTTCATACGAACTACCAATTGCGGGCATTCTGCACTGCCCCAGGAAATTGATTTCTTTGACCTGACAACTCCAACCGTGCGGCAATCACCTGCTTCGATTAGTGTCCTACCTTCTGTAGTTCCTTTACCTCAATCCAAATTTATCAATCGATCACAACATGGTATCTCTAAACCCAACCTTGTATGGCAATCTTCATAACGTTTCTTCGGCATTTTACATTCTCGCGGAACCGAAATCTATTAGAACAGCTCTAAAACTTACGAGGCGGACTGTTGCCATGTGCGATGAACTTGATGCACCCTATCTCAATGAAACCTGGGACCTTGTCTGGAGTTCATCCTCTCACAAATGTGGTCGGCTGTAAATGGG